>WNGS01006708.1:6073148-6085439 GCA_020271785.1 Procambarus virginalis | reverse complement strand
CCAAGTTGAGAGAGAACCCCCCACACAATGTATCAGTAGACTCTCAAGCTTACAAGCTGTCGGGAGGCTCCAACTCAAAGAGGTCTCCTAACGACCATTGCACCACACGTAAGGGCGAATATGGCGGGCCAATTACCCACAATTAGTGACAGCATTGCCAGTAATTGCTCCGCTTACGAGGATTGCACGGTCTATCAAATAATGGATTCTGCAAGGAAGCGATGCCAGTTTAGTGTTGCAACGCGTCCTGCAACAGCGCGTAATAGTGACAGTGGAATATATGTACAAAAATGTATATTGTGGAGCGGTTTATCTTGAGGTTATCTTGGAGATGGTTACAGGGATTTAGCGTCCCCTGCGGCCCGGTCCTCGACCAGGCCTCCTTTTGTTATATATCTCCAGGAAGCAGCCCGTAAGCAGCTGTCTAACTCCCAGGTACCTATTTACTGCTAGGTAACAGGGGGGGGGGTATCAGGATGAAAGAAACTCTGCCCATTGTTTCTGCCTCCCCGGGATCGAACTCGGAACCTTAGGCACTAGAATCAGCGCTGTATGAGCGCAGCCTCTATGCTATTAAAAAACTCAGCACGAATGTTGTATCGTAGGTGGATGACCGGTACTCGCAGCGGCATGGACTTGTGACCTTGCCGTCGATCCGCGGCCGGAGACATGGCGTTTCCCTATCCCTGTTACCTAGCAGTAAAATAGGTACCTGGGTGTTAGTCAGCTGTCACGGGCTGCTACCTGGGGGTGGAGGCCTGTCGAGGACCGGGCGCGGGACACTAAAGCCCCGATCATCTCAAGACCTCAGATAACCTCAGATGATTGTGTTGTACAGAGGCCCACCAGGAGCTGAGGGAAGGGAGAGCTCCTGACCTACTAATAGGAATGAGCCCTCCCCCCAAAAAAAAGTTTAACACCTTGGGTTGGACGGTAGAGACGACTCTCGCTTCATGCAGGTCGGCGTTCAATCCCCGACCGTCTACAAGTGGTTGGGCCATTCCTTTCCCCCGTCCCTCCCAATTCTATCGTGCCCTTCCAGGTGCTATGTAGTGTAAGGCTTGGCGCTTTCCCCTGAAAACTCCCCCCCCCCCGACCCCCGCCCCCCTCCCTCCACCCAAAAAAAAATATTCAGTTTTTCTGTGGTTTCATTATCACTTTGCTTTATTATTTATTATTTATTTCCCCTTTATTGTTCACCTTTTTCACAACTCGAAAATTGTAAGCAAGATTGGATAAAATATTTACCAATTTCTCGTTTATCTTTATTAATAACTATGAAGAGTACTGAGGGCTTGATCGATCTTAAGAGATTATCATTATTATAACGTATAATTGTTAAAAAAGACATATTAATCCAATAACGGGATGATTAAAACAACATTACCTTGTTATATAAGAAGAGTTAACTCATTTGTTTCACGATGCTCCCCACCCACCTGGAACGCGAAAGGGGAAAAATAGAATTGATATACACTGAGGGAGCCGGTCGGCCGAGCGGACAGCACGCTGGACTTCTGATCCTTGTCCTGGGTTCGATCCCAGGCGCCGGCGAGAAACAATGGGCAGAGTTTCTTTCACCCTATGCCCTGTTACCTAGCAGTAAAATAGGTACCTGGGTGTTAGTCAGCTGTCACGGGCTGCTTCCTGGGGGGTGGAGGCCTGGTCGGGACCGGGCCGCAGGGACACTAAAGCCCCAATCATCTCAAGATAACCTCAAGATAAGGTAACTTCTATATCAGATTATAACCCACTGAAGGTCTTACCAGCAAATACAAACTTAAAGCTGCGAGGTCTAACTCCCACGTCTCTCAAGAGAAGAAGCACGATGTTAATACTTAATTTAAATTCTTAATCAATCTATTATAATAACAAATAAGATTAGAAGAACCTAAGTTTTTAGGGCTAATTTAAGATTAAGAACAAAAAAACAGCGAAGGCGCCTAAATTTACTTGGCTCTTACCTTAATTAATATTGCTCTAAGACTTAGTTACATTAGCTTTTGGGGAATATGCCCACGAAGCTTGTACGTTGTTATGCTCCATTACCCGTTAATGGTAATATTGTGAGTGTCTTCAAAGGTGAGTCTGGGCGATACCTGGGGGGGTTCTGGAGTTCTTCTACTCCCCCGAGCCCGGCCTGACTCGACAGAGTGATGTAATAAGACGATAGACTTGTGCATGACTTAGAAATAGATGTATATTGTTGGTACATCCAAGAGCGTCTCCGGTGTTGCTAAGGAGGCGATCACCTTAGACCTGCTCGTGGCTTGACCCGTTGTTCCAAGACAGAGTCAAAATAGAGACAGTGTAGCGCGGGTCAGATTGGGTTCAACCCCCAGTGTGTCGTTTTTTTTTGAAGGCGCTATAGTAAGTCCAAGTCATTATAACCACCCTGAATACGTGAACTTACAATACTTCCAAGCCTTCCAACCTTGATTTTTTTTTTATGAAACGAGAAATACAGATTACCTTGTGATGATGATTCTGGAGTTTGGCGTCTCCGTGGCCCGGTCCTCGACCAGGCCACCTCCTACAAGGGGTCAGAGGTCGGGGCTGCTGTACCCATGTCCTGTACCCACTTGTGTGTAAGACGGGAAGGGAAGGGCTCTCAGCCTGCTAACGGGAGTCAAAAGTCGTTTCTGTTCTTCACTACAAAGAGGAAACTTCATGAACAGTTCCAATGGGGACCTGATCAACGGGCTGTGGTGCTTATGTTAGATTGTGAGTTCCAAGAGCTTACAGCCTGACTTGTCAGATCGTCAAGCAGGAAGCCTAGTCAGCGACCAGACGGCTTCAAGGTAGCCTCAAGGTAGTAGCACAGTAAGATCAAGGTAGCCACAGGCTCACTAGTCGAATGAAACATCAATAATATGCCTAAAATTTCACTAAAACATCAGAATTTCAACGCTATGGCCAATAGTGTCCAAATCACCAGCTTGCATTAAGTGTGAGGACAGGTTGAATAAAATAAACTGCCGTTTAGGAGACAAAAGACACGTGTGCCTAAGCGGCTCTGTGAGTCTCGATCTCCTTACGCTGGCCTCACTTACACCTCACACAGCCAGTGTCACTAAGTGAATGGGAGAGACGCGAGGTGCCTATAGGCGCTGTGGCTTGCTGAAGCGGGATGTAATCGTGAACATTTGTTGTCTAACTTCGTCAGGTGCCACTAGGTATGGCACTACCCCCTCGTCCTGCCTCTCCCTCCCAGTCATACTGCCTCTCCCTCCCACTCTCCCTGCCTCTCTCCCTGAGCTGTAACATCACGGAACATTAACTCCACCTGTACTCTCCCAGACGGAACAACATCACCGTTGAGCCGCGTCTCTTGTGAACGTGGGTGTGATGTTATTCACTCAAGAAAGGCAAATATTGGTGCTTCCCTTTATTGCTGTTTCTCCTGCGTCACCAAGCTAAATCTTGGCTTACGTTAGAGTTGCTGTCATTCTGCCAGCTCATAGAATGCTGTCATTCTAACAGTGTTCCTGTGAAGGGGAATTCTGACTGTATCCTGTAAGGTGTCAGCTACCAGGTTCATGTTACTGTTATCCTGGTATTTGGTGCATAACCAACCTCCCCTGGTTACAAGTCTTGGATAGATGCCATTACCAGTGAGCGAGTGAGTCACGGATCCTCCCAATAGATGGCAGCACCCGTGAGTGAGTCACGGATCCTCCCAATAGATGGCAGCACCCGTGAGTGAGTCACGGATCCTCTCAATAGATGGTAGCACCCGTGAGTGAGTCACGGATCCTCCCAATAGATGGCAGCACCCGTGAGTGAGTCACGGATCCTCCCAATAGATGGCAGCACCCGTGAGTGAGTCACGGATCCTCCCAATAGATGGCAGCACCCGTGAGTGAGTCACGGATCCTCTCAATAGATGGTAGCACCCGTGAGTGAGTCACGGATCCTCCCAATAGATGGCAGCACCCGTGAGTGAGTCACGGATCCTCCCAATAGATGGCAGCACTCACACACGTTAAAGTTTACACCATGAAGTCCAGGGAGAGAGTTAACCCCTAATTATGCTTAACTTGTTCAGCAAAACAACAAAATATAGATACAGTGTCTGAAAATAATTCAGATAATTGATAACTTAGCAATTATTATTAAATGTGTGTTGTCGAAGTTCCGAGATAGATTATATAGGTGTGAGGAAAGGTGGAGTGAAAGGTAACAATTTCCCAGGCAGGTGAGGGAGGAAGCTAGTCTGGAGAGAAAGTCAGGTGTAGACAGGTGTGTGTGTGTGTCAGGGGCACCGGGACGAGCTCCTTAGGCAGGTGTGGAGGGTCGTAAACCCCAGCGAAATGCCTCGGTTACCTTGGCATGCTTAACAACGTGTTCTGATGTTCAGGCTCAGTGGCGGGATCCCGAGAGTCATAGCTCATCACCCCTTCTTCCCCGGCCCTGTAGATAAGGTCAGTAGACTTGCAGGGTTACAGTCTGTCTCTCTCTCTCTCTCTTTCTCTCTGTTTCTCTCTCTCTCTCTCTCTGTTTCTCTCTGTTTCTCTCTGTGTTTCTCTCTGTTTCTCTCTCTCTGTTTCTCTCTGTTTCTCTCTCTCTCTCTCTGTTTCTCTCTGTTTCTCTCTCTCACTCTGTTTCTCTCTGTTTCTCTCTCTCTCTCTGTCTCTCTCTCTCTGCCTCTCTCTGTCTCTCTCTGTCTCTGTCTCTGTCTCTCTGTCTCTGTCTCTGTCTCTCTGTCTCTCTCTCTGTCTCTCTCTCTGTCTCTCTCTCTGTCTCTCTCTCTGTCTCTCTCTCTGTCTCTCTCTCTGTCTCTCTGTCTCTCTCTCTCTGTCTCTCTCTCTGTCTCTCTGTTTCTCTCTCTCTCCTAGTTTGATGGTGCGGATGGAAATATTTTATTTTTCGTGTTCTGGATTGCAACACGACTCCGTTTCCGGGAATATTCCGTGCTTTATACGCTCCTCTGCGTGATCTAAATCCTTTACAACCTAATTTGGTGCAGTAGCGCAGGAGTCTAAGTCCTCTGCTCACATCCGAGCATCTCTTGTTTCGATCCCCGGGGAAGAAAAAGACGTTTGGGCATGTTTCCTTTCACCTGATGCCACTGATTCATCTAGCAGTGACTCTTGAGTTAGGGAGTTGTTGTGAGTGGCGTCAGGCAGACTCTCAATAGTTGGTGTAGTAGGGTGGGGGGGGGGATGGAGCCGCGATATATGTATAAGTGCAGGCTTCCTGTCTCCAATAAACGGAAGTTATTTGGCAAAATAAGATTAACGATAGCCACCAGTTTGTTCCTGTTGAGTGCAGTTTGAGAGAAAGTTAATCCATAAAAGCATTGTAGTTAGCTGCAGGAATTGCTTGTTAGTAGGTGTGAGTCGTTAGCCTCACTTTCCGAAATGGTGCGGTCAGGTCAACCAGATGACTGGCTACTGAGGAAGGTCGACCAGAGAGACTGACGGATGCAATGGCTCCATCCTTCAACATTCCAGCGTACATAGTACACACTATCCCTTCCTCTCTATCCTTCCAGTCCTCGTTCGAATAACCATTTGTATACGAACGTTCGATTGGATGGTACGATACCAATATCTCGTGTCTTCTTCCCTAAGAAAAAGTAGAGCGCAACTCCCTCTGTGTCGCGGAACCTCGACAGAGTTGGGAAATATTCGAAAGTTTTTGATTTACATATGCCTGTGTTGTCCTCATGATCCTCCCCCTTAAAGTGTGCAGAATCTCCAATAAAATTTGAGGAAGATGGTCGATGATTATCATTAATTTATATACATAAAAGGTATAGTATACTGGACCCACTCCTTGGTGTCTATGGTGAGTTTACTTTAGTCCTGGACAATGTTCAGGACTAAAGTGTACTTACTGATTGGTCAGTATCAATGTATGGAGGCCGAAATAACTCTCCAGAGGATGATGAATCTTAAGTCAAAATAGTAATTTAAAACCCTGAAAAACTATTTTGGTATGCCACGCTCAATCTTGCAGGGTGACTGGTGGGACGGTCATAGGTCGTGCAGAGGACAGCTGTACCAATTTCCAGTCGTTCTTATATATATTTGTGAAATGAATAGGGAATAAACGCAATTTGGTGGTGGTGTAGAGATGAGGTGGTGGCAGCGGTGTTGACATGAGGTGATGGTGATGTAGAGATGGTGTTAGTGGTGTTAGTGGTGTAGTGATGGTGGTGATGAAGTTATGCTGGTGTGACTGACAACATAACGAGTGGGGAGAGAAGCGTTACCAGCCATCATTACCACCCCGAGTTAATCTACTTTAGTGGAAGTTTGTCCAAGTCATTAGTCGCTCTAGCGAGCATTATTTTTTAGTGTGGGACTGTTTAGCTAACCAAATTGGAGACTCTCAATGGTGGTTGAGGGGAAGTGGGGGGAGGGGAAGGGGAGATTGGTTGGTGATGGTGGTGGGTTAGGGGGGGGATGTTGATGGGATTAAGATAATTATCAGGAGGAAGAACTAAGCCAGAATGAGTATAATAGCACTTACAAGGGAAAAGAAAATGCAGTGAGGGTGGGGGGGGGGGGCATGATGTTGGGGGAATGTTGTAGTTACGTCCCGAGTCTTATGCATGAGCTGTTTTCTCTTCTCAAGTTAGTGGGTCGTCTGGTTGCTGTATACTCACCCGGTTGCTGTATACTCACCCGGTCGCTGTATACTCACCCGGTTGCTGTATACTCACCCGGTTGCTGTATACTCACCCGGTTGCTGTATACTCACCCCGGTTGCTGTATACTCACCCGGTTGCTGTATACTCACCCGGTTGCTGTATACTCACCCGGTTGCTGTATACTCACCCGGTTGCTGTATACTCACCCGGTTGCTGTATACTCACCCGGTTGCTGTATACTCACCCGGTTGCTGTATACTCACCCGGTTACTGTATACTCATAGTTACATATGCTAGTGTTGGACATCCCTAACCAACTCGTTAACTGCTTCGTTAATCGTTCTTTAATTCGTTAAATCACTATAACTTCAGTCATACTTGGTTACTCCAATCATTATTGGTTAATAGATTAGGAGGGCGATGGATGTATTAAACGAATCATCAATACAGTGGATATATTAATAGAACTTAGCTAAGTATTGTTATAAATAACTTAATTCAAAATACAGCAAGTCACAATAACGGGGCTGAAGAGACAGGTAACATACACGACTTGGCCCACAACTTGGCCCAGGACTTGGACTTGGCCCAGGACTTTAACTTGGCCCAGGACTTTAACTTGGCCCAGGACTTTAACTTGGCCCAAGACTTGGTCCAGAACATGGCCCAAGACGTGCCCCAGAACGTGGTCCCATCCTATATCTTCAAATGTATGGGTTAGATATCAAAATCTAAATAATATTAAACGATAGCAGGAGAATTATTTCCAAAGCGGGCTTATCTATGATACCAAAAATGTATATACCTTCATTCTCTACTAATTCACTAACTCAAGAAATACAACGAGGTAGTCAACAATGATACACTGATTTCTGGGAACAAGACACCTTTGAGCAATAACTCAAGACATATTTCTTAACTATATGTCTATGAACTACACCACCTCCCTCCCCCTTAGTTCTAGGAGACTCGAACCGCGTACCCCACGCGTGTGTGCGACCGAGGCTCTATCGACCGAGCTATAGAGTAGTATTAATAAGAATAAGCTGTTTTTCAAAGACTTCAATCCTCCTTATGAAGGACTATAGCCCTTCCCAGTACTGTCTTAATACCTTGAATGACGTAAATGAATGGATCTTAGACAATGTATCTTAGATCTTGGGTTACTAAGACACCTTCCCCCTACCCCCCGCTGTTTCTTCGCTCTTAACTAATGGCTGGTGATTACCTCTGACAGCTGTTTGAAAAGCTGAAGAGGCCAGGAAATGATTAGTTGAAATTTGATGCACTGAAAGGGGCATGATATAACCTCTTTTTTGTTCACTCGTCATTTTTACCCCTAAATGATAAGAAAAGTTAGCCTTTGGAAAACAAGGTGTTCTTGATTGTTCTTTAAGTTGTTCTTCAAGTTGTTCTAGTAACCATCAAGTCACATAATCAAATAGATGGTAAAATTTTTAAAGCAAAGGATGTCTGATACTTTATTGATGATGGTGGTGATGGTGGTGATGGAGGTTGATGGAGGTGATGGTGGTGATGGTGGTGATGGTGGTGATGGTGGTTGATGGTGGTGGTAGTGGTGGTTGTTCATGATGTTAGTGGTGGTAGGGGATGGTGTTAAGTGATAAGAGGGGGGAAGGAATGGTGGTAGTGGTGATCAAACAGATGGTGGTGGTGGTGATGATGAAACAGGTCTGTGGTGGGTATGTGGGCCTGCGGGTCGCTCCAAGCAACAGCCTGGTGGACCAAGCTCTCACAAGTCAAGTCTGGCCTCGGGCCGGGCTTGGGGAGTAGACGAACTCCCAGAACCCCATCAACCAGGTATCAACCAGGTATCAACCAGGTCGGAATGTGTGGTGATGGTGGTGACAGTGTGCTTGTGGCTCTAACTTATGTGCTACAAGGTGAAGTAGAACTTTGCAAAGGTATCTGTTCCCAGTGAAGATGCTGTTGCCTTGATATGCAGTATGGTGTGGCTGGTCTTGATGAAGAAGGCTTTAGACTAGGAGGCACTGACTCCCTCAGTTATCCTCCTCATTAATTAAACTGCTAAAGTTGTGAGGGTGCTTGCCTCTCACGACCAATGTGCCGCACACACAGCCTCATTTTACCAGTGAAAGTTATGAGCCGCATCTGTCACGAAGGTTATGAGAGAGGCGGTGTGTGATGGGGGGTATAACGGTGGTGTAGTATAGTGGTGTAGTGGTAGTCGTGGTGTGGTGGTGATGTTAGACTGGTGGCAGCGGTGGGGTTAGGAATCCGCAGCTAACATCACATGGCCACCCCTCACTCCGTCTAACACCCCCATCACTACCTCCTCTCCCCATTAAACACCCCTACACCCCCATCCAGCACCTCACGACCACCCCCACTTCTCCATCCAATACACCATAAGCATCCTCCACATCCATATAAAAGCAAAACTGTGCACTCAACCACTCCCCCCCCCCCCACAATCCACACCCCGTCCACTAAACCACTGAAAGCATGGATATTGGCCTTCGGGTTTCTAGTGATATCTTGCTTTTCTCTTCCTGGACAGCAACATCCCGGCTATCTTCTTGGGAGGTTATCTTGAGATGATTTCGGAGCTTAGCGCCCCCTTGCGGCCCGGTATCCTCGACCAGGCCTCCTTTTTGTTACACATCCCCATGAAACAGCCCATAGCAGCTGTCTAACTCCCAGGTACCGATTTACTGCTAGGTGAGCAGGGGCATCAGGGATGAAAGAAATTCTGCAGATTTGTTTCAGCCTCTACGGAAGATCGAACCCGGAACCTTAGGACTACGAATCCCGAGCGCTGTCCACTCTGCCGTCAGGCTATCCTCCGGATTAGTGTACAAATTTGCCGATCAGTGTAACCTTGAAAAGAGGCAAGCCAGAGAGGCTGCAAGTGGAAGCGTTCAAACTTTTAAGAACTTGGAGTCTGGTTTCAAGTGTAAAAAGTTACAGTATTTCCTCTTTATGCGGAGTTAAAGGAGTGTGAGCGGGAATTGGTAGGAAATAAACAAGAGACGAACCCGTTCTCTTGATTTGTCACAACGGACAAAATACCAAGTACTAATCTGACCTGAAACTTACGAACCTAAGCAAGCCATCTAACCTCACCTTACCTCGTGCATGGAAAAAGTGGAATTTTGTGGGCCGCGACTTTTCTTAGTTCAATGTAAAAGATACGTTGGGGGGGGGGAGCATATCGAGCAGAATGAAAGGTATTAGTTGAGAGGACAGGATGGAGAGAGTACGATCTGACTCATTCGTTTCCATCTTGCTTACAAATTGACAAAAAAAATGAAGTTCAGCCATTAACACCGCTCCCCCTTTCAAGGGGGGCACACACACAGACTAAACTCCTCATTCATGTGTGACACTCTCCATGCAATCACCAGACACCATGCAAAGTTGCACATGGCTAGCTCAAAGCATCTGGCTTACAACCTCGGAGAGATCTTCACCTCCATCTTCAAGAGAAAACTAGATTGTTTTCTTCAAGAAGTGCCGGACCAACGGGCTGTGGTGGATATGTGGGCCTGCGGGCCGCTCCAAGCAACAGCCTGGTGGACCAAGCTCTCACTAGTCAAGCCTGGCCTCGGGCCGGGCTTGGGGAGTAGAAGAACTCACAGAACCCCATCAACCAGGTATCAAACAGGAGAGTCAAACGGACGCGCATTCTATTTTATAAATATAAATGGTTTATTTCTGTATTAATGTGAATGCTATACTGCGATACCGTATAATGTTGGTGGCCAAACATTACCATATACTGGGTACGTTTGCAGACTTTCTGGTCTAATATAAATTACAATTATTGCTCTCTGAAAAAATCGTGTGATATTACACTGTACAAATAAATAAACGGGAATATTATCTACGATCACTTTCATGCAATCAAATAGTATCTAGATGTAATTATTATTATATTTATTATTTTTGTTAATGTCATATCAGTTTATTTATGCATTCCGACGTCCAAAAGTTTATAATTTTCAGTACGTCAGATTCCGTTTTCTTTTCACGAGAGCCAAAAACAAGGGTTGGATATGAACGGAATTGCTTTTCTTTGATGAAAACCTCACAAAGCTCAGGATATGAAGGAGCCGTTGTGTGCAGGTCGTCCTGTGTTGTGGGGGCCGCTGTACAGTAGACCTGAGCACTTGCACAAGCCTTAAGGGGGGCCGCGAATTGGAGAAAGTTCAGGAGTTGTTTAAGTTTAGCCATTTATTATACACCCTATACCCATCCTGTGGGATGGTTGAAGTTTAGGTTACAGAGGTACATAAAAGGTTGCAGGCGATGAGTCACAATAACGTGGGCTAAAGTATGTTGACCAGACCACACACTAGAAGGTGAAGGGACGACGACGTTTCGGTCCGTCCTGGACCATTCTCAAGTCGATTCGAGTCGAAAAGGTTCAGGAACCGAACCCCTCACAGTTCATTTAGCTAAGCAAGTAATAACATTAGCTTGAGCTACCTCATCCCTTTGTGTGTATTTTACATCAATAAACTTATTTCAATTTCAATTTCAATTTCAGTAATAACGTTTTGAAGCTAGTTATATACACTTTTCTTTTCTTTTACACAAAAACATGTACATACAGCAGTATTCTTCTTATATCACAAGTGGTTCAATAAGTGGCAAATGTGGTGCTAAAGCTCCTGGGCCAGTCAAGCCTGGCCTCAGGCCGAGCTCCGGGAGTAGAAGAACTCCCGAAACCCTCCCCAGGTATGCTCCAGGTATGGTAGGATGTTGCTTGCAACGGGACGCTGATCCACACATTTATTGCAACCGGGTGATCCGCCGCATGGAGCCTTACGGTACATCAGATTCAGCCAATGATGCTATGAAGCTGATTTCATTAGTCAAAAGGTTTTACTGATTCTATGAACTGCTATGTCGAAGGGACACACACACACACCACACACACACACCACACACACACACAACACACACACACACACACACCACACAGGCGGGATCCAAGAGTCAATGCTCGATCTGCAAGCACAAATAGGTGAGTACACGCACACACAACACATACACAACACACACACACACACACACACACACACACACACACACTTTAGGCAGTGATGTGGTGGAGGCTGACTCCATACACAGTTTCAAATGTAGATATGATAGAGCCCAGTAGGCTCAGGAATCTGTAAATCAGTTGATTTGACAGTCGAGAGGCGGGACTAAAGAGCCAGAGCTCAACCCCCGCAAGCACAATTAGGTGAGTACACAGACACACTCACACACAGACATATACACACACATACACCACACATATACACACACACAAACCACTCACTCACATATACACACACACACACACACCTTACGGACCCAGAGCTTCTCATTTTAAAGGCAAGTGGCCAGGGGGCTGAAATTGATAACCCATTGAGGCCAGGGAGTTTAGGAGAGCGGTTAATATAATGTGGCCGAGCCAACAGCGTGGCGGGGTTCGTAAGGGAGGACGTAAGAGCTATGTAGTGAATGAGTTGTTAAGGAACGAGATGGGGTTATTAGCTTGCAAATGGCGTCGTTACCGCGGGAGATGGGAGCGCTAGTGCTGCACTATTTTTATCTACGTGGCGACCCCCCTAAGGGTTGAGCAGAGCGTTCAGTTTCGTCGTTCAGTCCGGAAGGTCTTACCCTTCGTCCGTTCAGTCCGGAAGGTCTTAACC
>WNGS01006708.1:6049658-6062145 GCA_020271785.1 Procambarus virginalis | reverse complement strand
TTCTTCCTTCGTGGTCCGACATATATATATATATATATATATATATATATATATATATATCTATATATATATATATATATATATATATATATATATATATATATATATATATATATACACCCAGACAAAGCCGAGCATCTGGGCCTCCAGCGTGGAATTCTTATTTAGCCAAAAACAACACAAACTTGGAGAAGTCAGGATGAATGCTACCAGACTGGTCCTAGAGCAGAAGGGTATGGGTTTCAGGGAAAGACTAAAGGAATTTAAACCCCACTGTGATGTAATAGAGATATCTGAAACAAAAAGATACTCAAGAGAACACAAACTCGACACACATACATACAATTTAACACATAAAATTAAAAGAGACCAGCTCAAAGCACCAACAAATGTACGCTCTATAAAATATCACTGTAGAGCAGACCCAGTGTAAAGCTGAGGTGCCATGAACACAGAGAACACTTCGACTCTATGCCCGTACGGGGCCCGACGCCTCTTCAAACTTTCACCCACCAAAAATATTGGCAGAACAAAAGTGGAAATGTTCAAGATGTAGTAGTAGGTCCACAACTACTGGGCCTACTACTACAATTACTGTAGTAACTACTACAGCCCAACTGTAGTAATTACTACTACAGCCCAGCCTGTTACTAATATTATTATGACCATTACGTAAATATTACACAAATATTTGCGTTCTGGATATATTTGGCAAATATTTGCCTGGCTTTGCGCCCTGGTGAGGCCACTCCAGACCGACAACTAGAGTGCAACTATAATCTCCTGAGACTGATGGATACCTACTACTACACAAATGAAGCATGAACACTAGACACAATGAGGAGTTATCTGACTTACCTTCTCTGTCGATGGTGAAGTAGCCAACGCCATCGCCGGCAGTAATGGCGTATGTGAGACGACCTGGGTCCGGGTCCCACGCCGTCAGCGTCGTCACAAGGGCTCCTGGAGCCAGGGTCTCCCGCACGCGACCCCGCACCACGCGTTGCGGGAATACTGGAGGACCCAAGTTCTCGTCCACATCATGGACGCGGATGAAGAGTGAAGCGTGAGCTTCAAGAGACGGAGAGCCTCCATCTTGGGCTCGAACTGACACATTGTACGTCTGGCGGGTTTCAAAATCCAGCGGTGTTGACAGCCGCACCACTCCCGTGTCTTCGTCGACGCGGAAGGCATCTCCGTGACCACTCACCAGACTGTATTTGATCTGGCCACCCATACCCATATCCTGATCAGTTGCCTGAAGGGTGGCCACAACAGCTCCCAGGGGCAGGTCTTCCGGGACATCTACTGCCAGTCTGCTAGCTGCGCCATATTCAGGTGGGCAGTCATTGATGTCGAGAACAGTCACTAGCACTCGCGCCAGCGCCGAGCGCGGGCTCTCTAATGCGCTGTCCCAAGCCCGAACTCGTAGATCGTACTCGCTACGACGCTCGCGGTCCAGCCCACCAGACATATACACAACCCCGGTCGCTCTGTCAACTGTAAACTCTTCCACGTCGGTCACTAGTTCGTAAGATATTTTGGCGTTTAGACCTTCGTCGGCATCTTGGGCACTCAGCTGCGCCACGCTAGTTCCATTACGAGTGTTTTCTGGCAAGTGCAGGCTGTAACTCACGCGACTGAACTCGGGAGCATTGTCGTTCACATCAGCGACTCGAACGGTGAGATTCCTTGACACACTCTTATGTGGAACACCAAGATCGTACACGGTAATGTTTAGGGAATATTCAGGAGTCCGCTCGCGGTCCAGCTCGGCCACTACCTCCAGTACTCCAGACTCGATGCCAATCCTGAAAACCGAGTCCGTGTCGCCGCTGGACACCGCGAAGACCACCCGCCCGTTGTGGCCCCTGTCGTGGTCACTGGCTTCCACCGTCAGTAGTTTTCTACCAATCTCAGCATCTTCGCGAACCGTAATCATGCTGGGAAATTTTTCAGGTAGATCAGGGGCGTGAGAATTGTAGCCGTAGCGGAGCGGCAAGAGGGCGTAGTGCTCGACTGCTGCATTGTTCTCCGCGGCCGCAGCTTCGACCTCCGTTGCCTTGGTGCCAATCCCAGTCTCGTGGCACTCCACATGAGAGTGTTGTCTTACATTGCCGTGGTCCTCGCTCCTCTGGGTGATGACTGCCACTGTCACGCTAGTTGGGTCTGATATGTGGGTGCCATCAGTGGCCGTCACATTGAGAACGTAGGTCTTCAGCCTCCCGCCGGTGATAAAGGCTTTCCTGAGATCGCAGGTGAGAGCAAGAACCCCTGAGGATGCGTCCATAACCCAGCACTCTTCCTCCATATCGTTCTGTAGTTTGTAGCTAACTATACTGGCGTTGTCCAGGTCCAAGGCCGAGAGGGAGAGGACACTGGTGCCTACCGGGGCGTCCACCGACACCCAACCCTTGCAGTCAACGCCCTCAAACTGCGGCCGGTTGTCATTAACATCACGAACTTTAACTTTCACAGTTGTTTCTGTCTCTCGCTTGAAGGGCGTACCCCAGTCCGAGGCTCGAACCTTGATGGTATAGACGCGCCGTTGGGCTTCGTAATCAAGCACGGATGACGTACGTACTGTTCCATCGAAGGGGTCAATTACGAAGGGTACTTGGTCAAGGTTAGCAATGCTGTATGATATAAAACCATTCTCCCCAGAGTCGACATCAGAGGCGACCATGCGAGTGACGTACGACCCCGCCGGTTCATTTTCGTCGAGCGTGACCTCTGTGTTGGGAGTGTTGAACTGTGGGGCGTTGTCGTTTGCGTCCAGTACTCGAATGATGACCTTGGCCGACGACTGCTTCCGGCGGGCGTTGCTGGCCTGGTCCACGGCTGCGACGGTTACACTGTAGTAGGCGGTGGTCTCGTGGTCCAGCCAGTCGGCAGTCGAAATAAGACCTGTTCGCGGGTTGATGTTGAACTTGTCATCGTCATTACCGGCAACTATTCTAAACAGAACTCTTCCATTGATCCCCTGATCGGTATCCGAAGCTGCGACTCTGACGACGGGCGTGTCGGGCGGCGCTTCCTCGCTCACTGCCTCTTCGTATTGCTCTCGCGCGAAAACCGGCGCGTGGTCGTTCACATCAGCGATGTTGACATGAACGTTGACGCGCGTCTTGCGCGGGGGAATGCCGCAGTCAATAGCCTGCAGGGTCAGATTGTAACCCTGAGGCGCCAGTTCGCGGTCCAGGAGCTTCAGCACCGCCAAATTGTATTCATTTGAATGTGATCCTCGCGTAATGCTGAACAGGCGGTCAGGATCGCCTCCCACGATGTCTACCTTATCTACCCTGCCACTCTGCCCCTCGTCGGCGTCATGTATGTTGATGATAGCGTAGATATGCGTATGGGAGTGCTCCACCACATGCGGCAGATGTTGCACGGTGATGCGCGGGGCATTAATGTTGACTTGATGCACCTGCACTTCCACCGTGGCCCGCGCAGCTGCTATGGACCGCAGATTGCGGGGATGCGGACCGCGGTCCTGCGCCAACACCGCAACTCTGTGTACGCGTCCAGACGTGTGAGAGAGCGGCCGTGTGACGCTCAGGACGCCAGTGGTCGGGTGGACGGCAAACAAATTAGTCTTGTGATCTTCCAGCGAGTAGTACACCTGACCGTTGTACCCGGCGTCTGCGTCGTGCGCGGTGACGGACGCCAGCGACGCATGGAGGGACGCGTCCTCACCCACACTCACCTTGTACACCGTCGGGTAGAACAGCGGTATATTGTCGTTTGTATCCAACACTGAAACGGTCACGTTGGTGCGGGCTTTGAGATTGGTACCCCAGTGGGCGGCGTTCCTGAGCCGCGCCTCCACCACTAGCGAGTAACGCGCGCGACGTTCCCGATTGAGAACGTCTCTCAAGCCCGTTTTTGTCCTCACTTTCATCACCGTCACGCCCCCCACCACCTCGGAATCCACGGCGAAGAAGCCATCTTGGTCCCCACCCACTATATCGTAAGTAACATGGGTGGAGGGCGGCAAGTCCCCCATCGCCACCCCCATGAGCTCTTCCCCTGCCACGTACGTCCTGGGCAGCGAATTCTCGTAGATGCTGACATTGTAGAGATTCCTTAAGAAGCGGAATGAACTTGTCCTTGGGTGGGTAGCCGTGGCGCCCACCGCGAGCAGCGGTAAGGCTAGTAGCACCAGCTGAAGGAGAGGGCGTGTGTGGGCGTGGTGGGTGCGAGGCAGTGTGGGCAGGGACGCCCGCAAGCCCGCTCCCAGAGGCATCATGCCGGCCTCAACATGTCATCTCCGTAGTGGCATCACCTGAGGAGAGGGAGGGGAAAAAAATAAGAGACTGTTTAGTACCTTTCCTGACAATAATTAACTTTTTTTCACTGTATTATATAACTAACATCTTCACCACACACTGTTATATAGTCGTAATGACTTGACACTTTCCCCTGATAATTCCCTTGCCTTCACCCCACACACACTGCCTTCCTCACTGTAACTATCTTCACCACACAAAATCTTCATCACTGTAACCATTTTCACTACACACTGCCCTTCATCACTCTAATCATCTTCACTACACACTGCCTTCACCAATAAGCTAAATAATACAACTAATTTAAATTTTGCAATCAATTTGCCTTATCAAGCACACACGTTAACATAACGCGATCATATACTCATGTACACATGCATAATGTACACATGAATACCCTATCCTCCCTCCACATACGCATACAAAACACACACACACACACACACACACACACACACACACACACACACACACACACACACACACACACACACACACACACACACACACACACACACACACACACACACTTAGAAAGCTTTTTCAGTGCCAAAGCAGTTAACAAAAGTCATGCATTAAGAAGCGATGTGGTGGAGGCAGACCCTCGTACACAGTTTCAAATGTCTAAGTAGCCACTAAGACAAAATGAAACGAAAATTCCGAATGTTTTCGTGTTTCATCACATAATCAAGGCATACAGCCTTAGAAGGCATGGGTTTGAACACCATGAACAGGGAGTTAAACAAGAGACCGACCGAAATGGCTGACAATAGAAACTTTGGAGGGTAATGAGGCCAGAGGTCTTAAAAGGTCTTGTAGAAGGCGTCGGGCAGGAAGCGGAAGAGCAGGGAAGGACTCGAGAGGGCAGGAGGAGGGGGAAAAAGGAACCGGAAAGGCGTGGGAAGAAACGGGAGATGTAGGGAGAAACAGTGAACGGAAGGAGAAATAGAGAATACGAAAGAGTGGCGTGGGAAGGAGCGGGTGGGAGATACAGTGAGAGGACAGGCTTCTGGGAGGGAAGGTATGGGAGGACTTGTGTGTGTGGGGGTGGGACAGGCCTCTGGGAGGGTAGGTATGGGAGGACTTGTGTGTGTGGGGGTGGGACAGACCTCTGGGAGGGAAGGTATGGGAGGACTTGTGTGTGTGGGGGTGGGACAGGCCTCTGGGAGGGAAGGTATGGGAGGACTTGTGTGTGTGGGGGTGGGACAGACCTCTGGGAGGGAAGGTATGGGAGGACTTGTGTGTGTGGGGGGGGACAGGCCTCTGGGAGGGGAGGCATGGGAGGACTTGTGTGTGGGAGGGGGGGGGGGAGGGAGGCGTATGGAAGGGGCGATATAGATAAACCCATTCTAATAAAGCTCGACTCATCCAACTTTACTGGATGATTAAAGCTCGTGGGACAAAGACAGAAGATTACACAAACCAGTTCGTATATTACAGCCCGTAGCAGCTGTCTAACTCCCAGGTACCTATTTACTGCTAGCTGAACAGAAGCATCATGGTGAAAGAAACTCTACCCATTTGTTTCTGCCTCCGCTGTGGATCAAACCCGGAACCTTAGGACTATGAATCCCGAGCGCTATCCACTCAGCCGTCAGGCACAGCTGACAGTCGAATTCATTATTTACAGCTAATAAATACTAAATGTTGCCTGCCAATCAGAAAATAATCCATGGTTATGCGCCTATTTAGTAGGCCCAAATACATTTTCCGCCCCCCCACCTAAAAAAAAAATCCTTTTTTTCGTGACAGTCGAGTTGAAAAATGCAGCTTATCTTCCAGCTTGTAGTTCTTGCAGCTTATCTCGAGATGGAGGTATTGATCAGCTTGAAGAAATCCTCCGCTGAATCGGCTTTAGAAATTTGTGTGTAAGGAGTCATTCAGGATCTTGCGAATCACATACCAGATGGGGTAAGACCGACCCGGCCGTGTCCAGGTCTCTTGCATGTTCACACTCCTTTATGTTCACTGCACAGGATTCTAGGTTTGCGCACCTTCTTCATATATGCGCACGTTTTGTCGTCAATATTAACAAACACTGAGAAGCCGACTGCCGACGGAGCTTGAGAACCACTTCGGAATAGGAGGCAGGGAGGTACAAAGTAGGGAGGAGGGAGATACGATGTAGGGGACAGGGAGATACGAAGCAGCAGGCAGGGAGATACGAAGCAGCAGGCAGGGAGATACGAAGCAGCAGGCAGGGAGATACGAAGCAGCAGGCAGGGAGGTACGAAGCAGCAGGCAGGGAGATACGAAGCAGCAGGCAGGGAGATACGAAGCAGCAGGCAGGGAGATACGACGCAGCAGGCAGGGAGATACGAAGCAGCAGGCAGGGAGATACGAAGCAGCAGGCAGGGAGATACGAAGCAGCAGGCAGGGAGATACGACGCAGCAGGCAGGGAGATACGAAGCAGCAGGCAGGGAGATACGACGCAGCAGGCAGGGAGATACGAAGCAGCAGGCAGGGAGATACGACGCAGCAGGCAGGGAGATACGAAGCAGCAGTCAGGCAGATACGAAGCAGCAGGCAGGGAGATACGACGCAGCAGGCAGGGAGATACGACGCAGCAGGCAGGGATAGACGAAGCAGCAGGCAGGGAGATACGAAGCAGCAGTCAGGCAGATACGAAGCAGCAGGCAGGGAGATACGAAGCAGCAGGCAGGGAGATACAAAGCAGCAGGCAGGGATAGACGAAGCAGGAGGCATGGAGATACAGCTCCTGGAGGCACCTGTCCTCCCACCCTTCAGGGTGCTGCTACCCACAACACAACGCTCCAACCCTATCAATGAGCGACGTAAATACTGTGGCCCGGTCATCACTCCGTAACCCACAGAGGGGAAACACCGCTACGTAATCTCCCTTCACTATCACCCCGTCTATACCCCCTCGCCCCCTCCAAACCAAGAGCACCTCACCCTCTCCCATCTTCCCCCAAAGCCCAACCAGCCCTTGCATCGCCCTTCTGACACTAAGCTACCCCTCCCCTTCCCTCCAAGCCCTCCGCCCATACTTCCCCCGATCACCGCCCATTCTGACACCAAGGCCTCCTCCAAGGCACTCCCGCACCCCCGTCACCATTTCCTCTGGCACTATGGCCTTCTCTATCCAACCCCCCATCACCCCTGCCCAAAAAAAAACACCGGAAACACTTGATTATTGCCATAGTCCACACTCACGAAAAACTTCACAACAGTAATAACGAACATAGATACAGTACTCGAGAAAATGAAACTTCAGAGCTTAAGGCAAGACAATTGGTTAAGTTCAATTAATGAGAAAAGTTCAAAGGACTGCTGAAGCAGGTAGGTAGGGACTCCTCCTCCCTCCCCGGCTGCCTCAGCAGCTCTTTGAACCTTTCCAGCGGTCCTTTGAACATTTCCAACCGCCTGGAAATGTGCGCTGGAAACTGTATTTTGGAAGCAGGCAAGTTTGGTCCGGTAGTTTGGGGGATGTGCTAGGTGCTGTTTGTGTAATGGGTGTTCAGTCCGGCTGTTAGGGGATGCGCCGGGATCTGCTAGAGGTGGGTGGTTGAGTCCAGCACTCTGATAATGCGCCGGATCTGCTAGAGGTGGGTGGTTCAGTCCAGTACTCTGATAATGCGCCGGGATCTGCTAGAGGTTGGTGGTTCAGTCCAGCACCCTGATAATGCGCCGGGATCTGCTAGAAGAGGGGGTGGGAGCTGTTCCAGCTGTTGGAGGATGCACCGGGATCTGCTACAGGTGGGTGGGAGTTGTTTCAGTTGTTTGGGAATGTGATGGGAGCTGTTAGAGATGGGTGAGAGCACACACACCTGCTTGATGGGATTCTGGGAGTTCTACTCCTCAAGTAACCTCACACACACACACACACACACACACACACACACACACACACACACACACACACACACACATCCCATAGGCGGGACCAAAGAGCCAAAGCTCAACCCCCGCAAGCACAAATCGGTGAGTACACACACACACACACACACACACACACACACACACACACACACACACACACACACACACTGTGTGTGTGTGTGTGTGAATATCACACTGGTAGCTGAGCGGACAGCGCGCTGGACTCTTAATTCCGTGGCCCGGGTTTGATTCCCGGACCAGGCAGAAATAAATAGGAAAAGCTTCTTTCACCCTGATGACCCTGTTACCTAGCAGTAACTAGGTACCTGTGAGTTAGACATCTGTTACGGAGCTGCTTCCTGTGTGTTTGGGGGTAGGGGTGGGTGGGAGGTAGTTAGTTACAGTTGATTGATTGAAAAATGCAGTTGAGAGGCGGGGCCGAAAGAGCAGAGTTCAACCCCCCGCAAAACACAACTAGGTGAATACAACTAGGTGAATACAACTAGGTGAATACACAGCCCTAACGTAAACCATCGTAAACCCTCACTATTGTGTAAAACAGCCCATTCGCCTGTGTAGCACAACACAGATTTCAAGCGACCATACATCGAGTTTCCCTACCAACGCTGTCCAGTTAATTATCCTGTACGTAATCGATGGCCGCTCACGTGGCTAATATCCGGAGCACCGCCACGCTGGCTTGTGTCAACGTCGACACCTTCAGACTGGCTGGTGTCGACTCCTACACCTTCTGACTGGCTTGTGTCGACTCCTACACCTTCTGACTGGCTTGTGTCGACTCCTACACCTTCAGACTGGCTGGTGTCGACTCCTACACCTTCTGACTGGCTTGTGTCGACTCCTACACCATCTGACTGGCTTGTGTCGACTCCTACACCTTCTGACTGGCTTGCGTCGACTCCTACACCTTCTGACTGGCTGGTGTCGGCTCCTACACCTTCTGACTGGCTTGTGTCGATTCCTACACCATCTGACTGGCTTGTGTCGACTCTTACACCTTCTGACTGGCTTGTATCGACTCCTACACCTTCTGACTGGCTTGTGTCGATTCCTACACCATCTGACTGGCTTGTGTCGACTCTTACACCTTCTGACTGGCTTGTATCGACTCCTACACCTTCTGACTGGCTTGTGTCGATTCCTACACCATCTGACTGGCTTGTATCGACTCCTACACCTTCTGACTGGCTTGTATCGACTCCAACACCTTCTGACTGGGTTGCAACACCAGCTACATCTCTCTAGGTTGGCGAACGTCAACATCTGCACAGTTAGACTGACTTGCTTACCTATTGCACCTCAGCTTTTCAATGCGGCTATTTTGCACATCAAGTCATGCCTCCTGGTCTCAGGTGGTGTTATTTCTATGTGAACATTTGGAACCAGTCCCTCTGCTACTTTCCAAGTGTATGTTATTATGTATCTCTTTCACGTGCGCTCTTGGGAATACAGACTGAAACATTTTAAGCGGTCCCAACAATCTAGATGTTTTAGTGGGTGGATTCTAGCAGTAAAAGACCTTTGCACGCTCTCTCGGTCAGCAATTTCTCCAGCTTTGAACTGGGCTGTTATTGTTCAATAATATTCCTCTTCCAGAGAGCACTATTATGTTCAAAACGCATCATCACTGGAATGGCATCTCTTGTTTGAAAGGGTAGTGTTATTTTCTGTTTGGTTATGCCTTCAAAGTATAGAAAATGGATATTATTCCCCTCGAACGTTGCTTTGAACTTGACGTAAGACAGCTTAATGAAAATGTCTTGAAGGTACCTCAAGGCTATCGACTAATTAAGCAAAGACGACAGCCTTCAAGTATCCTCAAGATGTCTTCCCTTTAATGTCTGAGGTAACGGGCAAAGCAAAGTTTGAAGGGGAATAATAACCAATGTCTACACCTTTGGAGGAAGAAACAATCAAATAATTCACTTATTACCAACAAACAAATACAATAATTGTTACAGAGTGTAACAAAATAATATTTTATATTATCTACATATTTTACTGCAGATGCTATTTTACAATTTTAAATTCCACTGGTTTGTAGCCCGAATCTTTGTATTTGTCAAGCTTGTGATATGACCTTTTGAGTTGCTTGTATTGCTTATCAAATACGACGCCAAGCCATGCGAGGGATAAAGCAATATGTGTGCGTGTGCGTGTGTGTGTGTGTGTGTGTGTGTGTGTGTGTGTGTGTGTGCGCGCGTCGGGCCGTAGGCTGTCACCCCAAAGCAGAGGCTGACAGCCCCCAGCAGGGGCTGACAGCCCCCCCCGGCAGGGGCTGACAGCCCCCCCCCCCCCGGCAGGGGCTGACAGCCCCCAGCAGGGGCTGACAGCCCCCAGCAGGGGCTGACAACCTCCCCAGCAGGGGCTGACAGCCCCCCCCCCGGCAGGGGCTGACAGCCCCCCCGGCAGGGGCTGACAGCCCCCAGCAAGGGCTGACAGCCCCCCAGCAGGGGCTGACAGCCCCCAGCAGGGGCTACAGCTAAGGGCAACAGCCACAAGCGCTTGCCCCTCCAAACAATCACAACAAAACTACAAACGTTACTACAACATTCGAACAAACTTGTAACCCCCTTGTAACAAGTGTCTAGCAAGTTGTAACACCTGTTCAATGCTCTCTGCCACCGTGGGGCAACAACCACAGGTGTTGTTGACAGGTGAGATCAATACCTGCTGCAGCTCCGCCACCAATATTCTCCGTGGGCTACTCCCCCCTTTCCCTTTTAGGGCCTCTTCATAGCGCCTTCCTCAAATATTTGATCAGAAATATGAAATTGAAGATTTCTCTGTTACCCTAAAATCCTGCAGTAGATATTGCAGCTTGTGTTGAATGAAAGACTTTTGTTATGTGTTGTTTAATTACCAGGTTTCAGTGGTAATAAAGGCAAGAATTTAATTAATATTTCAGATTTATGATGTCGTTGCATTTTATACACAATTGAGTTAAAAAAAAGTCATATATATATATATATATATATATATATATATATATATATATATATATATTAATGTCACAACGAAGGGGGTCTCCTCCCCCCATAATACCCCCTTGCACCACACGAACACTATTACAGCTTCAATGATCCCTCATGCATTTTCAAATTCAAGAGACAGGCTAGTATACTATCATGGTTATATATCATGTTATATCATGGCCCCATTTCCATGGAAGGAGGACATACTTAACGACGCCATCTCCAGCAATGGGTGAAGGGGGGAGGGGTGGGGGAGGATAACGACTGGTGAATTGGCCTAGATATCAAAATAATCGCCATGAGAAGAGGTATTGTGGTAATTTGCATTACCAAATGCGATATTATTGTAAGATATATTTTTTCCACGTGTTTAATATCGCTGGGATACCTGGTTATCTTGGCATATGTACGGTGGTGATATCAAAATGTTTTGAACTCAAAATATATATGCTACCTTGCTAGATGTGGGAGCATTCTTGGTCATTTAATAAATTGTAAGAATATTATATGTATATATATATATATATATATATATATATATATATATATATAGTCTTACATATATAATTGGGCTGACAGTCTTCTGGTTCCTAGTTCAAAAACTTCCGTTAAACCAAGAATGTATTTAATTTTAAGTTAATAAATATCAGGCGAATGATACATAGCCAGCCGTGTGAGACATACATACATACATACATACATGCATACCATTCCATACATGGAATTATCCAACAAATGGCTACTAAAATTCAACCCAAGTAAATGTAAGGTGATGAAACTAGGTGGAGGAAACAGGCCAGACACAGGATACCGAATGGGAGGTGAAGTTCTCCACGAAACGGACAGAGAGAAAGATCTAGGAGTTGATATCATGCCAAACCTGTCTCCTGAAGCCCACGTCAAAAGAATAACATCGGCGGCGTATGCGAGACTGGCTAACGTCAGCACTACCTTCAGAAACCTGTGTAAGGTTTCTGAAGGCAGTTCAGAATCGTTCAGAACTTTGTATACCACATAAGTAAGGCCAATCCTGGAGTATGCGGCCCAAGTATGGAGTCAAGCACAAGACGAAGCTGGAAAAAGTTCAGATGTATGCCCCTAGCTAGTCCCAGAACTAAGAGGAATAAGTTGAGGAAAGGCTGCGTGAACTGCACCTCACGTCGCAGGAAGACAGAAGAGTTCGGGGTACATGATCACCACGTACAAAATTCTCTGTCGACCGGGTAGACAAAGATATATTATTTAACACGGGTGGTACACGCACAAGGGGACACAGGTGGAAGCTGAGTACCCAAATGAGCCACAGAGACGTTAGAAATAACGTTTTCAGTGTCAGAGTAGTTAACAGATGGATG
>WNGS01006708.1:6034689-6048658 GCA_020271785.1 Procambarus virginalis | reverse complement strand
CAAGACAAAATGAAAAACGAAAATTCCGAATGTATTTCGTGTTTCATCACATAATCAAGGCATACAGCCTTAGAAGGCATGGGTTTGAACACCATGAACAGGGAAGTTTAACAGAAGAGACCGACTGGAATGGCTGACAATAGAAACTTTGGAAGGGTAAATGAGGCCAGAGGTCTTAAAAGGTCTTGTAGCAGGCGTCGGGCAGGAAGCGGAAGAGCAGGGAAGGACTCGAGAGGGCAGGGGGAGGGGGAAAAAGAGCAACCGGAAAGGCTTGGAAGAAAGAGAACGGGGAGATGTAGGGGAGAAACAGTGAACGGAAGGAGAAATAGAGAATACGAAAGAGTGGCGTGGGAAGGAGCGGGTGGAGATACAGTGAGAGGAAGGCCTCTGGGAGGGGAGGTATGGGAGGACTTGTGTGTGTGGGAGGGGGTGGGAGGGAGGACGGCGTATGGAAGGGGCCGAGATAGATAAAACCCATTCATAAACGGCTCGACTCATCAACTTTACTGGTATATGATAACGCTCGTGGGACGAAAGACAGAAGATTACACAAACCAGTTCGTATATTACAGCCTGTGCAGCTGTCTAACTCCCAGGTACCTATTTACTTGCTAGCTGAACAGAAGCATCATGGTGAAAAGAAACTCTACCCAGTTGTTTCTGCCTCCACTGTGGATCAAATCCGGAACCTTAGGACTATGAATCCCGCCGCTATCCACTCAGCCGTCAGGCCAGCTGACCGTTGAATTCATTATTTACAGCTAATAAATACTAAATGTGCCTGCCAATCAGAAAATTAATCCATGGTCATGCGCCTATTTTAGTAGGCCAAATTCATTGTTCTGCGCAGGCGATGAGTCACAATAACGTGGCTAAAGTATGTTGACCAGACCATACACTAGAAGGTGAAGGGACGACGACGTTTCGGTTCCGTCCTGGACCATTGAGAATGATCATTTTCTGCCCCCCACCCAAAAAAAAAAAATCCTTTTTCGTGACAGTCGAGTTGAAAAATGCAGCTTATCTTCCAGCTTGTAGTTCTTGCAGGCTTATCTCGAGATGGAGGTATTGATCAGTTTGAAGAAATCCTCCGCTGAATCGGCTTTAGAAAATTTGTGTGTAAGGAGTCATTCAGGATCTTGCGAATCACTTACCAGATGGGTAAGACCGACCCGGCCGTGTCCAGGTCTCTTGCATGTTCACACTCCTTTATGTTCACTGCACAGGATTCTAGGTTTGCGCACCTTCTTCATATATGCGCACGTTTTGTCGTCAATATTAACAAACACTGAGAAGCCGACTGCCGACGGAGCTTGAGAACCACTTCGGAATAGGAGGCAGGGAGGTACAAAGTAGGGAGGAGGGAGATACGATGTAGGGGACAGGGAGATACGAAGCAGCAGGCAGGGAGATACGAAGCAGCAGGCAGGGAGATACGAAGCAGCAGGCAGGGAGATACGAAGCAGCAGGCAGGGAGATACGAAGCAGCAGGCAGGGAGATACGAAGCAGCAGGCAGGGAGGTACGAAGCAGCAGGCAGGGAGATACGAAGCAGCAGGCAGGGAGGTACGAAGCAGCAGGCAGGGAGATACGAAGCAGCAGGCAGGGAGATACGAAGCAGCAGTCAGGGAGATACGAAGCAGCAGGCAGGGATAGACGAAGCAGCAGGCAGGGAGATACGAAGCAGCAGGCAGGGAGATACGAAGCAGCAGGCAGGGAGATACGAAGCAGCAGGCAGGGAGGTACGAAGCAGCAGGCAGGGAGATACGAAGCAGCAGGCAGGGATAGACGAAGCAGGAGGCATGGAGATACAGCTCCTGGAGGCACCTGTTCTCCCACCCTTCAGGGTGCTGCTACCCACAACACAACGCTCCAACCCTATCAATGAGCGACGTAAATACTGTGGCCCGGTGGACGCTCCGTAACCCACAGAGGGGAAACACCGCTACGTAATCTCCCTTCACTATCTGTACCCTCTTGCCGCCCCCAAACCAAGAGCACCTCACCCTCCCCCATCTTCCCCCAAAGCCCAACCAGCCCTTGCATCGCCCTTCTGACACTAAGCTACCCCTCCCCTTCCCTCCAAGCCCTCCGCCCATACTTCCCCCTATCACCGCCCATTCTAACACCAAGGCCTCCTCCAAGGCACTCCCGCACCCCCGTCACCATTTCCTCTGGCACTATGGCCTTCTCTATCCAACAACAGGATGTGCATGTGCAGTGTATAAAGGGAATGAAATGATCATGTCTACTACACAGAGACTGAACAACTGGGCTAGCACGACGCAGACCGAGCTAGTGGGCATTTATCTAGCCACTGAATACCTTAAGCTCAATGGTGGTGGAGTTATTTTCTGTGACTCTAAAAGTGCTCTGCAGTCCTTAAATAACCCATCGCAATGTATATCGGACGTAGCTTGTAATATTAAATGGAATGTAATCTTTGCCAATGATAATAACTCTTGTATAAAATTTGTGTGGATCCCATCCCATGTTGGAGTTGGAAAACATGACTTCGTAGATCGATTGGCCAATGAGGCTTGCAGGAAAGAAAACATTGATTATGACTTTGGACTATCTAATGCAGTTATTAGAAACATACAAATTAAAGAAATTAATTCAGATTTAGAAGAACTAAGAAATGCCCAGAGACCTGAAAGCTGCAGTATTAAAAGTTATGACAAGTTTTGTAATAATAGGTATTTGTATGGTCGGCATAGTAGCCGAACCAGGCAATGTGATGTAGTCATTGCGCGAATTCGCCTTGGCTATAGACACATCTGGCAGGTTAGTGAGGCTGAGCCACTACCAGAATACTCAGATTGTAAACTCTGTGATAAACCTTTAATGCACTCACTAGAACACTACATTGATGAATGTGAAACCGTAAAGGACTTTAGACCTCCTGGCCTCTTGTACCACCAACTGTGTAACTATTTTATTGACTCAGGTGTTCTGGACGACATCCTAACAATTTACCCAAAATTTGCTTGTCCATTTTAAAGAATGAAGAACAATTTTTATGTATATTACTCCTAAGCTGCATCACCTATGAACCCATCCCTGCCCTTGTGTGGCAGTGCACAGTAGAAACTTGTTTTCACATATCCATCTATTAAAACATTGATTGTAACCATGATATATATGTGCTTCACCCTACAGTTTAGACCTATTGTCTTATGTATGACCCTCTGTCCTGCGTGACAGTGACTACTAGCATTATCCTCACTTTAATCAGACTATCAAAATCCTCAGATTAGGCAAAATTGTAATTAATTTTGTCAATAAAGATGTTAATAATAATAAATCTATCCAACCCCCCCCCCATCACCCCTGCCCCCAAAAAAACACCGGAAACACTTGATTATTGCCATAGTCCACACTTACGAAAAACTCACAACAGTAATAACGAACATAGATACAGTACTCGAGAAATGAAACTTCAGAGCTTAAGGCAAGACAATTGGTTAAGTTCAATTAATGAGAAAAGTTCAAAGGACTGCTGAAGCAGGTAGGTAGGGGCTCCTCCCTCCCTCCCCGGCTGCCTCAGCAGCTCTTTGAACCTTTCCAGCGGTCCTTTGAACATTTCCAACCGCTGGAAATGTGCGCTGGAAACTGTATTTTGGAAGCAGGCAAGTTTGGTCCGGTAGTTTGGGGGGGATGTGCTAGGTGCTGTTTGTGTAATGGGTGTTCAGTCCGGCTGTTAGGGGATGCGCCGGGATCTGCTAGAAGAGGGGGTGGGAGCTGTTCCAGCTGTTGGAGGATGCGCCGGGATCTGCTACAGGTGGGTGGGAGTTGTTTCAGTTGTTTGGGAATGTGATGGGAGCTGTTAGAGATGGGTGAGAGCACACACACCTGCTTGATGGGATTCTGGGAGTTCTACTCCTCAAGTAACCTCACACACACACACACACACACACACACACACACACACACACACACACACACACACACACACACACACACACACACATCCCATAGGCGGGACCAAAGAGCCAAAGCTCAACCCCCGCAAGCACAAATCGGTGAGTACACACACACACACACACACACACACACACACACACACACACACACACACACACACACACACACACACACTGTGTGTGTGTGTGTGTGAATATCACACTGGTAGCTGAGCGGACAGCGCGCTGGACTCTTAATTCCGTGGCCCGGGTTTGATTCCCGGACCAGGCAGAAATAAATAGGAAAAGCTTCTTTCACCCTGATGACCCTGTTACCTAGCAGTAACTAGGTACCTGTGAGTTAGACATCTGTTACGGAGCTGCTTCCTGTGTGTTTGGGGGTAGGGGTGGGTGGGAGGTAGTTAGTTACAGTTGATTGATTGAAAAATGCAGTTGAGAGGCGGGGCCGAAAGAGCAGAGTTCAACCCCCCGCAAAACACAACTAGGTGAATAAAACTAGGTGAATACAACTAGGTGAATACACAGCCCTAACGTAAACCATCGTAAACCCTCACTATTGTGTAAAACAGCCCATTCGCCTGTGTAGCACAACACAGATTTCAAGCGACCATACATCGAGTTTCCCTACCAACGCTGTCCAGTTAATTATCCTGTACGTAATCGATGGCCGCTCACGTGGCTAATATCCGGAGCACCGCCACGCTGGCTTGTGTCAACGTCGACACCTTCAGACTGGCTGGTGTCGACTCCTACACCTTCTGACTGGCTTGTGTCGACTCCTACACCTTCTGACTGGCTTGTGTCGACTCCTACACCTTCAGACTGGCTGGTGTCGACTCCTACACCTTCTGACTGGCTTGTGTCGACTCCTACACCATCTGACTGGCTTGTGTCGACTCCTACACCTTCTGACTGGCTTGCGTCGACTCCTACACCTTCTGACTGGCTGGTGTCGGCTCCTACACCTTCTGACTGGCTTGTGTCGATTCCTACACCATCTGACTGGCTTGTGTCGACTCTTACACCTTCTGACTGGCTTGTATCGACTCCTACACCTTCTGACTGGCTTGTGTCGATTCCTACACCATCTGACTGGCTTGTGTCGACTCTTACACCTTCTGACTGGCTTGTATCGACTCCTACACCTTCTGACTGGCTTGTGTCGATTCCTACACCATCTGACTGGCTTGTATCGACTCCTACACCTTCTGACTGGCTTGTATCGACTCCAACACCTTCTGACTGGGTTGCAACACCAGCTACATCTCTAGGTTGGCGAACGTCAACATCTGCACAGTTAGACTGACTTGCGTACCTATTGCACCTCAGCTTTTCAATGGGGCTATTTTGCACATCAAGCCATGCCTCCTGGTCTCAGGTGGTGTCATTTCTATGTGAACATTTGGAACCAGTCCCTCTGCTACTTTCCAAGCGTATGTTATTATGTATCTCTTTCACGTGCGCTCTTGGGAATACAGACTGAAACATTTTAAGCGGTCCCAACAATCTAGATGTTTTAGTGGGTGGATTCTAGCAGTAAAAGACCTTTGCACGCTCTCTCGGTCAGCAATTTCTCCAGCTTTGAACTGGGCTGTTATTGTTCAATAATATTCCTCTTCCAGAGAGCACTATTATGTTCAAAACGCATCATCACTGGAATGGCATCTCTTGTTTGAAAGGGTAGTGATATTTTCTGTTTGGTTATGCCTTCAAAGTATAGAAAATGGATATTATTCCCCTCGAACGTTGCTTTGAACTTGACGTAAGACAGCTTAATGAAAATGTCTTGAAGGTACCTCAAGGCTATCAACTAATTAAGCAAAGACGACAGCCTTCAAGTATCCTCAAGATGTCTTCCCTTTAATGTCTGAGGTAACGGGCAAAGCAAAGTTTGAAGGGGAATAATAACCAATGTCTACACCTTGGAGGAAGAAAAACAATCAAATAATTCACTTATTACCAACAAACAAATACAATAATTGTTACACAGTGTAACAAAATAATATTTTATATTATCTACATATTTTACTGCAGATGCTATTTTACAATTTTAAATTCCACTGGTTTGTAGCCCGAATCTTTGTATTTGTCAAGCTTGTGATATGACCTTTTGAGTTGCTTGTATTGCTTATCAAATACGACGCAAGCCATGCGAGGGATAAAGCAATGTGTGTGGTGTGTGTTGGTGTGTGTGTGGTGTGTTGTGTGTGTGTGTGTGTGTGGTGTGTGTTGGTTGTGTGTGGTGTGTGTGTGTGTGGTGTGTGTAGTGTGACAGTGCGCCCCGGGCCGTAGGCTGTCACCCCCCCCGGGCAGGGGCTGACAGCAGAGGCTGACAGCCCCCAGCAGGGGCTGACAACCCCCAGCAGGGGCTGACAGCCCCCCCCCGGCGGCTGACAGCCCCCCCGGCAGGGGCTGACAGCCCCCAGCAGGGCTGACCCCCCCAGCAGGGGCTGACAGCCCCCAGCAGGGGCTACAGCTAAGGGCAACAGCCACAAGCGCTTGCCCCTCCAAACAATCACAACAAAACTACAAACGTTACTACAACATTCGAACAACTTGTAACCCCCTTGTAACAAGTGTCTAGCAAGTTGTAACACTGTTCAATGCTCTCTGCCACCGTGGGGCAACAACCACAGGTTGTGTTGACAGGTGAGATCAATACCTGCTGCAGCTCCGCCACCAATATTCTCCGTGGGCTACTCCCCCCTTTCCCTTTTAGGGCCCTTCATAGCGCCTTCCTCAAATATTTGATCAGAAATTGAAATTGAAGATTTCTGTTACCCTAAAATCCTGCAGTAGATATTGCAGCTTGTGTTGAATGAAAGACTTTTGTTATGTGTTGTTTAATTACCAGGTTTCAGTGGTAATAAAGGCAAGAATTTAATTAATATTTCAGATTTATGATGTCGTTGCATTTTATACACAATTGAGTTAAAAAAATCATATATATATAATATATATATATATATATATATATATATATATATATATATATTAATGTCACAACGAAGGGGGCTCCCTCCCCCCATAATACCCCCTTGCACCACACGAACACTATTACAGCTTCAATGATCCCTCATGCATTTTCAAATTCAAGAGACAGGCTAGTATACTATCATGGTTATATATCATGTTATATCATGGCCCCATTTCCATGGAAGGAGGACATACTTAACGACGCCATCTCCAGCAATGGTGAAGGGGGGAGGGGTGGGGGAGGATAACGACTGGTGAATTGGCCTAGATATCAAAATAATCGCCATGAGAAGAGGTATTGTGGTAATTTGCATTACCAAAGCGATATTATTGTAAGATATATTTTTTTCACGTGTTTAATATCGCTGGGATACCTGGTTATCTTGGCATATGTACGGTGGTGATATCAAAATGTTTTGAACTCAAAATATATATGCTACCTTGCTAGATGTGGGAGCATTCTTGGTCATTTAATAAATTGTAAGAATATTATATGTATATATATATATATATATATATATAGTCTTACATATATAATTGGGCTGACAGTCTTCTGGTTCCTAGTTCAAAAACTTCCGTTAAACCAAGAATGTATTTAATTTTAAGTTAATAAATATCAGGCGAATGATACATAGCCAGCCGTGTGAGACATACATACATACATACATACATGCATACCATTCCTACATGGAATTATCCAACAAATGGCTACTAAAATTCAACCAAGTAAATGTAAGGTGATGAACTAGGTGGAGGAAACAGGCCAGACACAGGATACCGAATGGGAGGTGAAGTTCTCCACGAAACGGACAGAGAGAAAGATCTAGGAGTTGATATCATGCCAAACCTGTCTCCTGAAGCCCACGTCAAAAGAATAACATCGGCGGCGTATGCGAGACTGGCTAACGTCAGCACTACCTTCAGAAACCTGTGTAAGGTTTCTGAAGGCAGTTCAGAATCGTTCAGAACTTTGTATACCACATAAGTAAGGCCAATCCTGGAGTATGCGGCCCAAGTATGGAGTCAAGCACAAGACGAAGCTGGAAAAAGTTCAGATGTATGCCCCTAGCTAGTCCCAGAACTAAGAGGAATAAGTTGAGGAAAGGCTGCGTGAACTGCACCTCACGTCGCAGGAAGACAGAAGAGTTCGGGGTACATGATCACCACGTACAAAATTCTCTGTCGACCGGGTAGACAAAGATATATTATTTAACACGGGTGGTACACGCACAAGGGGACACAGGTGGAAGCTGAGTACCCAAATGAGCCACAGAGACGTTAGAAATAACGTTTTCAGTGTCAGAGTAGTTAACAGATGGAATGCATAGGCAGTAATGTGGTGGAGACTGACTCCATACACAGTTTCAAGTGTAGATATGAAAGAGCGCAGTAGGCTCAGGAACCTGTACACCAGTTGATTGACAGTTGAGAGGCGGGACCAAAGAGCCAGAGCTCAACCCCCGCAAGGACAACTAGGTGAACACACATCCCCTGATGGAAATGGCACATGATTATAGGCCTATGAAAGGAATAACTTCGCAGAAAGCCTAACCACCACGAGTAATACTAGTTAGACGACGTGGTTAGTCGTCTAACCAAGACGACTAATAAAATGGAACAAGAATCCCCGCCCTAAAGTAAGGCCTTGTAATACGCTACACACAAAATATTTATGAAATTTCCGCCCGTTCTTAAAGCCACACACACGGACTCAATACACACGGACTCAATACACACGGACTCAATACACACGGACTCAATACACACGGACTCAATACACACGGACTCAATACACACGGACTCAATACACACGAACTCAATACACACGGACTCAATACACACGGACTCAATACACACGGACTCAAGCCACACGGACTCAAGCCACATATAAGTCTTTAACAGAATGACGGACTTGGTGGGGGTGGGGGGTGGGGGTTTAAGGGGGGTGAGGGGGTTAAAGGGGGTGAGGGGGTTTAAGTGGGGGGTGAAGGGGACGGTGAAAAGGGGTGATGGGGGTAGGTGTTGGGAAGGGGGAAGTGACGGAGCCAGGCAGGGCCGATGGCCTCGAACAAGGACCTGTGAATGATCCAAGCCGTGCGTGCCAGGCCTCTCTAACTCAGTCCAAGCTCTAGGCCACCACCACCCCAACCCCCTAAACCCCATCATATTCCAGTCACACGACCCCCAAACTACCCCCCCCCCCATCCCATCCCCCTCCACGAATTCCCTCCTCCCCCCCACGAGGACCAGGTACCGGACAGGGCGGGACCGAAACTCACATGTCCCTCCTAGCCTTCCTCATCTCCCCCCCCACCCCACCCCACCCCCACACCCAACCCCCCCCCCCTTCACCTGCACACACACACACACCTCCCTCATTAACCCCACCCCCCCACCCTCCACCCCCTCACCAATACCCCTTCACGTACCTCATCTCTCAAACCTCACAACACCACCGTGAGATTATCTTGAGATGATTTCGGGGCTTTTTAGTGTCCCCTATGTCTCTCGCCGGCGCCTGGGATCGAACCCAGGACCACAGGATCACAAGTCCAGCGTGCTGTCCGCTCGGCCGATCGGCTCCCTGTGTTACAAAACCAACCTGTCTCAGTCAAGTCCCCTTATCTTACCTTATTTCCAAAGTGATAGTATATTACTTGTATATTATAATATATAATCGGTAGTAAGTAGTAATAGTATATTATCGTGTATAGTCAGTATAGTTAGCCAAGTTAAGATTGAAAAGTGTTTTTTTTTTTAGACTTTCCATGCTCGGGACCCACTATTTATCTGAGGCAGACTTTGCTTAAATCAATTTTTCAACCAATCTAAGAATGATAGAACTACCTATAATGATTGGAATTTATAAAACAATAAACTGTTTTATAATAAATTTATAAAACAATAAATAATCTGTTGTATCCTAAAGTGAAACGGAATAGCCATTACTTTAATCTAACTTGCCAATGACCTACACACGCAATCACACACACACACACACACATACATTATATATATATATATATATATATATATATATATATATATATATATATATATATATATATATATACATATGACGACGCTTGCTGGGATAACGCTTACCATCACATAAATAAATATTAAGAGGTCATAACAACAACAAAAATACAGCAACCTATATTACCAACATCTATTGGGATCCTGTCCGAGAGTCTTTAATTACAAAAAGACTGAAAAATTACATATAAGAGAGACCCCCCTCGGCTGTAACATCCTTCAAAACTCCCGTTTTCTTTTCAAGACGCCATAATTGCCGGTGATCGCCAGTGATATAATTTAGCCCTAATATCCCCGGCCCAACGACTCCCATCCATCTTAAGCCGAGACATTCACAAAGATTCAACAACACGACTTACGAGACGGAAACGCTTCGCGTAACCATTTCCTGTCTCAAAAGTCGGGCGGGAGGTCAGATGGAGATCATTTTGACATTTCTTTTCTCGTTTTCTTCGTCTCCAAGGAGCTCTCGGCTGTTCAAATTTAAATATTTGCTTTCCTTATTTCAACTAGGTACGAAATCTTGGTTCGAAACTGTTGCGATTTTGTTTTTTTGAAAGGCGGGGCATGAGGCTCTATCGTGATTTCTTCGAAACATTCCGGTGATCTATATAAATGATTCGGTGATTTATATAAATGATTGGAATGCGGAAGTTGTAAATCAATTGGAAAATTGAGGGATTTTTTGAGAAAGGTGTTTGAAACTTATTTTGGAAGTACAGTGTTGGTGTGAGGATGGTGAGGCGTGGCTCATCATCCTCACTACCACAGGGCATAAAGCTTATACAACCTCAGTGTATCATAAAGTTTAGAAACTCAGTACAGTATAAAGCTTAGAACCTCGGTACAGTATAAAGCTTAGAACCTCAGTACAGTATAAAGCTTAGAACCTCAGTATATCATAAAGCTTAGAACCTCAGTACAGAATAAAGCTTAGAACCTCAGTATATCATAAAGCTTAGAACCTCAGTACAGTATAAAGCTTAGAGCCTCAGTATATCATAAAGCTTAGAACCTCAGTACAGTATAAAGCTTAGAACCTCAGTATATCATAAAGCTTAGAACCTCAGTACAGTATAAAGCTTAGAACCTCAGTATATCATAAAGCTTAGAACCTCAATGAAGCATAAAGTGTCCTTGGAACTAACGGGAATCGACTGCGACAGAGTGCGTAAGTTACCTTGATTCGTATAGGCTTCACGATAGCCCCCCCCCCAAAAAGGCAAATATTGCGGTTGACACATAGTGAAAACGGGGCATCTTCAAGACATAATTAAGTTCCTGGAGCAACCGGGTTGTAGTGGACGTGTGTCTGGGGAGTGGGGGGGGGGGAGGGCGCTCCAAGCAACAGCCGAGCAAGGCAGGTGGAGGGTTTCCCACTCCCACATTCCACTCTAGATGTGATCCAGGTTGATCCTAAGGCGTTTCAATCGCCTAGGTCGTCCGCCTCTTTTCTGAACAGCGACCCTTCCTGTGTCATTGTTGAATGTCACTTTACGATCTACATTTGCTTCACATCGCGCGCGTGTGTGTACTAAGTTTGAGTTTTGGGTGTTTGAGTTCCACCTTTTAACTGTCAATCAACTGGTGTACAGGTTCCTGAGCCTATTGGGCACTATCATATCTACATTTGAAACTGTGTATGGATTCAGCCTCCACCACAACACTACTTAATGCATTCCATTTGTTAACTACCCTGACACTGAAAAAATTCTTTCTAACGTTTCTGTGGCTCATGTGGGTACTACATCATCTGTGTGTGTGTGTGTGTGTGTGTGTGTGTGTGTGTGTGTGTGTGTGTGTGTGTGTGTGTGTGTGTGTGTGTGTTCGTTCCATCAACACCTGTCTGAACGGAACAAGCCCACCTCGGGCTGTCCACAGTGAAGGCGTTGTACAATAAGACTGACAGAGATGCTATTCAACCGGGCGAGCCAGCCCCAGGAGCTGGGGCTGAGGGGTGGGGGGTAAACAAAGACTGTAGCATCACCCAGCTGGTAATACTGTATGAAGTATCGATAGTTATCATAGTTATCGATAGTTATCATAGTTATCAAGTGTGCCTTCACTATATAACAGGCAAATCAACATATATAATATATATGATGCGCATATTAATGGTACAAATATATTTGCCCATGGCAATGTTCCACACATTTTTTATATAATTTCCTCAAATACACAACTATTGAATAACATTACTGCAAATAACCAGAGGAAAATAAAACTCAAAGCTGAGACGTTGAAATAGATGTGTTCGCGGGCGACCGTCCATCAAGTGGTTGGGCACCAATTCCCTTTCCCCCGTTCCATCCCCAAATCCTTATCCTGACCCCTTCCCAGTGCTACATAGTCCTAATACTTGGCTCTTTCCCACTAATAATTTTCTTCTGCCCCAAGACCCTGCCTCAGGGCGGCCCAAAGCGGCCCAGGGCAGCCCGAAGCGGCCCAGGGCGGCCCAAAGAGGCCCACAGCGGCCCAAAAGGAGCCAGCGCCCAAGCGCAGCGGCGCAATCGCTACGGGAACGGCCGTAAATAGGAAAGTCATAGCGAGATTTCTACTCTTCTACCCTGACCAAATTAAATCACATAAGTTGTTCTTCCCCTGTGATCAGGGACACATTTGAACATATTGAGGGAAATATATACATATATTTTTAGTCCCTCGCCTCACCAGAGCGTTTGTCTCGTACCGGCGCAGTGCAAGGGATAAGGTTGACAGGTTATAAAGATTAAGTTTGTTTAAACTAAACATTGTGTTGTATTATTGAGAGAAAAAACAGACAAAGGAGAGAGAGAGAGAGGAGAAGAAAACAGAGAGAGAGAGAGAGAGAGCAGAGGAGGAGAGAGAGAGATGAGAGGAGGAGAGAGAGAAGAACCAGGAAGTAGAACATCACCCAGCATCCTTAACACATTCCCAACGAGCCGAGCAGAGAGTAAGAGAGAGAGAAATATCATTCAAGCGAGAGTAAGATACATCCAATAATGCAGAAAAGCAATTTTCAGAGCGCTCCCACGCATGAAGACTTATCATTTACAGAGCGAAGGCGTTTGTGTGTGTGAGTATTCACCTAGTTGTACTTTTATTCTAGTGATTGTGATTGATTCATCTAGTGATTGCAGGGGTTGAAATCTGCTCTTTCGGCCCGCCTCTCAACTGTTTTGCCTGGGGACCATTCAGGCAACAAGCCTGAATGGTCCCCAGGCATATATGCAATAGGGACCATTCAGCTTGTGCGCATTTGTGTTCCTCACGTGTGCCCCAAAGAATGAGGTAATTTGATAAAATACTATGCCCAGGATTACCATCAGAGTGCCGGCGGATGATGGGGAATTAGCCTCGGCTACCATCATCTTTTGTCCGGTCGTGATGGTCGAGTGGTTAAGGTGCCTGTACACCAGTTGCAGAGTGCTCCTGGCAGTATAGGTTCGAGTCACTTCTCGGGTGTGAGTTTTCAGTTATATATATATATAATATTTATATATATATATATATATATATATATATATATATATATATATATATATATATATATAAGTGTATATATTATTAGAATATATATATATAAAATGTTTTCTTAAGATGTTTCTTATTGGTTTTAAAGGTTTTAAAGACCTTTCGGTGCGAGTTTTTAGTTTTTGTTTATACTGTTGTTTTGATTCGCTGGTTTGTATATCTGGGATTTCTTGCCTATTAATTGTATTAATTTAAGCTCAGAAGCCCATTAAAAAGATCAGATATGTCTTCTATTGTCCAATTTCCGCCAAACATACATTAATCTGAACAAACTACATTTATCTGAACGTAAACATTAATGACGATTAAGAAGGGCGAGGGAGGAGAAGGGAGTTGGGATGGATTGATTTATGTGTGGGGGGGGGGGAGGGAAATGAACTACCGCACCCCCCTCCCCCCAACACCCCCCCAGCCCCATCTATACTGCTATAGAAACCGGTTGAATGGTCCGCGCCTGGCTGTTTGCATGCGGTTTAACCAGTTGTTGATTCAGTAGTGGAGACTGAAAGATAACCT
>WNGS01006708.1:6011347-6020917 GCA_020271785.1 Procambarus virginalis | reverse complement strand
CAACTGGTGAGTCGGGCCTTCAACCCAAGTGGTGAGTCGCCTCCAAGGGTGCCCTTCAACCCAACTGGTGAGTCGGCCCCTGGTCGACTTCAACCCAATGGATGAGTCGGGCCTTCAACCCAACTGGTGAGTCGAGGCCTTCAACCCAAGTGGTGAGTCGGGCCTTCAACCCAATGGTGGTGAGTCGGGCCTTCACACCCAAGTGGTGAGTCGGGCCTTCAACCCAAGTGGTGAGTCGGGCCTTCAACCCAACTGGTGAGTCGGGCCTTCAACCCCAACTGGAGTCCTCACCTGCCTGGGGTACATGTATATATAACATTAATAATTGTAACTAGCGTCAAAGATTTATTGCTTAGCTAAACAAACTAGAGGATTCACTTCCAGAGGCCAGATTATGTGCCTCTGTAATCCTTTATCACCACCGGCCCCGGGTATGGGTATGGGGTGCATCAATAAGGAATTGAAAATTAGGGTACTGGTGGGGCGCATGGCCCGGCCCCTTTACTCTGATTCTTGACCTATCCTGGGTCGTTCTATCCTGGGTCGTCTATCCTGGGTCGTTCTATCCTGGGTCGTTCTAATTCTCCTCTTAAACCCTTGTTCCCCTCGACAGTGAACGAAAAACATAAGGAAATATTGAAAAAGATTCGAGTAGAAGTTCATGAATCTTACCCTTCGGTCATATTACAATATATAAAATAAGAGATATAGATAGGAAGAGTAACGATAATAAGTAATAGATATATATATATTATCATATATATATATATATATATATATATATATATATATATATTAGTATATTTATTTTGGTAGCAGTCTTTCTGTAGATATATTATTCATATGACCGAAAAAAAAAGTACATTAATAATTGCTAACCGAATTTTCTCGATCTTTCTTATGTTCTTTTCACTGTTGATGGTAAAGAAAAATCAATTTTCCAAAATTCATTTTATTCTAGTCGTGACGCGACATTTGAGCGCGTTTCGTAAAACTTATTACATTTTCAAACTTTGTTTACCACACACACACACACACAACACACACACACACACACACACAACATATATATATATATATATATATATATATATTTATATGTGATATAATATGATTGATATAATAATATAGAGAGCAACAGGCAATCGAGTATGTCTTTTCCCAGCGACCGTGTTTTGGTTGGCAGAGTCCAGAGGGGGGAATGCCCGCTGCATCTTATGTTCTGTCCGGTTTGTCTTAGGAGTTCGTAAGCATTACAGCCTTAGCGACCACACAATGTCCTGTGTTAATGTGTTCATTTCCTGTTAACCAATCAGGTATGTACCTGTATCACTTTATTATAAAGTACATAATAATAATAATAATAATAATAATAATAAAGGTAAAAGGATGAAAGTAATATGAAAAGACATAGAGGAAGGAGCAGGAGAGCAAAGGAAGATCTGAGAGATCTTCCCCTCTAGGGAGGGAACCGATCTAGAGACTCGCGAATAGTGAGAGAGCGTTCGTCTCTTCTGTCTCTATCTCTCTATGAGCGCTAGATCGGTATCTCTCTCTCTCTCTCTCCTCTCTCTCTATCTCTCTCTCTCTCTCTCTATCTCTCTCCTCTCTCACATTCAATGTATTCTGCACACTTAAGGTCACTTGAGAGTTCATCTGGCCCCCCCTGGCTCTGGCACTAGCCACATGACTCACCGATCAGTTGGCCATCCCCTCCTTCCCCCCCCCTCCATGACACCTTCCCTCCCCTCCCACCCCCCCTCTCCTGCAAAGCACCTCCTCTTCCCCCTCTCTCTCTCCCTCCTGGAGAGCACCTCTCCCTTCCTCCCCCCTCCCCCGGTGTGAGTTGAAGAGGGGGTGGGGTACTGGGTGTGTGGGGGTGAGGCGGTAGTGTGAGAGGGGGGGGTGAGGCCGGCTAGTGTGAGAGGGGGGGGTGAGGCCGGCTAGTTGTGAGGGGGTGGGCAGATAGTGTGAGAGGGGGGGGGGTGAGGCCGGCTAGTGTTAGGTGGAGAGGGGGGTAAGGCCGGCTAGTGTAAGGTGGAGAGGGGGGTGAGGCCGGCTAGTGTTAGGTGGAGAGGAGGGTTAGGCCGGGCTAGTGTAAGGTGGAGAGAGGGGGTGAGGCGGCTGGTGAGAGGGGGGGGGTGAAGGCCGGCTAGTGGGAGGGGGTGAGGGCCGAGGCTGTATGAGGTGGAGAGGGGGGGGTGAGGAGGCGGCTAGTGGGGTGGAGAGGGGGGGTGGGTGGTGAGGGGTAGGTGTGAGGTGGAGAGGGGGGGTGAGAGGCCGGCTAGTGTGAGGTGGAGAGGGGGGGGTGAGGCCGGCTAAGTGATGAGGTGGAGAGGGGGGTGGGTGGAGGCCGTGCTAGTATGAGGTGGGAGAGGGGGGGGGGTGAGGCCAGCTAGTGTGAGGGTGGTGGGGAAGGGGGAATGAGCCGCCGGCTAGTGTGAGGTGGGTTGAGAGGGGGGTGAGGCCGGCTAGTATGAGGTGGAGAGGGGGGTGAGGCCGGCTAGTATGAGGTGGAGAGGGGGTGAGGCCGGCTAGTATGAGGTGGAGAGGGGGGGGGGGTGAGGCCAGCTAGTGTGAGGGGGGGGGGAATAGGGAACTCTGGTAATGGCCGGCCTCAGATCCCATTGGTCTCATCTCCGACGCTCCCACAAACTCACCCAATTTCATGCACTAAACTTTTAGGTTATGTAATATCTCTGGGAAATATTTATTGGCGAGGGAAAGCCACAGTGGGTTTCCACCACTGTGGGATTAATGGGGGTAATCTACCCCCTCCCCCCTGCACTGATAAATAAATTATACTATCAACATGGACGCAATTATAATATAATTCCACACATATTTATATATATTATTTATAATTATATTTATAATATTATTTATAACATATTATAAACATGTTATTTATTTGATAACATTTATAACATATTATTTATAACACATATTGCTCACATATGCAATAAGAGGTTCGGTCTGTTCTGGGCCAGACTCGTTAAGCATTTGATGCAACACGTGTGCGAAACCAGTAGATCTTTTTAATACTCTTGGTAGCTGTTATCTTGAAGTTATCTTGAGATGATTTCGGGGCTTAGCGTCCCCGCAGCCTCGACCCAGGCCTCTTTTTTGTTACATATCTCCAGGAAACAGCCCGTAGCAGCTGTCTAACTCCCAGGTACCTCTTTACTGCTAGGTGAACAGTGCCATCGGGGTGAAAGAAACTCCGTTTCCACCTCCACCGGGGATCGAACCCGGAACCTTAGGACTACGAATCCCGAGCGTTGTCCACTCAGCCGTCTTGTCTCCTACATTCACGAGTTCTGGACTTATTCACAACCCGAGGGTTTTATTGTTATAAACAACCTCGTAGAGAGTCCTTAAGAGTTCATCAGCTGTTTGATGTAAACAAAGCCGCCATGATTCAGGAATGATGTACAGGTTTCGTGAGTGGAGGCGTAAATATTTGATGAATCTTTATCTAGAACATTGGGTCGTAGATAAAGATCTTTTTTCTAGGGTCTAGGACGTTTGAAATATATGTACCCTGTGGAGCCGGTTGGCCGAGCGGACAGCACGCTGGACTTGTGATCCTGTGGTCCTGGGTTCGATCCCAGGCGCCGGCGAGAAACAATGGGCAGAGTTTCTTTCACCCTATGCCCTTGTTACGTAACAGTAAAATAGGTACCTGGGTGTTAGTCAGCTGTCACGGGCTGCTTCCTGGGGGGGTGGAGGCCTGGTCGAGGACCGAGCCGAGGGGACACTAAAAAGCCCCGAAGTCATCTCAAGATAACCTCAAGAAACCCCATCTCGTATGTCAGGCTGAGAGCAGCCGCGTCCAACAGCCTGGTTGACCAGTCCAGCAACCAGGAGGTCTGGTCGACGACCGGGCCGAGGGGACGTTAAGCCCCGGAAGCACCTCAAGTCCTATCCTAGCCTAACTCAGCCTAACCCATCCTAACCTTACCTAACCTTACCTAACCTAACCTAATGTATCCTATCCTAAGTTAACCCAACCAATCGCAAATAAGATAACAAAGATCTTATTGATGTCCAGGAAATCTGTGATGTCATGATGTCCATACCAATGCAGGGTTTTAGACTAGAGCGATCAAAACAGGGTTTAGACAAACGTGGACATCTTCAAGATAAAACTAAATATTTTTCTTCAAGAAATGCCGGACCAATCGGGCTGTGGTGGGTATGTGAACCTGCGAGCCGCTCCAGGCAACAAACAGCCTGTTGGACCAAGCTCTCACACGTCAAGCCTGGACCCTGGGGGGCCGGGTTTGGGGAGTAGAAGAACTCTCAGAACCACCCGTCCAGGTACAATCCAGGTACATGCCCTGGCGATGCAGCCGCTGCAGCAAGTAGCTTTAGTCATGCAAATATCTCAAGGGCGGAAAGGATACTTTTTTCCTCTCTCACTGCAGAAACTCGACATCAAAGTTCTCGATAAGGCCTTGGGAGCCGGCCTTATTGAGAAATTTTGATGCCTCAAGAGACACGTACCATAAAAAGGAAGTTTTCAAGGAGTTAAAATACTGAAAACTCATCCAACTCATCATATATATATATATTATATATATATATAATATATATATATATATATATATATATATATATATATATATATAATATATATAAGAAACTTTTGCTGCATTTTAAAAAATGTTCCAGTCTCAAAGTTACAGGTTAAAAAATGTTTAATTACGTGGCTCAATAATTAACAGCTCGATTATATTTTCCACAAGTTGATATTAATATTTTAAAGTTTTCTGCATAAGTTTGAACGGTAATTATGTTTTTTTTGCTTCGGTTGGGCTTTGTGACAAAAGCATGGCGACTCGGCGAAGGAGGTGCTGGAAGGGAGATGAAGGGAGGGTAGGTGAAGGGAGGGAGGGTAGGTGGAGGGGGGGTAGGTGAGGGGAGGGAGGGTAGGTGAAGGGAGGGAGGGCAGGGAGGGGTAGGTGGAGGGAGGGGCAGGGAGGGGTAGGTGGAGGAGGGTAGGAGAAGGAAGGATAGGTGCAGGGCCTCAGAGTGCTCCTGTCACACCTGGAAGACACATATTCCTGTTGCTGTTTTTAAGAAAGTGATTCACCTTCTCAAGTGCTTTGGTCTACTCTCTAATCCTTAGGCTTCTCGCTTCCTAGATATTCCGTTAGGACGATATCCCGTTGGGACGTTATCTCGTTGGGACGATATTCCGTTGGAACGATATTCCGTTGGGACGATATTCCGTTGGGACGATATCCCGTTGGGACGATATCTCGTTGGGACGATATTCCGTTGGGACGATATCCCGTTGGGACGATATTCCGTTGGAACGATATTCCGTTGGAAATTCTCGAATAAGGAACCGCGTTGTCAAAGTTTTTCGTCCTTTCGAGTCATAATGGGAGCAGTGTTGTCCTAGTTCTCCCCCCCCCCCTCCCTCCTCGTCCCGTAATAGGGAGCAGCGTCCCCTGAAATATAATTGGGAGTAACGTCCCTTGAGCCATATTAGGGAAGCAGCGTCCCATTTGCCATAATAGGGAACTAACCATCAAGCATTTTTGAACCAACTTCTTCGATCTGTGCCCTTAAAATACGTCCGTGGGAAATACGTCCGTGGGAAATACGTCCGTGGGGAAATACGTCCTTGGGGAAATCTTGTGAGACAATAGCTGTCATTCAGGTTTCCCTTCCGAGCGACCTGTTGACGGTCCTGTTTTCGAGGTCCTGTTGACAGACCCAGTCTACGACCGACCAGTTAAAAGCTGTGGACCTCAAGGTACAGTCCTTGCTCCACTGATTTTCCTTATTTTCTTATCAGATATGGACAAAAATACAAGTCACAGCTTCGTATCATCCTTTGCAGATGATACAAAAATCAGCATGAAAATTACCTCTGCTAAAGACATTGAAAAACTACAATCAGATATTAATAAAGTTTTCGATTGGGCAGCAGAAAATAACATGATGTTAACAGTGATAAATTCCAGGTATTCAGATACGGTAAAAATGAGGATCTTGTACATAATACAGGGTATAAAACGCAATCAAATTTGCCCATAGTAGGGAAGCAACATGTAAAGGATTTGGGAATAATGATGTCTGACGACGACCTAACGTTTAAGGAGCATAACCAAGCAAATATTGCTTCAGCCAGAAAAATGATCGGATGGATTACGAGAACTTTCAAATCAGGAATCCCATCACAATGGTTGTACTCTTCAAGTCACTTGTGTTGTCCCGTCTCGAATACTGCTCAGTACTCACTTCCCCCTTCAGAGCAGGAGAGACTGCGGAAATAGAGGGAATACAGAGAACATATAAGGCGCACATAGACGCGATAAAGCACCAAAATTATTAGGATCGTCTCAAAGCTCTCCAAATGTACTCACCAGAAAGGAGACGAGAGAGATACCAAAAAATATACAAGTGGAAAATACTGGAGGGCCAGGTCCCAAATCTACACAGAAAAATAACAACGTACTGGAGTGAACGATACGGAAGAAAATACAGAATAGAACCAGTGAAGAGCAGGGGTGCCATAGGCACAATCAGAGAACACTGTACCCCCCAAACCCCACGCTGTACCCCCAAACCCCACGCTGTACCCCCCAAACCCCACACTGTACCCCAATCAGCACCACTCTGGCAAATCGAAGGTCCTTTTCTCGGCATAAAAGAACATACAATAGTCTCCGGTACGATTACAGGGAATTACATTCTCAGAGCGACACACACACAAAGGACAGAGAGGAAGTGCCGTATTTGGAAGTTTGATATTTAGACTATTCTTGCCAGCTGCCGTAGGGGTGGCAGGGGGTGTGGCCAGCTGCCGTAGGGGTGGAAGGGGGTGTGGCCAGCTGCCGTAGGGGTGGCAGGGGGGTGTGGCCAGCTGCCGTAGGGGGTGGCAGGGGGTGTGGCCAGCTGCCGTAGGGGTGGCAGGGGGTGTGGCCAGCTGCTGTAGGGGTGGCAGGGGGTGTGGCCAGCTGCTGTAAGGGTGGCAGTGGTGTGGCCAGCTGCTGTAGGGGTGGCAGGGGATGCTAAGGTGTATGGATAGAATGTTGGCTCTGCTGCCTGGATTATTTAACGAAGGGGAGCAGTGCCTAGAAGTCTCTCTCTCTCTCTCTCTCTCATCTCTCTCTCTCTCTCTCTCTCTTCTCTCTTTCTCTCTCTCGCCTCTCTCTCTCTCTCTCTCCACGCTCTCACTCTCTCATATATGGCGGTCTCTCATAGGAACAAAACACATTTTTCCCCGTTAACAAAGACAGGATGGATGATTGGAAATAACTTGGGGCGTAACCTGACCGCGACATTTCATCTTCCCTGGTACTGGGCGCTTGGTTGGTCTGGTGTTGTGTTACATGCTTATATCCCCAAGAGGGTTCCGGCCGGACGCAGGGGACGCGGGTGGACGCAGGGGGACGCGGGTGGACGCAGGGGGAACGCGGGTGGACGCAGGGAGAAACGCGGGTGGACGCAGCGGAACGCGGGTGGACGCAGGGGAACGCGGTGGACGCAGGGGGAACGCGGGTGGACGCAGGGAGAACGCGGGTGGACGCAGGGGGAACGCGGTAGGACGCAGGGGAACGCGGGTGGACGCAGGGGGAACGTGGGTGGACGCAGGAAAGCACCCAGTGACGCAGGTGAGCGCGGATATGGACGCAATTGAGCCTGGACGTAAATATCTATATATAATATATATATATATATATATATATATATATATATATATATATACAGATTCATTATGTCGTAAACGAGCTTGAAATAAATCGCCTGGAAATATCTGGCAAGTAATGGATATCTTTTTATCTACTAGTGTGTTTGTCTTTACTATTTGTGCCTGTAGAATTGAGTTATTAGCTCTTGGACCCCGCCTTTCTAACCAATCTATTTTCCTCTATTATGTCTACTACATATATTTACAACACACGCACACATATACACACACCCCCAGGAAGCAGCAGCTGTCTAACTCCCAGGTACCTATTTACTGCTAGGTGAACAGGCGCATCAGGGTGACAGAAACACCGTCCATTTGTTTCTCCCTCGGCCTGGAATCGAACCCGGGCCCTTAGGACTACGACCCCCCGAGGGCTACTTACTCAGACACGAGGCCCCTGTTGTGTGTAATCACCTAGTTGTAGTCACCTAATTGTACTTTCGGGGGATGAGCTTCGAATCTTTGGTCCCGCCTTTCAACTGTCAGTGTACAGGTTCCTGAGCCTATTGGGCTCTATCATATCTACACTTGAAACTGTGTATGGAGTCAGCCTCCACCACATCACTTCCTAATGCATTCCATCCGTTAACTACTCTGACACTGAAAAAATTCTTTCTAACGTCTCTGTGGCTCATCTGGGTACTAAGTTTCCACCTGTGTCCCCTTGTTCGTGTCCCACCCGTGCTGAAAGTTTGTCTTTGTCCACCCTGCCAATCTCCTGAAATTTTGTAGGTGGTGATCAAGTCTCCCCCTCTTACTTTTCTGTCTTCCAAGGACGTGAGGTTTAGCTCCCGTTGCCTCTCCTCGTATCTCATACCTCTCAGTTCTGGGACTAGTCTGGTGGCATACCTCTGAATTTTCTCTAACTTTGCTTTGTGTTTGACTAGGTATGACTCCAGCTGAAGCTGCATACTCAGGGATTGGTCTGACATAAGTGGTATGTAAGATCCTAGACGACTCCTTTACTCAAGTTTCTAAAGATAGTTCTAATGTTGGCCAATCTAGCATATGCCGCTGATGATATCATTTTGATATGGGCTTCTGGGGACAGGTTCGGTGTCAACACCGACACGATATCAACGATATCACGATATCATACGATATCATATTCGATATCAACACACACGATATCACACAATATCATATTCGTATATCAACACGTGATATATATGATATGGGATGTGTAGTGTATACTTACCTAGTTGTGCTTGCGGGTTTTGAGCTCTGGCTCTTTGGTCCCGCCTCCGTATGGGGGTGTGTGTGTGTGTGGTGTTTGTGTGTGGTGGTGTGTGGTGTGTGTGTGTGTTGTGTGTGTGTGTGTGTGTGTGTGTGTGTGTGTGTGTGTGTGTGTGTGTGTTGTGTGTGTGTGTGTGTGGTGGTGTACTCACTATTTGTGCTTGCGGGGGTTGAGCTTTGGCTCTTTGGTCCCGCCTCTCAACTGTCAATTAACTGGTGTACAGATTCCTGAGCCTACTGGGCTCTATCATATCTACATTTAAAACTGTGTATGGAGTCAGCCTCCACCACAGTTTGGCTCCTATCTTTATGTATATAAGTACCACATTTGTCTCTTAGCAAATATCAGGAAGATCCCCTATTTATAGTGAGGAAGTGGGGAGTTTAGCAACGGGTTACACACAGTGCTACACAACTAGGTGAGTACTGCAAGGCGGGGTCCAAGAGCTAATGCACGATCCTGATGGCATAAAGCGGTGATTACACGTGGCATCAGGTGACAGGAGGCCAGCGGCGCCCCTCCCCGACAGGATGTATCACTACCGCACCTGCGGTGTCCTCCCGGCTCGTCACGCCTACCTGGCCGCATGCGGCACACACACACACACACAAGCCCGCAC
>WNGS01006708.1:6003847-6008847 GCA_020271785.1 Procambarus virginalis | reverse complement strand
ATCAGAATATAAACAAACAGGACAAATGCCAAAAGAATTATAGAAATTAAAAAAACGTTATTTTCTAGAAACGTTGAGGAAAAACGCTGTTTTTTTCGTCATCAACGGTTCCAGAGGACAGTCTGGCTCAGTCTGAAAACATATTTTGTGTAAGAGAGATCATATCTGACGTCGACAGGATTTCGATTGCTTGTCATCGAAAGCCATCTCTCTGTGAGGCAGTAATTTCCAACTAACAGGTCTCCAGCTAGAGAGGAATATCCCTCTGCTTCACCAATGGGCTAGTTGATCTCTTCTTGTCCTGTTGTGAGGCTGAATGCTGGCACAGGTGTGTGTGGTGGGGAGGGAGATTAAGGCCGGACAGGTGTGTGTGTCGTGGGGATTATGGCAAGGACAGGTGTGTGTGGTGTAGTTGTGGTGAAGGCTACCACATGTGTTGCTGGGGGGTGAGGTATAGAGGAAACAGGAGTTCAAACACACCACAAGCACACAAACTCAATATTGCACATCATATATAACGTAATATCATTTTATATCAAATATCTCATATATTCCCATCCTATAACATCCCATGTCAGTAAGAACGGCTCCAGGAAGCTGCAAGGACGCCTGGAACAGAGAGTTTGGCGTGGGGTCGTGACTGTACCGTCCTGGAACAGAGAGTTTGACGTGGGGTCGTGACTGTACCGTCCTGGAACAGAGAGTTTGGCGTGGGGTCGTGACTGTACCGTCCTGGAACAGAGAGTTTGGCGTGGGGTCGTGACTGTACCGCCTGGAACAGAGAGTTTGGCGTGGGGTCGTGACTGTACCGTCCTGGAACAGAGAGTTTGGCGTGGGTCGTAGCTGTACCGTCCTGGAACAGAGAGTTTGGCGTGGGGTCGTAGCTGTACCGTCCTGGAACAGAGAGTTTGGCGTGGGGTCGTGACTGTACCGTCCTGGAACAGAGAGTTTGGCGTGGGGTCGTGACTGTACCGTCCTGGAACAGATAGTTTGACGTGGGGTCGTGACTGTACCGTCCTGGAAAGAGAGTTTGATGTAGGGTCGTGGATGTACCGTCCTGGTACCTTTCCTATCTCTAGCTCGCAGCGCGGTGCTGTTGTGGTGACCTCACGTGATCTGATCCACTTCATAACCAACAAGAAGGTCTGAGAAAATAATGCCGTCTTAGGGAGAGGAAGAAGTTAGGATAAAGGTGAGAGAGAGAGGACAGAAAGAGACAGAAAGAGAGAGACGTGTGGCTGTACCTGAATCTATGCGGATCTCGTCTTAGTAACTGGTAAGCCTGTCTACCACTGCTGGTACCATAAGTACCACGAAGTACTTAAGGTGATTAAGTCAGTCACCAGCGATAAGTGTTGACACTTTGATGTGGGATTAATTAGGAGAGGAGTGGTACGGTTAGCCTGGCTTTACCCTGTTATACCCTCGCTCCCCCCTCCCCTACTGGTGGTGGAGGGGGGCGGACGACCTACAGTGTGGGGATGACACCCCCTTCTCCCACCCTAGTATGGTGGTAGGGCCGTGAAGTATGTGTAGGGAAGACTCCTTAGTGTGATGAACATGACCCTACAGGATTTGGACCACACCCTCACACGTGTATGTGTGTGTGTGTGTGTGTGTGTTGTGTGTGTGGTGTTGTGTGTGTGTGTGTGTGTGTGTGAGTGTGTGTTGTGTGTGTGTGTACTCACCTATTTGTGCATGCGGGGGTTGAGCTTTGGCTCTTTGGTCCCGCCTCTCAACCGTCAATCACAGGTGTACAGGTTCCTGAGCCTACTGGGCTCTATCATATCTACACTTGAAACTGTGTATGGAGTCAGCCTCCACCACATCACTTCCTAATGCATTCCGTCTGTTAACTACTCTGACACTGAAAAAGTTCTTTCTAACGTCTCTGTGGATCATTTGGGTACTCAGTTTCCACCTGTGTCCCCTTGTTCGCGTACCACCAATGTTGAATTATTTATCCCTGTCTACCCTGTCAATTCTCCTGAGGATTTTGTAGGTAGTGATCATGTCTCCTTTTACTCTTCTGTCTTCCAGTGTCGTATTGTTGTGTGTGCGCGCGCGCTTTATGTGCGTGTTCGTGTGTGTGTGTTCGTTCTGAGCGGAAAATTCTCACAGACTAATTACATATCTCGCAAAGAAAAAAATAAAGAGTTAGTGTGTGTTTTTTCCCTAGATGCTGTACTTGGCAAAACAGCGTCCTGCACTAGCATGTAGTTCCGTGCCCTCAGCAGCAACAACAACATCAACAACAGCAGCAGCAGCAGTCACAACAACAACAACAACAAGAGTAACAGTAAGCACAACTGCATTCAAATCTCCCGCGAAAATATGCCAGAAACCAGGAGTGAAACTGCGATGCCTCTGGACCGCCGGAATGGACCGGCAGACCAACAGGGAACCGGTGGACCATGGCCGCGCGGCTCGGTTTTCGACCAGGCCTCCCGGTTGTGGTCTGGTCAACCAGGCTGTTGGACGCGGCTGCTCGCAGCCTGACGTATGAGTCACAGCTTAGTTGATCAGGTATCCTTTGGAGGTGTTTGTCAAGTTTTCTCTTGAACACTGTGAGGGTCGGCCAGTTATGTCCCTTATGTGTAGTGGAAGCGTGTTGAACAGTCTCGGGCCTCTGATGTTGATAGTTCTCTCTCAGAGTTCCTGTTGCACCTCTGCTCTGCAACGAGGGTATGTCTGCCGGACCAACCGGGATGTGGTGGTTATGTGGGCCTGCGGGCCTCTCCAAGCAACAACCTGGTGGACCAAACTCTCACAAGTCAAGCCTGGCCTCGGGCCGGGTTGGGGAGTAGAAGAACTCCCAGAACCCTCAAGCAGGTATCCTTTGACAGAGAGTAGAAGGCAGAAAGAGAAAAAGGAGGTGACAGAGCAGCAGGAGGATGCCAGAAATAAGCAGGAGGGCGACAGAGATTAACAGGAGGCGACAGAGCAGCAGCAGCAGGTGACAGAGGTGACAGAAGACAGTATAAGGGAGGCACAAGACAGGAGCGCCACGCCCCCGGCCGGGAGCCCCACCACCAGAGCGCCACAATGGTCTCTGAAGGTGAGCGATGCCTCAACACACTGGCGACGCAGCAGCCGGGGAGACTGAAGAGGAATCACATTATGCGGGAAATGCAAGATGAATGCGTGAACGGAAGCGATAAGGAGCGCGTTTGGAAAAGAAAAGGAAGGAAGGAAGGAGGAGGAGAAGGAGGGAAAAGGAAGAGGAGGAAGAAGTGGGGGAAACAGGTCTTAAAGAGAGGAAGAGTGTTGATGTGGGGGGGGGGGAAGGGGTCGAAGCGAGGGACCCGAGAATATTTTTGGAAAGGAAGCAGCAAACAGCGAGGGAAGGGAGAGACAACAGGCCTGTTGCATCTAGGCTGGTGTGACGCAAGCTGTGACGCAGAGGGTCAGGTCAGGTGTGACGCAGGGGGGGGTGGGACAGATCAGGTGTGCTCAAGAGGGTGCAACAAATCCTCTATGAACGTTAGAAATGCCACCAATTTAGAATTTGAATCCAATTTCAATTCAATTCAAAGAATTAAAAAAAAACTCATTTGAATGTTTGGTGCGACAGGTCAACCCGTCCTCGTAATAGCGCGTCGCATTTTGACGTATAGAAAATGGCAGAGGCTCGTGAATTTGACGTACTGGCCCCGTTTTCTGTTTTGGGTCCTCTGGTTGGTTAAGATAAGGGCACCTGAGTACGACAGCTTCTTGACGTTGGAGGGGGAACCTTTTGGAGGTCAGGCTGCTCAATCTCCAACCATTTCGTTACATCAGTTCAAGAGCTGTGGGTTGAATTGGGCTTAACTGTCTCATCCTTCAGTGAGCTCCACACGTGTTCAGTATTTGTACACTGAAGAAAGACTTCCTTATTTGTGTTTCCAGTCTCCACCTGTGTCCTTAGTCCTCCTTCTTATAAGGAACAGTCTGTCTACATTGTCTTTCTGTATTTTGTATGGCGATCATGGCTCGTCTCGTCATCATTATATATATATATATATATATATATATATATATATATATATATATATATATATATATATATATATATATATATATATATATATACTTGATAACTCTGCTTGGGAGATGATTTACACCAATCAGGACTGTTTAGTGGTTGGTAATACTGTATGAAGTATAGATAGTTATCATAGTTATCAAGTGTGCCATCACTATAATAACAGGCAAATCAACATATATAATATATATGATGCGCATATTAATGGTACGAATATATTTGCCCATGGCAATGTTCCACACATTTTATTATATAAATTTCCTCAAATAACAAGCTATTGAATAATATTACTGCAAATAACCAGGAAAATAAAACTCAAAGCTGAGACGTTGAAATAGATGTGTTCGCGGCGACCGTCCACAGTGGTTGGGCACCATTCCTTCCCTCCGTCCATCCCAAATCCTTATCCTGACCCCTTCCCAGTGCTACATAGTCCTAATAACTTGGCTCTTTCCCAATAATTTTCTCCTGCCCCGCCGCCCAGCCCTTGCCCAGGGCGGCCCAAGCGGCCCAGGGCAGCCCGAAGCGGCCCAGGGCGGCCCAAAGAGGCCCACAGCGGCCCAAAGCGGCCCACAGCGGCGCAATCGCTACGGGAACGGCCGTAAATAGGAAAGTCATAGCGAGATTTCTACTCTTCACCCTGACCAAATTAAATCACATAAGGTTTTCCCTGTGATCAGGGAACACATTTGAACAATATTTGAGGGAAATATATACATATATTTTTAGTCCCTCGCGCACCAGAGCGTTGTCTCGTACCGGCGCAGTGCAAGGGATAAGGTTGACAGGTTATAAAGATTAAGTTTGTTTAAACTAAACATTTGTTTGTATTATTGAGAGAAAAAAACATGACAAAGAGAGAGAGAGAGAGAGAGAGAGAGAGAGAGAGAGAGAGAGGAGAGAGAGAGAGAGAGAGAGAGAGAACAAACCACGGAAGTGAACATCACCTATTACACATATTCTTGAAAAAAAATGC
>WNGS01006708.1:5971541-5981737 GCA_020271785.1 Procambarus virginalis | reverse complement strand
TATCATTTTCTAGGGCTTATTGTGTTTTGTCTCAGCTTCCACCTGTTGCCTCTCTTCTCCTCTTTTTTCTGTTCATTATTAAGAGGCTGTCAAATTCCGAACTTGTTCTATTCCCCCCCCGCAGTAGTTTTGTTATGTGGTGAATTCATAGCCCAATTCTACTGTCATCGTTTTCTCACCTATTATTTTTTCTGATTGTCGTCTTTCACACGGGGGTGCTTGGGCAGCACGGAGGGAGTGCGGAGGGGAGGGGAAGAGAGGGCAACTGGGCCAGTGAGAGGGTGGGGGAGGGCGGGGGGGGGGATTTTTTGTTGTGGGGGTGTGGTTTTAGGAGGGGGGGGGGGGGGGGGGGGGGGGGAGGGGGGGGGGGGGGGGGGGGGGGGGGGGGGTGGTGTTGGGGTGGGTGGTGTATGTGGGGGTGTGTCTGGGGTTCCTGGTTTGTGTTGTAGGGGCTGTGGGGGGCTTTCATTTTGGGGGTGGTTTCCAAGCTGCTCCGTGTGGTCCTGTGGTATAGTTTTCTTATCTTGAAATTTATCTGCAGGTTAGTGAATACCGCACGGTGATTGGTCGGTGTGGTCCCCAGGTTGACACTCAATCCAATCAGGGAGAGGCCAGGTTGTTAAACACGACGGTCGGTTTGTGTCCCACAGACTCGGGGCTGGTCTCCGGGTTGAAGGCCACTTCTCTTTGCCATCCGGCCTACCCCCAAACACAATCCTTCTTTGCCTCCCCCATTTTTACAGTTCCCTTTCTACTCTGTCATATTAGCTTCCCCTCCCTTCCCCCACACACACTCATCTTGTCCTCCCCAACACCAAACCTTTATTTTATAGTCCCTTTGTTGCCATTGCATACTCTCGTGCCCCCGGCTCCCCTACTCCCCGTCCCGACACCTTGCTATTGCAGAGCCCAATAAGTCTCGGATTCTCTACAAACCATCCAATAAGGTTGAGAGGCGGGAATAACCATACGCAAGAGCCTGTACCACTGCCTGCGGCTGCACAACTGGTACAACTATGCGGTACACAAGACAGTGCAACCTTTCAAACTGTAAAAAGAAATAAAGATTAAAAAAGTGGAATGAATGAATGAATTAAAACGGTTTGGGTTTGTTTGTTTGGTTTGTTTATGCCAGTTAATAAAGGATGTAAATAGGGAACCCCGTAGGTCCGATCTGTTCAACAAGCCGACCATCCCAGCCCACAGCGTCACATCGACCACCTTCCGTAACAAAATACAAATCATATGAACTGTTTTTGCCTACTTTGGAAACGTGATTCGAAATCTTTCATTGCAGATACCATCTAACCAATTGGAGGCCGGTGAACACCCAACGAGGCTCAACACTACACAACAAGAGCAACAACACTAACAACAGGAGGCATGACAAACTAACACAACAGACGGCAGCAACGACTACACAACAAGGCAGCAGCAACGCACACTAACCGATTCGCACAACTACCAAACAGAGGCAGCAACACTAGCAACAGAGGCAGCAACACTAAACAACAGAGGCAGCAACGCTACACAACAGAGGCAGCACGCTACACAACAGAGGCATCAACGATACCCAACAGAATGTGCTCAGCAACGCTCCGGACTAAACAACAGAGGCAGCAACGCAACAACTACAGAGGCATCAACGCTACAGACATAGGCAGCAAACGCTACAAACAATAGGCATTCAACCCAATAACCTATCTCTACACACTGGCAGGCAGCAACACTACAACTACAGTGGCAGCAACCTACACAACAGAGGCAGCAACGCTACAACAACAGAGGCACCATCAACACTAAAACCAACAGAGGCAGCAACACTACACAACAGAGTACAGCACACTACCAACAGAGGCGCAAAACACTACAACCACAGAGGCGAACGCAAATGACACTAAAAACAACAGAGGCAGGGTACCACAACACTACACAACAGGTCCAGCAACCCTACACAACATCGGCAGCAACCTACACAACAGCTTCAGCAACACACTGGGAAGACGGGACACCACGAACGCAGCTCTCATCCTGTAACTACACTTAGAAATGCCACACCACAACACAAACACACAGACACACACGGATTCAGGGATGGCAGGTCCTGCCTCACAGGGTTACTTGAATTCTACGACCAGGCAACAAAAATAAGGCAAGAAAGAGAAGGGTGGGCAGACTGCATATTTTTGGATTGTCAGAAAGCCTTTGATACAGTGCCACACAAGAGGCTAGTGAAAAAGCTGGAGATGCAGGCTGGAGTGAAAGGGAAGGTACTCCGTTGGATACAGGAGTACCTAAGCAACAGGAGACAAAGAGTCAGTGTGAGGGGTGAGGTCTCAGATTGGCGAGACGTTACGAGTGGAGTCCCGCAGGGGTCAGTCCTTGGACCTATACTGTTTTTGATATATGTAAATGATCTCCCAGAGGGTATAGAATCGTTTCTCTCAATGTTTGCCGATGATGCAAAAATTATGGAGGATTGAAACTGAGGACGATAGTAGGAGGCTACAAGACGACCTAGACAGACTGAGTGAATGGTCCAACAATGGCTGTTGAAGTTCAACCCGAGTAAATGCAAAGTAATGAAACTAGGCAGTGGAAACAGGAGGCCAGACACAGGATACAGAATAGGAGATGAAGTACTTAATGAAACGGACAGAGAGAAAGATCTAGGAGTTGATATCACACCAAACCTGTCTCCTGAAGCCCACATAAAAAGGATAACATCTGCGGCATTGCGAGGCTGGCTAACATCAGAACAGCGTTCAGGAACCTGTGTAAGGAATCATTCAGAATCTTGTACACCACATATGTAAGACCAATCCTGCAGTATGCAGCCCCAGCATGGAGCCCGTACCTTGTCAAGCACAAGACGAAGCTGGAAAAAGTCCAAAGGTATGCCACTAGACTAGTCCCAGAACTAAGAGGCATGAGTTACGAGGAAAGGCTGCGGGAAATGCACCTTACGACACTGGAAGACAGAAGAGTAAGGAGAGATATGATCACAACCTACAAAATCCTCAGAGGAATCGACCGGGTAGACAAGGACAAACTATTCAACACTGGGGGGGACGCGAACAAGGGACACAGGTGGAAACTGAGTACCCACATAAGCCACAGAGACATTAGAAGGAACTTTTTCAGTGTCAGAGTAGTTAACGGATGGAATGCATTAGGCAGTGATGTGGTGGAGGCTGACTCCATACACAGTTTCAATGTAGATATGATAGAGCCCAGTAGGCTCAGGAACCTGTACACCAGTTGATTGACAGTTGAGAGGCGGAACCAAAGAGCCAAAGCTCAACCCCCGCAAGCACAAATAGGTGAGTACAAATAGGTGAGTACACACACACACACACACACACACACACACACACCACACACACCACACACACACACACACACACCACACACACACCCACATACACACACACACACACACACACACACAACACACACACACACACACACACACACAACCATCCTGCAGTTAATCAATGTTGATATTTACAGTCAATTCATGTGTTTTATGGAGGCATTGCAAAGGTTTGTTGACATACGCTCAGTCAACATGTAATGTTATTTTGATGTCACTCATGCTATTAACAATGAGGCAGTTGAAAGGGAATATTTAATGGCTGCATTCCCCACCATTGTACTAAAAAAGGAATTTTAAATACTTTCATTGTAATCGATTTTGTTCCTTTTCTCACATAACTGAACACAATAGAAATGATATATATATATATATTATATATATATATATATATATAATATATATATATATATATATATATATACTATATCTTTTCAATATTTCTTATATTTTTTTCGCTGTTGGGGAAGCTGAAAAATAAACTCTACGGAGTTCATTTTCACACTTTTATTTTTGGTCTGACGGCTAGGGATGCGTTTCGCAAGGTAACCCCTTACATTCTCAAAGAATAATTTACCATGCTGTTGTTTGTTGTTTTAGCTTTAGCTACTCAGAACGAAGTTCCCATGTAGCACGGGCTATGGTGAGCCCGTAAATTTGTATTTACGGATTTTGTCTATTTACCATGCTTCTGTACAGGCTTATACGCTCTTTGGTGAGATGGTACGGAACAACTGGATGAAACAAGTGGATGAACGTGGGGAAGGGAGGATGTTTGTGTGTTTGTGTGTACTCACTTAGTTGTGCTTGCGGGGGTTGAGCTCTGGCTCTTTGGTCCCGCCTCTCAACCGTCAATCAACAGGTGTACAGTTTCCTGAGCCTACTGGGCTCTATCATATCTACACTTGAAACTGTGTATGGAGTCAGCCTCCACCACATCACTTCCTAATGCATTCCATTTGTCAACCACTCTGACACTAAAAAGTTCTTTCTAATATCTCTGTGGCTCATTTGGGCACTCAGTTTCCACCTGTGTCTCTTAGTGCGTGTGCCCCTTGTGTTAAATAGCCTGTCTTTATCTACCCTATCAATTTCCTTGAGAATCTTGAATGTGGTGATCATGTCCCCCCTAACTCTTCTGTCTTCCAGCGAAGTGAGGTTTAATTCCCGTAGTCTCTCCTCGTAGCTCATACCTCTCAGCTCGGGTACTAGTCTGGTGGCAAACCTTTGAACCTTTTCCAGTTTAGTCTTATCCTTGACTAGATATGGACTCCATGCTGTGCGTGCGTGCGTGTGTGTGTGTGTGTGTGTGTGTGTGTGTGTGTGTGTGTGTGTGTGTGTGTGTGTGTATGCGTGCGTGTGTGCGTGCGTGCGCGTGCGTGCGCGTGCGTGCGCATATCCTGCGCGGTCTTCTTATTAAAGTTTCAAACAACTGTGAAATGGCTAATCTTATCAATTATGAGAAGCTGCTATTTTTTTCTCTTCATAATTGACGCAAATTTAGTGTAATCTCTGAGAAAGTTGCTCAATTTAATTATGATGTCTGGCGTCAACTAAAGGTGGCCTTAAGGTTGCTCTTCATCGTATTTATAATGCGATGCTTTCATTGTAGTGCGCTTGCGTGCGAGCGTGTGCAGTTGTCAGCTTATTAGTGCCAGAACTCCGTACCCTATTGGTCGCCTGGGGCCAGGATTCTGTACCCTATTGGTCGCCTGGGGCCAGGATTCTGTACCCTATTGGTCGCCTGGGGCCAGGATTCTGTACCCTATTGGTCGTCTGGTGCTAGGACTCTGTACCCTATTGGATACAGTTAGACTCTAATGCCTCACTTTCTAAAGCAAATGTTATCTCGTAGTTATCAATCATTGATTCCTAGGATCAACGAACCCCGACCAAGCTTCCTGGTTGGGACTCTGATCAACCAGGCTGTTAGACGCGGCTGCTTGCTACCTGACGGTATGAATCACAACCTGATTGATCAGGTATTCTTATGAAGTGTTTATCAAAGTTCTCTCTCTTGAACATGGTGAGAGGTTGGACAGTTATGCCCCCTTATGTTGAATAATTATTTGGTCTTTGATGTTGATAGAGTTCTTTCTCAGAGTACCTATTGCACTATTGTGCAATGATAATGCAATATATTCACTATCATTGGGGTTATTTTTGCACATCCTGCCATGCCTCCTGGTCTCATGTGATGTTATTTTCGTAGACAGGTTTGGAACCGATCCCGCCAATATTTTCCAAGTGTATATGATTATGTCTCACTCCTGCGCTCTACGGAATATATATTTGATCATTTTAACCGGTCACACTAATTTAGATGTTTTATTGAGTGGATTCTAGCCTCAAAGATCTGTGCACGTTCTGCAGGTCAGCAATGTCTTCAGAGTTGAATGGGGTTGTTAGTGTGTACTAGCCTCTAGAGAGCACTAGCCTCTAGAGAGCACTAGCCCTAGAGAGCACTAGCCCTAAAAGCACTAGCCTCTAGAGAGCACTAGCGTCTTCAATTGTAGCATCATTAATATGGCATCTCTTGTTTGAAAAGTTAAGTTATCCAATCCCGTTATTATTTGCTTACAGTTTCTTTTCTAAATTGTTGGAACATTTCCATGTGTTCCCTGTTCCTTAAGTTACTGGAACATGTCTTGATCAAGTGTTCCCTGTTCCTTTCTCTGGGAACTTAAGTGAGGTAAAGTTCACTTAGTTCTTCGTCATGCCACTGTCCCTCTTTCTTAGTAACATTCCTTGAGGTTTATGTGAGAACTTTTAATTTTTTGTGTTGTGGTTTTTCATGGGCGGGGTTCGATGCCGATGATGCATACTGAAGAGTAAGTCGCATGTAGGTTATATTCAGTGTTCTGGAGTCTGTGTCTAAGGTCTTGAAGGTTATTCGGACGTTCTTCAATTCGTATGTACTCACCTATTACCTGCATGATGGGGTGGAGTTCTGGGAGTTCTTCTACTCCCCAAGCCCGGCCTGAGGCCAGGCTTGACTTGTGAGAGTTTGGTCCACCAGGCTGTTGCTTGGAGCGGCCTGCAGGCCCACATACCCACCACAGCCCGGCTGATCCGGAACTTTTCTTAGAAAACAGTCCAGTTTTCTCTTGAAGATGTCCACGGTTGTTCCGGCAATATTTCTTATAGTCGCTGGGAGGACGTTGAACAACCGCGGACCTCTGATGTTTATACTGTGTTCTCTGATTGTGCCTATGGCACTCTGCTCTTCACTGGTTCTATTCTGCATTTTTTTTCCATATTGTTCACTCCAATATGTTGTTATTTTCTGTGTAGATTTGGGACCTGGCCCTCCAGTATTTTTTACGTGTATATTATTTGTATCTCTCTCGTCTTCTTTCTAGAGAGTTCATTTGGAGAGCTTTGAGACGATCCCAATAATTTAGGTGTTTATTTCTCGTCTATGCGTGCCGTATATGTTCTCTGTATTCCCTCTATTTCAGCAATCTCTCCTGCTCTGAAGGGGGAAGTGAGTATGAGCAGTACTCGAGACGGGACAACACAAGTGACTTGAAGAGTACAACCATTGTGGTGGGATCCCTGGATTTGAAAGTTCTCGTAATCCATCCGATCATTTTTCTGGCTGACGCAATATTTGCTTGGTTATGCTCCCTAAACGTTAGATCGACGGACATCATTATTCCAAAATCCTTGACATGTTGATTTTCTACTATGAGAAGATTCGATTGTGTTTTGTACCCTGTATTATGTTTCAGATCCTCATTTTGCCGTACCTGAGTACCTGAAATTTATCACTGTTAAACCTCATGTTATTTTCTGCTGCCCAGTCGAAAACTTTGTTGACATCTGCTTGTAATTTTTCAATGTCTTCAGCAGAGGTAATTTTCATGATGATTTTTGTGTCAGCTGCGAAGGATGACACGAAGCTGTGACGCGTATTTTTGTCTATATCTGATATGAGAATAAGGAACAGCAGTGGTGCAAGGACTGTACCTTGAGGTACAGAGCTTTTAACATCGCTTGGACTCGATTTTATTTGATTGACTGTTACTCTTTGCGTTCTGTTCGACAGGAAATTGAGTATCCAGCGTCCTACTTTTCCAGTTATTCCCATTGACCTCTTTTTGTGAGCTATCACCCCATGGTCACATTTGTCGAACGCCTTTGCAAAGTCTGTGTATACAATATCTGCATTTTGCTTTTCTTCTAGAGCTTCTGTGATTTTATCATAGTGGTTGAGTAACTGTGACAGACAGGATCTTCCCGCTCTAAATCCATGTTGTCCTGGGTTGTTGTGCTTGCAGGGGTTGAGGCTCGGCTCTTTGGTCCCGCCTCTCAACCGTCAATCACCTGGTGTACAGGTTCCTGAGGCTATTGGGCTCTGTCATATCTACACTTGAAACGGTGTATGGATTCTTCCTCCACCACATCACTTCCTAATGCATTCCATTTGTCAACCATTCTGACACAAGCAAAATCCAAAATCTGTGTGTGTATGCTTTCAACAACTTATTTATAATATACATAAATAATGTACATAAATATTTATAATAGACACAAGAACTATTTTGCATAAAACAAGATACACAAACGTAGATAATTCTTAAAAGGACAAATGTTAACACAGCTTACATATGTGCATTCACACACACACACAGATACACACACACACATAGCCTCTAGGGGCCTGGTAGCCTGGTGGATAGCGCGCAGGGCTCGTAATTCTGTGGCGCGGGTTCGATTCCCGCTCTAGAAAGAAACAAAGGGGCAAAGTTTCTTTCACCCTGAATGCCCGTATTACTTAGCAGTAAATAGGTACCTGGGAGTTAGTCAGCTGTCACGGGCTGCTTCCTGGTGTGTGTGTGTGTGTGTGTGTGTGTGTGTGTGTGTGTGTGTGTGTGTGTGTGTGTGTGTGTGTGTGTGTGTGAACGAGGGTTAGAAATATATGTAGCAGACATAATAGAGAAAAACAGATTAGTTAGTAAGGCGGGGGAGGGGAGGGGTAATAACTCAATTCTACAGACACAAATACTAAAGACACACAAAACCAAACGCAAGACACCATAGCTTCGTGTTCCTGCGGGTGGCCAGCAAGTCGATGTATTTCCGGGCAAGTGGAGCCGGTCCTCAAGGCAGTAATTAATGTCTCCCTCTGGCATTCAACCTCACTAATAATTAGCAAAGGATTTTGGAATTTTAATGAGCAAATGGGATGACACAATACTGCTGTAGGCGGCTCGGTGTTTTCTTAAAATTTATGGTAATTAAGGAGCTGTGATGAAAATATGGCCTAATTAGTCTTAAACGTCTGGAAATATATCACCCTGAACTGGAAAGGGGCCGAGGAGGGTGGGGGGGGGGAGGTAATTAATGCATGGACGTGTGAATAGGGGGAGGGTGGGGGGGGGAGCCAGAAACGTCATAGTTACGTCACGGATGAGTTACGTCATAACTACGTCACGGGTGAAACTCGTCATATGTACTGCGTCATGGGTCAGCTACGTCCTACACACCTGTAGTATATCTGAAAGAGGTTCTGGGAGTTCGTGTACTTCTAAAGACCAGCTTGGAGTCAGGCTTGGAGCCAGGCTTGACATGTGACAACAGGCTGATGCTTGTAGCTTGCTCAAGCACTTCTTGCAAGAACCTGTCTTGTTTCTTGAACACGTTCACCTCTTGTACCCTGTGTTTTGATTGTGTCTTGTACCCTGTGTTATGTGTCTTGTACCCTGTGTTATGTGTCTTGTACCCTGTATTATGTGTCTTGTACCCTGTGTTTTGACTGTGTCTTGTACCCTGTGTTTTGTTTGTTTAAGGTCCTCATTTTTATCACACCTACGAACCTAGAATTTATCACTGTTAAACATAATGTTATTTTCAGTTACCCAATCGAAAACTTTATTGATATCAGCTTGTAGCTTTTCAGAAATTTCTACAGAAGTAATTTTCTTGCTGATTTTTGTCATCTGCATAGGATGACACGAAACTGTAGCTTATAAACAAATCCACAAGGGCCGTGACGAGGATTCGAACCTACGTCTGAGAGCATCCCAGACTCTGCCTTGTCTGTGACTTATATTTTTGTCTATGTCTGATACGAGAATGAGACAAAGCAGTTGTACCGTAAAAGGCGTGATCTTCCCGCTCAAAATCCATGTTGATCCGGGCTGTGAAGGTTCTCGGTAAAACTGGAGTTTCTGTAGTCATTTATTATGCACCCCATTCCTATGCTGTGGTGGAAAGGGTTCCAGAGACACGTAATGGGTTCAGGACCTGAACTCCTCAGTTCATTTAGCTGAGCAAGTAACAACAGTGCCATTAAACACAACAGCAATGTGATTATTGTTAATTTTCTTAACGATATCTTTCCATTTTATGCAAATATCTTCTACCATCTGAAGGATGAAAAAAAGCAGTAGATTACTTAATGTTTCCAGTTTATAGTTCTACATTTCGTTAGCAATGTGACACCTTAGGAGTACACTCTGTTCAAAAGACACATTTATACTAAACTTACAAGATTGATGAAGATTAGGCCACCCAAGAGATGGGCACGGGCATAAATAGCCCGTGGGTGGTAGATGTTTGGAGTAAATGTGGTCTGGAGTTTACCTGGAGAGGATAGCTGAATGGTCTATGTTCTAGCATTCCATGTTGGCTAGTTGGATTAAATCCACATATAAAATTGTCCAACTTGCCTCAAGAGTTTCACTTATTTTACCTAGTGCATGCTCTCTCTCTCTCTCTCCTCATCTCTCTCTCTCTCTCTCTCTCTCTCTCTCTCTCTCTCTCTCTCTCTCTCATCACAGAGAGAGAGATGAGATGAGAGAGAGAGAGAGAT
>WNGS01006708.1:5913892-5927813 GCA_020271785.1 Procambarus virginalis | reverse complement strand
CTTGCTGTTCTTGTTCTGCTTCTTGTCTGGTATTCCTGCTGTTGTTGCTGATATATTTAGAGCAAGTATTACAAGGAGAAAGGTTATTAACAAATCCACAAGGGCCGTGACGGAGGATTCGAACCTGCGTCCAGGGTTATTCATGTCTTCCACAGGAAATCTGACCCCGTATGGGGTTATACTCCTGGCGCCCCCCCCCCCTAAGCTGCCTAGGGTTCGAACCCGGGTATGTTTTTGCATGTAGAGAGAGTGGGCAAAGTGTTCCTAACCGCAGTGTGCTGTTGCAACCGGTATTGTTGCTCGGTTCTTACAGGGTCGGCGTTCAGATTCCCGATGGTCCAGGTGGATTGGGGGTGTCGTGCCTTCAGTCTGTGCCTCATATCACGGCGCTTTGTCCTTGTTTTCCCTTCTGAGTGCTGTATGTTTACAGTGGGTTAGCACTTTGTTCCTCTGATGATCTTGCTGTAGTGTTTTTGTGTCTTCTCAGCCCTCTTCTTTGTCTTCTCGTTCTCTCTCCTCTTTCTCCTCCTTCCTTCTCTTCCTCCTGCTCCTCTTCTTGCTCTCCATCCTGTTTCATCTGTTATCCTCTTGTTAAAGGTGTGTCTCCCTTGTTGCCATTTCTCCTGCTGCTGCTGCTGCTGCTGCTGCTGCTGCTGCTTTCCCACTGTTCTTTGCTGCTGTTATTTGCTGGCTTGTTGCTCCAGCTGCTCCTGTTACTTCTTCCTCCGCTGCAGATGACTGGGCTCCTGTTTATTGTTGATACTTTTTAAATTCATTTATCGCAGATTCAGAGGCTTTTATTGGTAACAAATGATAACATAAGTTGTTAAACATCTGCATGACATAAACAAGTATACGGCGGTGAAGGAGACCGGTCCGCGGGGCCATTGATCCCCGGAAGCTACACAAGGTGTGGAAGAAACGCTTTCTTTAACAATGACTACAGAGGAATTCCGGTCTCTGGCTCTTTGGTCATCTTCTAGAGAAAACTAGATCATTTTCTCCAAGACGTGCCGGACCAACCGGGCTGTGGGTGGGTATGTGGGCCTGCGAGCCGCTCCAAGCAACAGCCTGGTGGACCAAACTCTCACAAGTCAAGCCTGGCCTCGGGCCAGGCTTGGGGAGTAGAAGAACTTCCAGAACCCCATCAAGCGCTTGGGGAGTAGAAGAACTCCCAGAATCCCATCAAGCGCTTGGGGGAGTAGAAGAACTCCCAGAACCCCATCAAGCGCTTGGGGAGTAGAAGAACTCCCAGAACCCCATCAAGCGCTTGGGAGTAGAACAACTCCCAGAACCCCATCAAGCGCTTGGGGAGTAGAAGAACTCCCAGAACCCCATCAAGCAGATTTAATTGCACCTCCTGAAACAATTGTACCATCACGAAGAGGGAAGATTCAACCCTATTAAAAGGTTGTTAATTGAACGACGAAACAATGCACAATACAGATCTAAGATAAAACTCGAGAGACGAAAACTAAAGAAAGAGTAAAGCAGGAAATAAGTCAGGAGGCAGAGAGAGAAAATAGGAATAAAACAAGTAGATAGACAAGGGGATAGACTACGAGAAAACTTTGACATTTTCTGGAGCCGATAAGTTGGAAAGGTGTTTAAATGTTTGATGTTTTGTGAAGGAGATGGGAGACTCTTCATAGCCCACCGGCGGTCACGTGTGTGGGGCTGCTGCGGTGCTGGTGTGCAGGCAGGTTTGGAGAAGTCTTAAACTCGCTACTGGTAAGGCGATTACAATTAATACGACCACAGGTTTGTTTCCTGTGATGCTGATTCTGTGTGTGCGTGTGTGTGTGTGTGTGTGCGTGTGTGTGTGTGTGTGTGTGTGTGTGTGTGGTGTGTGTGTGTGTGTGTGTGTGTGTGTGTGTGTGTGTGTGTGTGTGTACTCACCTAGTTGCCCTTGCGAGGGTTGAGGTTTGGCTCTTTGGTCCTGCCAATGTGTGTGTGTGTGTGTGTGTGTGTGTGTGTGCGTGTGTGTGTATTTACTATTTGTACTTGCAGAATCGAACTATTATTTCTTGGACCCCGCCTTTCTAACCAATTTTCTATTATGTCTACTACATATATTTCTCTAACTCTCTCTCACACACCCCAGGAAGCAGCCCGTAGCAGCTGTCTAACTCCCAGGTACCCATTTACTGCTAGTGCACAGTCGCATCAGGGTGAAAGAAACTATGTCCATTTGTTTCTCATCAAATGGGAAATAATTGCCTCATCTGCCTCTGTTCACCCTTAACTACCCCTTAATTAAAGGTGGTAATGACCCTCAATTTACCTTTAACAATTATCGCATAATTCAGCCTATCTTCCCATAATGGTTGTACCTGCAACCATTATGGGATCTAGGGTAGGGTATCTTATCTACCCTAACCTAACCTCTTCTAGCATTCCTAGGGTATCTTATCTACCCTAACCTAACCTCTTCTAGCATTCCAAGGGTATCTTATCTACCCTAACCTAACCTCTTCTAGCATTCCTAGGGTATCTTATCTACCCTAACCTAACCTGTTCTAGCATTCCTAGGGTATCTTATCTACCCTAACCTAACCTCTTCTAGCATTCCTAGGGTATCTTATCTACCCTAACCTAACCTGTTCTAGCATTCCTAGGGTATCTTATCTACTCAAACTTTACCTGTTCTAGCATTCCTAGGGTATCTTATCTACCCTAACCTAACCTCTTCTAGCATTCCTAGGGTATCTTATCTACCCTAACCTAACCTCTTCTAGCATTCCTTGGTATCTTATCTACCCTAACCTAACCTCTTCTAGCATTCCTAGGGTATCTTATCTACCCTAACCTAACCTGTTCTAGCATTCCTAGGGTATCTTATCTACTCTAACTTTACCTGTTCTAGCATTCCTTGGGTATCTTATCTACCCTAACCTAACCTCTTCTAGCATTCCTAGGGTATCTTATCTACCCTAACCTAACCTGTTCTAGCATTCCTAGGGTATCTTATCTACCCTAATCTAATCTAATATACGCTATCTTAGGCTTAATATAGTAAAAAATGAGTATTGTATTGCGCCTTATAAATGCTGTACATAATGAAATTCCAGTGACGTGATATATCTGTGAAAAACCCTGTGGGCATGATGGTGGGCTCAAACCTGCGTCCTGTAGTGTGGGGGAGTATGGTGGGATCAAACCTTCATCGTGGAGTGGAGCTGGAGGATGGAATCGAACCTGCGTTCTGGGTTTTAAGTCTAAGATATTCCCATAACTTTCCCTTGAATTGCTTGCAGCCTCCCTTAACGAGATGAGGTACAGGTTCTGTGAGCCTTGCACCCTTTGATTCTCCCCTCCCCCTTAACCAGATGGGGTACCGGCAGGCCCTCAACCCCCCAACTCCACCCTTCCCCCCCCCCCTCTCCACCCTCCCTCCTTTTAACTACATAATCCGCTTGCGGCCAGCTGTTACCCGCTCAAGGCTTCCTGGCATGCGGATTTGCTGAAGGCTCCGTTGCGTGCGGGTATCTCGCAGAACTGAGCTATGCGGTTGCCCGCACGGGCACCTAGTTTACCTGGAACATACCTGGGGAGGGTTTCGGGAGTTCTTCTACTCGCCCAAGCCCGGCCTGAGGCCAGGCTCGACTTGATTAATTTGGTTCAACAGGCTGTTGCTTGCAGCTGGCCGTAGAAACCCTTCATTACAGCCTGTTTGGTCCGGTGCTTCTTGCAAGAACTTATCTAAATTGTTCTTGAAGAAGTTCACCTTTGTTCCGGCAATATTTCTAATGCATGTTGGGAGAGTATTGAACAGCTGTGGACTTCTGATGTTCAGACGGTGTTCTCTAATTGTGCCTATGACACCTCTACTCCACACTGGTTGATACCTGGTTGATGGGGTTCTGGGAGTTCTTCTACTCCCAAGCCCGGCCCGAGGCCAGGCTTGACTTGTGAGAGTTTGGTCCACTAGGCTGTTGCTTGGAGCGGCCCGCAGGCCCACATACCCACCACAGCCCGGTTGGTCCGCACTCTGGTTTTATCCGGCACATTCTATTCTACATTTCCTTCCGTACCTTCGACCCAGAAAGTTGATATTCTACTGTGTAAATTTGGGACTTGGTCTTCCAGTATCTTCCATGTATAATATTATTTGATATCTCTCTCGTCTCCTTGCCAGAGAGTACATCTTGGGAGCTTTGAGACGGTCCTAGTAGTTTAGGTGCCTTATCGCGTCTATGCGTGCCGGAAGTGTNGTGCTATATAGTCGTAATGGCTTGGTGCTTTCCCCCTGATACTTCCCTCCCTCCCTCCCTCCCCTCAGGTGAGTATCGATCAGGTGAGTGGGAATCAGGTGCGGGTACTGGGCAATCCGTCCTCTTAAAAATAACGTCGCTTTTCGCTTGTTCGCGCGCTATGGCCAAAAATGGATGTAATTTTAATGAAATCGGCTCACAGAAATACTTTCCCGTTTTCTGTTTGAGTCCTCTGGCTTACACGGAAAGGTTAGGAGAGGAAACTTTCAAATAACATTATTCATGACGTTTTGAAACTTAAGGAGAATTTCCTGCCCACCTAACCTATCAGAGGACTCTTAACTTACTGTTTTTGGAAAAAATCCAAAATTTATTTTAATTTTTTTTTCATTTTGAAATTACGTCCATTATCGACCATACGGACAAACGGCCAAAAGCGACGTAATTTTTAAAACAGTGCGAATAAGTATCGAGCAGGTGAGTGGGGATCAGCCACAGGCTGATCCCCACTCACCTCTGATATCCTCAGAGAAGAGCGCGGATACCTTTAAGGAGTCCGCTTATTATCCAAACAGCAGTTAAGGGTTGGCTGAGGGTCCTAGACGCCTTGCGGGGTTCTTTGCGGGTACCTTACGATCATTCCGAGGATCAAGGTCCCCGTAGCCCGGTCTCTGACCAGGCCTTCTGGTGGCTGGTCAACCAGGCTATTGGACGTGGCTGCCTGAAGTATGAGTCAAAGTCTAACTCTCCACACACCATGACTCTTAGATCTTTTTTTTTTTTGGCATTCAGACCAAAGCCTCAACATTTTTCCAAGCCTGGTAACTTTATTAACATTATCAACAGCCTGGTGGACCAAACTCTCACAAGTCGAGCCTGGCCTGAGGCCGGGCTTGGGGAGTTGAAGAACTCCCAGAACTCCATCAAGCAGATATCTAAGCTTAGAACTTTTCAGCTTGGAGCTTAAAAATTGTCAACATTAAAATGTATCTGCTAATCTTTCGCCCATTTTATCTATCGTCTTGTTGACATTTTTTTGTTGTTTTGTTTATCTTTCTCTGAATGTGTTTGCCAAATTTACAAATGTTGCGCCATAGTTACGTGTCTGAATCGTGGATGTAAACAAGAGAGGCCTCAGGATACCCCTGAAGCACTCAGCTTAAAACGGTTTACCACTCAGACTCGACTCCATTTAGGGATAACTTCCCTCCCCCCCCCCCTCCCTGCCTGCCCGCCAAGATACGGTGCCATTGTGCCAAGCGTGTGGCACCCTTTAGTGCCCTGGCAGCGAGGCACATCTGCCGCCACTTCCCGGAGCCTCGAACGACCGACGGTAAGTTTTTTTGTGATGTCAATTTTCTTTTTAAAACAGGCTCCCTTGTTCTGTGCCGTATATGAGTGTTCGTGTCGTGGCGCACCCTGTGGCACAGCGTCAGCGACTGTGGCACAGGTGGCACATCTTGAACATAGTAGCACTGGGTAGGGTGTTTATGGGGGATGCTGGGCCTGCTATATCTTAAGCATCAACATGGTGGCGCAGGAGGGCGTTCGCTGGGCCCAGGATTACTGCGCCCTGCTCTATCTCCACCATCAGTCTGCGTCGCCCTCAGAGTTGTCTCCATCAGCCACCACAGACGCTCTACCGCTGGCTTTTTACTGCTTCCCGTCTCCCTCTCCAGTTCTTTATCTCTCACTGCGACCGGAGCTTCGTCCCGCTTCAAAATCCTCAGTAGCTTTCCCGCTAACAGTTACCGTTTTCTAAATTTTAGCGGTGCCGCTACATTCTACGTACCGTACTCCTACTTAAAAACCTGTCCCATTTTGAGTACTGCTCAGTACTCACTTCCCCATTCAGAGCAGGAGAGATTGCTAAAATAGAGGTGAATACAGAGAACATATATGACATACATAGACGCGATAAAGCACCTAAATTATTAGGATCGTCTGAAAGCCCTCCAAATGTACTCACTAGAAAGGAGACTTTTAATCGACTCGTTCGCCAGTGCTTACGCTTAATTCTCTCTCTGTTTCTCCGAAGTGACATCCGACGAATCCAAACGCCACTGGCTCCTCCGTCACGGGTCTCTATACCGTCTTCACTACTTCCTCTGTTCTAATTTCCCGTTTAGACCTTCCTCCCCTTCACTAACAGAATCATCGCTCAGTCCATGTCCATTTACCTCTCCTTCCTCGTGGCCTCCTCTCTCCCATACACTCAAAAAACTCAGTTTCCCTTCAAGTGTCGTCTTGCCTCCCCAAGTACGGGCTATTCTTATCCCAGTTCATCCTGAGTTAAAAACCCCCGTCTCCTGAGCCTTCCCACGTTGGAGTACACGCACAAGGGGACACAGGTGGAAGCTGAGTGCCCAAATGAGCCACAGAGACATTAGAAAGAACCTTTTCAGTGTCAGAGTAGTTAGTAAATGGAATGCACTAGGAAGTGATGTGGTGGAGGCTGACTCCATACACAGTTTCAAAGGTAGATATGATAGAGCCCAGTAGGCTCAGGAATCTGTACACCAGTAGATCGACAGCTGAGAGGCTGGACCAAAGAGCCAAAGCTCAACCCCCGCAAGCACAACTAAGTAAGTACACATATGCATCTGTATATGTACGCTAGGTTATAATTGCGTAGGAATTATAGGCGTTACATTCGACCTATTGATTTTCCGACGTGCATTTGTATGAAAATTCGTTCAAGTCATACGCATGTGGTGAGAATTTGCTTCTTTTCAGGATTCTTTCGTGTCTTTTTCTCTCCACCAGTTGGTTGTTAGACGTCAACTTGGACAAATGTAATGAAGATCGCAGAGAGAGATAACAGCAGAGACATTAGGGGTTAATAGGGAAACAGGTCAAGGGAACAGAAATAAATAGATCCGAGATTTTACAGTGGCGTCTGTAGAACACACCTTGTGTCTGAAGAACACCCGTGGCGCCTGAAGAACAAGGTTAACTTCCCTTCTAAAGAACACCCCTAATGTATGTAATTCACCGTATTAGATATTCACCAGAATTGACAGTGTACAAGAAGAGCTAAACGTGAACCAGTAGGATGAGACGAACACAGGTGGAAGCTGTAGATGAAACGGATGGATGCCGGGAACATTTCTCTACTGGAAGACTTGTCAGCAAGTGGAATGCGCTACAAGAGGACAGTGTGGAAGCGAACCCATTAAGTAGGTTCGGACGGCACTTGAGCGAGGAGTTGGAGATGGGAAAGAGGGGTTGGGGGCATGAGATTATATTTTTATCAGGGAACGGAAGGTGGGGCTGAGGAGCTATTGCTCCACTCTAGATGCTCTAGGTGGCCACACACACACACACACACACACACACACACACACACACACACACACACACACACACACACACACACACACACACACACACTGATAAAATAGCCTTAAAACAGCAGTAAGAAATGCCACAAAGCCATCGCATATACAATGTACCATTTGAAGCACACTCTTTTGTATGGAAATGAGACACAATTCACGAAAAACGCGTCCCCCTGTTGTTGAAATATTAAAGGCAAACATTGTATAAATTTACGTTGCTGGAGTTCCTTATCTAATCAGAAACGCTCGTATCAAATAGTCTCGGGAGAAAATCATTTTCAATGAGTGAATTTTCAAGATACTATAGAAGATTTAGAGGAAAGAAGAAGAAGTGTTCAAGGACAACATTAAGACACTTGCATAAGACACCGAATAAGTGCCGGACCCACGGGCTTGTAGTGGATATGTGGCCTGCGGGCCGCGACAAGCAGCAACAGCCTGTTGGAACAAGTTATCAGAAATCAAGCCTGGCCCCAGGCCGGGCATGGGAGAGGGTGGGGGTTACAACTCCCACAAACCACTCCAGGTATATATAAAATATTGGAGGTTTCTGTAATATTTAATGAAGTTGGTATCAAATGATTTTGAATTAGAATCAAAATATACAAAGTTGGTTGACGAAAGACAATGAAAAATTCATGAATATAATAAAAGTCGGGACGTTTTGTATATATCTGTATATCATTATATATATATATATATATATATATATATATATATATATATATATATATATATATATATATATATTAAGCTGAAGTAGGTAAGATTAAGCTGAACTTTATATTAAACTAATGTATTTCAATTCATTCCACAGAAAACGATTTTGATGACATTTATGGACTCAGAACATCAATATTAATAATGTTGCTCCTCCTAATGTTGTCGTTTGTTGCAGTTGCAATAGTCCTGCAATTGCTGCGATTCCCGATCCTTCTGTTGATTCTGCTCCTAATCCTTCTGTTGATTCTGCTTCTAATCCTTCTGTTGATTCTGCTCTTAATTCTGCAGCTGTTCTTAATCCTGCGGTTGCTTGATTGACTGTTGCCACCGGAGGGGGTTAGTTTATTGTGCACCTTCCCCCCCCCCCTCGTCATCCTGTGAGCGATAGCTTGTAAGGAAGAAACCTTGAGTCTCAAGAACACCTCCTGGCGTCTGAAGAACGCCCACTGGCGTCTGAAGAACATACCTTGTGTCTGAAGAACGCCCACTTGCGTCTGGAGAACGTACCTTGTGTCTGAAGAACGCCCACTTGCGTCTGGAGAACGTACCTTGTGTCTGAAGAACGCCCACTTGCGTCTGGAGAACGTACCTTGTGTCTGAAGAACGCCCACTTGCGTCTGGAGAACGTACCTTGTGTCTGAAGAACGCCCACCGGCGTCTGAAGAACACGTTAACTTCCCATCTGAAGAACAACCCCTTATGTTAGTCAATGTATTAGATACTCACGAGAATTGACAGAGTGGACAAAAAAGCTAAATGTGAAACATTGGGATGAGATGAACACAGATGGAAGCTGGTGACGCAGATGGAAGCTGGTGACGCAGATGGAAGCTGTTGACGCAGATGGAAGCTGTTGACGCAGATGGAAGCTGTTGACGCAAATGGAAGCTGTTGACGCAAATGGAACGGATGGATGCCGGGAACATTTCTGTACCGGATGACTTGTCAGCAAGTGGAATGCGCTACAAGAAGACAGTTGAAACGAACCCATTAAGAGATTCGGAAGGCACTTGAGCGAGTCGCGTGAGGAATTGGGGGGAAGGTGGACTGTGCGTTATTTGACGTAACATTTGTGCGTTAAATGACGTAATGAGATTAAATGTTGTTGCTCCTAATCTAGCTTTCGTTGCTGCTTTATCTGCTGCTGCTGTTTGGCTGTTCGTAATTTTGTAGCTGCTTCTTATACGGCTGTTGCATTTTCTTTTCCACACGCGTCGTGTTGTCGGGATTCTCGTCGTTCTTCAGTCTCGTCCTCCAGCCTCGTTCTCCAACCTCGTTCTCCAGGGTCGTCCTCCAGGGTCGTCCTCCAGGGTCGTCCTCCAGGGTCGTCCTCCAGCCTCGTCCTCCAGCCTAGTTCTCCAGCCTCGTTCTCCAACCTCGTTCTCCAGGGTCGTCCTCCAGGGTCGTCCTCCAGGGTCGTCCTCCAGCCTCGTCCTCCACCGCCGCCGCTGCTGGCCCGCCCTCCCACAGCCGGTCTTGGAGCAATCTCTGCATACTACAGTGTTACAAGAGTCTAAACATTGCCAAGTTTGCTCCCACACGAGGCGGAGGGCGGGCGGCACTTCTTCTGTAATGGTGCCGTTTGTCTCCATCTGGCTCCATCTGGCCTCTCTCCTTCCTTCCTTCCTTCCTTCCGGGGAGCCGGATTTTCCTCTGTTTTAATTCTTGACTGAAAGTGCATGCCGTTTGATGCGTTTTAAATCAGTTTGTTGTGCGATTAGTAACAGGAGAAAAGGTGTGTTGTGAGTTTTTATATCTGCTTACCTGGTTGATGGGGTTCTGGGAGTTCTTCTACTCCCCAAGCCCGGCTCGAGGCCAGGCTTGACTTGTGAGAGTTTGGTCCACCAGGCTTTTGCTTGGAGCGGCCCGCAGGCCCACATCTCCATAGCATAATAGTCTAATTAAAGTTAGTTGTTGCCAAGTCTCCGTATCTTTTTCATTCATTTACGTACATGAAGAAGTGCTTCCTTACATTCTTTCTTTATCGGCGGTCTTTAATATCTCTCCCACACAAATAATTTGTAGGTTGCGTGGGTCCACAGTTGGTCCACGGTTGTTCAACGTCCTCCCAGCGAGCGTAAGAAATATTGCCGGAACAACCGTGGACATCTTCAAGAGGAAACTAGATAGTTTCCTCCAAGGAGTGCCGGACCAACCGGGCTGTGGTGGGTATGTGGGCCTGCGCTCCAAGCAACAGCCTGGTGGACCAAACTCTCACTAGTCAAGCCTGGTCTCGGGCCAGGCTTAGGGGGAGTAGAAGAACTCCCAGAACCCTATCAAGCAGGTATCAAGCAGGTCCTATTTTCTCCTATTCCACATTCTATAATGGGGCATATACTCGCATTAAATTATATTCCCCGTGTGTTGCTCCCTACACCTATTTTGTCCAGGGCATAAGTCTTCAAGAGCAGGAGAGTCGTGTATGACCTCTGTTTCCATAAGCACCATCATCACACATGTGGGCTCACCATAGCCCGTGCTACTTGGAACTTCTTTTTCCAGGTAGCGAATCTTTAACAACAACAACAACATGTTTATATAACTCCTCTGCATAGTTCTTGCTAAGCGGACCGTCTGTGTTGATAATAATAATAATTTTGTAACTAGCGTCAAAATTCATTATTTGCTAAACGAGTTCAGTTCCTGAACCGATTATGTGCCTCTGTAATTCTTTACACCACCGCCCACGGGATGGGTATGGGGTGCATAATAAAGAAATTGAACTGTGTTGATAGGTATCATGTGTGTTGAGATCATTTCCCCCCCACCCAACCCCCTCAGGTTGCATTCTTTTCTGTCTTAGTGATCTTGAGCTATTCTCATACCTATCAGACTAGGGCAACGAGATTTAACACTAGGGTCCCCGCTGATAGCTACTGAGTCTGGTGCATGTGAATGAGCATTCATTTAGGCCCCTTAACTCGACGTTTGGTTCATCCCACAGCGCCAGTTCTGCTTACCAAAAATGGCCCACTAGATACTCAGATTATCTTTAGTCCTCACGGTTATTCAAGGAGCTCCATTCTGTCCTTACCTTACCTTGAGTATGCCTTGAGTTGACCAAACCACACGCTGGAGATTGAAGAAACAACATTTCGGTCCGTTCTGGACCGAAACGACATCACCTCTATCAACATCAGAGGCCCGAGACTGTTCAACACGCTTCCACTACACATAAGGGGCATAACTGGCCGACCCCTCACAGTGTTCAAGAGAGAACTATCAACATCAGAGGCCCGAGACTGTTCAACACGCTTCCACTACACATAAGGGACATAACTGGCCGACCCCTCACAGTGTTCAAGAGAGAATTTGACAAACACCTCCAATGGATACCAGATCAACCAGGCTGTGATTCATTCGTCAGGCTGCGAGCAGCCGCGTCCAACAGCCTGGTTGACCAATCTAGCAACGAGGAGGCCTAGTCGATGACCGGACCGCGGCGTCGCTAAGCCCCGAAATCATCTCAAGGTATCCTCAAGGAAGGTACTTCCATTTCAGGTGCCGTAGGTGGAAGTCCCCAAGCAGGATGATGTTCGGGGTTGGATCTGTGAGGTTTTCTAAACTGTGTTCTGTGTTCTATTTTCATTAGTTGGTCTTTAAACTGCTGAGGATTTGCCTCCGGTGTCTTACATACAATGACAATAACTGCATTCTTTAAATCACGAAATTCTTTTCTTCGTTACTGGAAATTTGATTATATATCAGTACTGATTCGTTTGACAGCCTCTTTCTCTGTACGTTTGTATAGTGACTATTAATTTACGACGAAGATATTCTTGAAAGATCTTCTCACACACTTCCTAATCGTTCTCTATAGAAAGCGATTTTTTTTTATTTTCCTCTTGCATCCTTATGAAGTTAGAAACAAAAAGCCTCCGAAAGCAGCTGTATCCTTGCGGTTGATAATTTACATTGCGCCTACAGTGTTTCCTCGCCTCTATCTTCTTGATTATTTACGCCATATTTTTGAGGTTTTAGATAGTCTGTTATTGTCGTTTATGCGTTGTGTACTCACCTAGTTGTGTTTGCGGGGGTTGAGCTCTGGCTCTTTGGTCCCGGTGTGTGTGTGAATCTTGATGCAGTGTCTTGACCAGACTGAGACTCCTGGCTGCTTGCTCAAGATTGTTCCTGTTCCTGATTGACCTGTTTCTTGTCCAGGATTGGTTCTTGATTGTTGTTGTTCCTGATTGACCTGGTTCCTTGCTCAAGGCAAGGACCATCAACCAGGAGGCTTGGTCAGAGACCGGGCCGCAGGGATCTTGAACCCTCAGAACCAACGCAAGGTAACCGGAAGGGGGAAGACGGATTGGCTTTTCTCTGGGAAATCATTTATGTCTTTAACGCTGGAGACTTCAGTGTTTTGTCTTTTCCCTCAGGCACGGCAAGGCGAGCATTGTCGAACAGCGAGAGGTCTTACCATGCCTGGGTGCTCCCCGTGGAGTCAATTACCTTTTTGGGAGAGTTTGGCTGCTGCCTGAGGGCGGCTGCTGTGGGAATATGTGGCAAGGTCTTAGCAGATATCGCTTTGGTGGCTTCTGAAGGTTTGACGAAAGGAACCTGTGGGAGTCGCTTTGAGGACTTTTAAAATGTTCGACGAAACGGTTTGGGTTGTTGGGTTCCTTCTTAGGGGAGACATTGGGAACCCAAACTTTGGTTTGAATTGTTGCTATGATTGCGAAAATGACCCGTCACAATTGAGGCGCCTTTCCCTGTCACATAGTCAAGCCTTGTGTCTCTTCCTGAGGTGGTAGAGGGCTCCTCTAGGCTTTGGGAATCCTGGTTGTCTTATGGTCAGAGCCTCTGTTGGATGCCTGGGAGAGAAACTGAATTCAAGGACTGACAGGGTGCAATAGAGTTACTGAAAGAATTGCCCAAAGCTTAAGGCTAATTGAAGTGCCGGACCAACCGGGTTGTGGTGGATATGTGGGCCTGCGGGCCGCTCCAAGCAACAGCCTGGTGGACCAAACTCTCACTAGTCAAGCCTGGCCTCGGGCCGGGCTTGGGGAGTAGAAGAACTCCCAGAACCCCTTCAACCAGGTAATTGACGATGGTTTTTTTTTTGAGCTGCCTGTATGTATTCACCTAGTTGTACTCACCTAGTTGTGCTTGCGGGGGTTGAGCTCTGGCTCTTTGGTCACCGGCTGAGGGAGAGATCCGTTGCCAGGCTGTGCCCGGTTGGGTGGTGGGTGGGGAACTGGGGAAGAGAAATAGTTAAGTTGGGGAAAGTTGTTAGTCCACAGCAAGATCACACACACACACACACACACACCACACACACACACACACACACAACACCACACCACACACACACACCACACACACACTTGTCCTCTAACCTAAGACAATAATACCTTGTCAGCGGAATATATGTAACATAATCGGTAAAACTGCAATGTTTTGTGCAACACCATTCGTGTAATTTTCGTCCAAACAGGGAATGCTGTTTGTGCGTTGTTGCGATAACATAGATTCACTAAGATAAAAATACTGACTTGTGTTTTGGCAACGTGCGGAACCTGTGTTTTATTGCACACACACAGTCACTTCTCTCGCAATATCATCGCTTGGTTTTAGCACACTGGTCGTGGTTGCAAATTAGAAACACTGATATTGCAGTTCCTGTTTGCAATTGTTGAATAT
>WNGS01006708.1:5867216-5903214 GCA_020271785.1 Procambarus virginalis | reverse complement strand
TACCCAAGAAGTGGGCATGGGCACGAATAACCCGTAATAACCTTGTTTATTCCCCTAGGTATTTACGGGTTATTCATGCCCGTGCCACCTCTTGGGTGGCTTAATCTTTATCAATCAATCAACCCTTAGTATCGTGTTGTTCTCTCCTTTAGGGTTGCAAGGTCCCGCCCCCCCTCTCCCTCATCCTATTCCATAACATTACTTTTCATATTTTTTTCAAATGCTTCACCAGTTACAGATTCCAGGCCGGTGCTGCATATTCACGTTTTGGTCTAACGAAGGTTGTGTAGATTGTCTTGAAAGAGCCCTGGTGTAGGTTCCTTAGCGACGCAAAAGCCTCCGAGAAATGTGACCAAGGAGTTATTGCACACAAAATGCGTTCAGAAGGAATTACTGGGAAAATGGGAAGATCAGATATCTGATCTCCTTTACTAATAGAACCCAGTGCGTAATAATCAACAAATTACGATCCGGATCATCCACTGAGAAAAGCTCAGTCCCCTCGACCAGGAGACCCTGGTCGAGGACCGGGCCGCGGGGACGTTGAACCCCGAAATCATCACCGCAAGATAACCCTCCCCCCAGGGTACTGTGCTTGCTCCAGTACTTTTTTCTAATTCTCCAGTCAGACATAGACAAGGGCACAAACTGGAGTACCGTATCATTTTTTGGAGATGACACTAGGATTCGTATGAGAGTAGACGACATAGAGGACTCAGAAAGCCTCCAGTCCGATGTAAGTCAGGTCTTTCAATAGGCCACAGAAAATAATATGAGGTTTAATGAAGCTTGAATCTAGTTGATGTTTCGGTCCGTCCTGGAGCATTCTCAAGTCGATTGTGACTTCGACTTGAGAATGGTCCAGGACGGACCGAAACGTCGTCGTCCCTTCACCTTCTAGTGTGTGGTCTGGTCAACTTACTCTGGAGGCAGCAGCCTCCAACAGCCTGATTGACCAGACCACCAACCAGGCCTTGTTAACCGGGCCGTGTGGACGTTGATCCACGGATCCAATACAAGGTAACCAGGTATGGTAGGTGGTAGTAGAGGTATGTGGAGTTGTGGTTGGTGTGTGAGGCTGGTGGTAGGGAGGGTTGATGTTGGTAGTTGGGGGGGGGGGTTGTGAGGTTGGTGGTAAGGGGGGGGGGGGTGTTGACAGTGGTGGGGGTTGAGAGGTGAGGTTGGTGATAGTAGTGGACAGGCGGAAGTCAAAAATTGTAATAATAGAGGTTGCCAAATCTCCGGAATTGTGTGATTTTTCAGGACTTTAAATCCACCAATAAATTCGCAAATATATTTAAATCCAGCAAATCACCCACGAGCTGATATGTTATCCAATCACAGATCATAGTTTGAATCAAAACCGTCCACTCACATAGCGACGTCAATCGAGTGCCAGGGTTGACACATGAGCAAGAGGATGAATTGCAATCAATCTCGTGATTATCGACCTTGTAATGCACAAAGCTGCAGATTAACCCATGGATTCAATGTGAAATGAAATACGACAGAATCCATTATCTGTTACCAACGATTACCAGGAGGATTGACTAATGAGGATCATCCGCTGATCCCATGGATTCCGGACTGCAGTGTGTGTGTGTGTGTGTGTGTGTGTGTGTGTGTGTGTGGTGTGTGTGTGTGTGTGTGTGTGTGTGTGTGTGTGTGTGTGTGCATCCTTCATCATTAGAGGATCAAATTAGAGTATGCCCCACGTGCAGCTGGAAATATGCTAACGTGAGTGATGCCTAAACCAACTTGGGGCATATCAAAGATGGTCCTGGGACTCTCCAGGCCGTAACAGTCAAATAGATCATCAGTCTAGTGCATCTAAGAAGATTCTGAGTATGGTCACAATTCATGCTATCTTATGACACAATTTCCGATATCTGATCAAACCATGTCCTTCAGGTTAGTATTTAAGTTGTTTTTGTGCTATCTTAATGCTTCCATTGCTAATGCTATCACATGGCGTAGTGTAGAAAGTGATAGCCTCGCTATGAAATATTTAGTTTTCTTGCTTGAAGCCCGACTGNGCCTGCCTGCCTGCCTGCCTGCCTACCTGCCTGCCTACCTGCCTGCCTGCCTACCTACATACCTGCTGCCTGCCTGCCTGCCTGCCTACCTACATACCTGCCTGCCTGCCTGCCTGCCTGCCTACCTACATACCTGCCTGCCCTACCTACATACCTGCCTGCCTGCCTACCTACATACCTGCCTGCCTGCCTGCCTGCCTGCCTACCTACATACCCTGCCTGCCTGCCTGCCTGCCTGCCTACCTACATACCTGCCTGCCTGCCTACCTACATACCTGCCTATCTACTTTTGAGATTACCATACCTACAGGTCACCTTACCCTGAGGTAACCTTGTCGTGAGGTTACCCTGAGGTTTTCTTGGGGGGTAGCTCTCAGGATCAATGTCCCAGCGGCCCGGTCTCTAACCAAGCCTCCTGGTGACGGACTGTTTTATCAGGCTTGTATGGACGCCGCAGCACGCAATCTGACGGATAAATTACAGCCCGGTTCATCAGGTCTCCTTTGAAGGTGCTAATTAAGTTGTTCTTTGAACGCCGCGAGGGATTAGCTAGCTGTGCCCAAACGCTTCGGCGCTTGTGTCGTAACAGCATCCTCGGAGGACACAGCATCTGTAGAGGACAAGGGCGCCTGACAGCTGGGTGGACAGCGCTTCGGATTCGTAGTCCTGAGGTTCTGGGTTCGATCCCGGCTACTAGGGGGATATCCCCTAATATCTACTAGGGGGTAGCCTAATTGGCTATAATATCTACTAGGGGGGTAGCCTAATTGGCTATAATATCTACTAGGGGGTAGCCTAATTGGTTATAATATCCACTAGGGGTAGCCTAATTGGTTATAAATCTACTAGGGGGTAGCCTAATTGGTTATAATATCTACTAGGGGTAGCCTAATTGACTATAATATCTACTAGGGGTAGCCTAATTGGTTATAAAATCCACTAGGGGGGGTAGCCTAATTGACTATAATATCTACTAGGGGGTAGCCTAATTGACTATAATATCTACTAGGGTAGCCTAATTGGCTATACTATCCACTAGGGGTAGCCATAATTGGCTATACTATCCACTAGGGGTAGGCTAATTGTCTATAATATCCACTAGGGGTAGCCTAATTGGCTATAATATCCACTAGGGGGTAGCCTAATTGGCTATAATATCTACTAGGGGTAGGCTAATTGGCTATAATATCTACTAGGGGTAGGCTAATTGGCTATAATATCCACTAGAGGTAGTCTAATTGCTATAATATCCACTTGGGGTAGCCTAATTGGATTCCAGGTAATATTTGAAGCCACAGAGTGCTAACACAGGAAGTTTTAGAGTCAAGAGCAGTAATGATCAGCAGTGTAGCAGTGAAAGCGTTGGCTTGTGTAGCGTTGTATATACCATGAGCAATACCGGTAATGGGACCGAAGAGCAGGGATGTTATCGCTCTCGTTGCACTCATGATAGCGAAAACGGGAACGGGTATGTGTACTTCAGCAGACACATACCCGTTCTCCCACTTGCTTATAGTCAATATTTTGCTTGTGAATAAGTGCATATGTGATATACTAATTTATTGTGAATATTTGAGTTTACCTGAAAAGCTGACTAGAAAACCACGACCTAACCTAACCTTCTTAGTCAGTGGTTGTTAGTCATTCGTGCTTGTTAAAGAATGCCGTTGGCATAGCACAACAGACTAGTAGAATGGGGTTCGAACACTAAAGCAGCGGATGTATATCCTGTTTCGTAGACCTGTGCAAATGTTATCGATTGCGGTATTGAATTTCCATTTATATATTAACTTAACCTTTCGTGAGGTTATCTTAAGATAATTTCGGGGCTTAGCGACCCGCGGCCCGGTCTTCGACCAGGCCTTCTTTTGTTACACATCTCCCAGTAAGCAGCCCATAGCAGCTGTCTAACTCCCAAGTACCTATTTACTGCTAGGTGAACAGATGTATCACGGTGAAAGAAACTCTACCCATTTGTTTTTGCCTCCACTGGGGATTGAACCCGGAACCTTAGGACAACGAATCGCGAGCGCTGTCCACTCAGCCGTCAGGCCCCATCGTTGTAACCATATAGTTTTATAACGACTTAATCTTACATGCTTACATCAATGTATGTAATATATATATATATATATATATATATAATATATATATATATTTATATATATATATATATATAATATATATATATATAATATATTATATTATATAATATATATATATATTGCACCCTGCGTGCCTATCCTGACGAAGGTGCCTATCCTATGTACCCTATTCTAGGCTGCCTATCCTGATTTACACTCCGAGTAGGCCAAAATTTTCATTCTGAAATCCTTTCCCTCATTTCACTCAGACTTAGTGACGCGCACGCTCTTCTGGCGCTTCTTCTGTTGCTCATTTCTACGCAGAGGTTAAATAAAGCCCTGTAGTTCCCTTGGATATCGTCCCTGGAACCATTTGAGGATTTCATTCTAATTGCTTTTGGCCATTCTGCCCCGGTGATCGTGCTGTTTGTACAGGAGTTTCGTCAAGGCGCGGGTTTGGTGATAGCTTTTTTTTTGTGGGGAGGGGGTGGGGGGGTTGGGGAAGGGAGGGGGTATTCTACGGTGATGCTATTCTTGTTATTCTTAAGATAGGATGGAGGAGGTTGTCTTGTCTGTTGTGGGAGCGGGAGGGTAGTTTGTGGAAGGGGGGGGTAGTTTGTGTGTGTGTGGTTTGTAGTTTTTGTGAGTAGGGGTGTTTGTGTGTGTGTGGGGGGGGTGTGCCGTTGTTTGTGTGAGTGGAGGGTAGTTTTCGGGAATAGGGAATGGGGGTGGGAGGTAGTTTGTGTAAGTAAGGGGTTGAGTTTGTGTGTGCGTGGGGGGGGGGGTAAGGGTGACTGAATGAGTGAGAACAATCAGCTGGTGGAACAAGCTGATTGTTCACCAACTGATTGTAAATGTAAATGTAAATGAGAAGGAAGTGAAGTAACAGCTGCTGCTTAACCCCACTGATCATCAGAGGATCGAACGCAGACCCTGCAAGAACAGCGAGACCCCTCGCTCCTACCTTCTTGATAAACGGCTTGAGGGTTCTGGGAGTTCTTCTACTCCCCCAAGCCCGGCCAAGGCCAGGCTTGACTTGTGAGAGCTTGGTCCAACAGACTGTTGCTTGGAGCGGCCGCAGGCCAGGCTTGACTTTGAAAGACCTGTTGGCCTGTACCAACCAGTTCAAATGAACAAGGAACCCTTAACTATCCAATAACGTGATGTGCCAGTAACGAGCAGTTTGACTTGTCATACTGAAGACTACACATTAAGCAAAAACACGATATTACAAGCAAGCATTATACGAGTTTGTGGTCTGTAATTGGCTGTTTATGTGAGCTGTAATTGGCTGTTTATGTGAGCTGTAATCGCTTCCTTATGTGCAATTTTTCCCAGTGCTGGTTATTAAGTCTGCGAGAGATGGAGACTTCGGCGTATTCCTCAAGTTGTGATAGGTGTATAGCATTATTTTGAAACGCTTCTTATACGCTGTTTTTTGTTGCGCATTGCATGTGGCGTTGCAAACCATGTTGCAGGAAGAGGGAGGACGATGGAAGGAAGGTTGGGCCTCGTCTTCAACTTGTGGGGGCGTGGCTACGGACCATCATGTGGGGGCGTGGCTACGAACCAACATGTGGGGGGCGTGGTCACGGACCTGCACGAGCGGCAATGATCCATTACTGCTGCTTTACGGAAGTGTTCGCCATTAGACATTATTATGAAGTCCAGCAATCAGGTGTGTGAAGTGTGTGTGTGTGTGTGTGTGTGTGTGTGTGGTGTGTGTGTGTGTGTGTGTGTGTGTGTGTGTGTGTACACACACACACACACACACACACACGCTCCCAGCATGGAACCCGTACCTTGTCAAGCACAAACGAAGCTGGAAAAAGTCCAAAGGTATGCCACTAGACTAGTCCCAGAACTAAGAGGCATGAGTTACGAGGTTACGAGGAGTTACGAGGTGCGGGAAATGCACCTTACGACACTGGAAGACAGAAGAGTGAGGGGCGACATGATCATTACCTACAAAATCCTCAGAGGAATTGACAGGATAGACAAGGATAAACTATTCAACACTGGCGGTACGCGAACAAGGGGACACATGTGGAAACTGAGTTCCCAAATGAGCCACAGGGACGTTAGAAAGAACTTTTTCAGTGTCAGAGTAGTTAACAGGTGGAATGCATTAGGCAGTGATGTGGTGGAGGCTGACTCCATACACAGTTTCAAGTGTAGATATGATAGAGCCCAATAGGCTCAGGAATCTGTACACCAGTTGATTGACAGTTGAGAGGCGGGACCAAAGAGCAAGTGCTCAACCCCCGCAAGCACAACTAGATGAGTACACAGCAACCTTCCGGAACGTCTGAGAGACTCCCTGACATAAGGGACTCACCTGCTTCCCTCCGTCTTAAGATTCAAGAGACATAAAGGGCATGCACAGGTTGATTGGGGTGTTGCAGCCGGTGAGGGAGCGTCGAGTTACGTCTCATTTGTAGCTGTCTCAAGAACTGAATCTTAAGGCGAGGAGGAGGTCCTGGAGGGAAGACTGAAAGACTGCAAAGTCTGGAGGAATTGGTAGCGCAGACTTGAGAGAACCAATTTAGGAGAGTTAACCCCCTTTTTTTTTTAAGTAAAGAGGAAGGAGAGGCATAGGTGAAGGGAAGTATAGAAGTGGGAAATACAGTGAGAGGTATGAAAGCAGGCGGGCTGTCCGCCTTGCTGACACGATGTGTGGGTGTTGGCAGCTAGGTTAAGCTGGCTCCCTCTTGTCAGGGAGCTGTGAGTGTGTGAGAGGTTCTTCACATGTGTTTCACCATATATGGATGTCTATAGATGAATACTGAGTAGCATTCATATATACACACTCCCTGATGCTTCCACACATGTTGTTCTGTTTAAGGCTCTTTGTTTTATTATTATTATTAGTCGACTAGTTCATACATATTATTATTTATCGAGTTGTTCATATATACTCATATATTCCTACTTATACTCACACATACACTTCACATTTACACATATACACACATATATATATATATACATATATATACATATCTACATATACATATAGATATGTATATATTAATCCCGTTAACCCCGAGACTTTCAGACTTTCAGATGGTTGTAAATCGTCAAAAAAGTCAGAAAAAAGTATTGTGTTTTCTGACAACATAACCGCATATATATCTCTGAGGGTAAAAAAAAATTACTGTATTGTTTCACTAGAAATAACTAAGCTTAAAACATTAATTTTACCCGGAAGATGGGAGCAGATCGACCGAGCGGACAGCGCACTGGACTGTGATCCTGTGGTCCTGGGTTCGATCCCAGGCGCCGGCGAGAAACAATGGGCAGAGTTTCTTTCACCCTATGCCCCTGTTACCTAGCAGTAAAATATGTACCTGGGTGTTAGTCAGCTGTCACGGGCTGCTTCCTGGAGGTGGAGGCCTGGTCGAGGACCGGGCCGCGGGGACACTAAAGCCCCAAAATCGTCTCAAGATAACCTTAAGATGTTGCCCGTAAGCCAGGCACTCGACCATAACAGTGAAAAAATATATATTGATTGATGGAGCGATGAAGATGTCAAGATGAAGAGGTCTTTGTTGCAGTCGTGTTGCAATTGATGACCAACTGGATGGAAATCTTGCAGCTCTCTAGTATTGAGGTGAACAAAAATGTATAAAATTAGAGAGGAATACAAAGAATTCATAGACACAGCACCGCTCCTGTGCCAGGTAAGTCCACTACGGGCTCACCATAGCCCGTGCTACTTGGAACTTGTTCGAGTAGCTGAATCTATAACAACAACAACCTGTGATGAGGTAAGAAGAGGAGGAGGAGGAGGTAGAGAAGATGGTGAGGAGAGAAGGAAGCAGAGAGAGGGACGGTAGGCATAGAGGGAGTGAGGTAGAGAAGATGGTGAGGAGAGAGGAAGCAGAGAGAGGGACGGTAGGAATAGAGGGAGTGAGGTAGAGAAGATGGTGAGGAGAGAGGGAAGCAGAGAGAGAGTGAGGTAGAGAAGATGGTGAGGAGAGAGGGAAGCAGAGAGGGAGTGAGGTAGAGAAGATGGTGAGGAGAGAGGGAAGCAGAGAGAGGGACGGTAGGCATAGAGGGAGTGAGGCAGTAGTAACCAAGCGAGAGATGATAACAGCGAAAGGTTCAAGAATAACGAAGCAGAAATGAGAGACGTAGAGGGGAGATATTGATGACTGACAGGCACAGGAAGAGGGGGAGAGAACCACCTTGTTACATGGCACCTCAATGCCTGCTGGGGAGATGGGAGTGGTGATTGGTTGGAGTCAAAGGGAGTGCCTAATTTGCTAGGAAGGAGGAGGAGGAGGAGGAGGGAGAAAGGGTAGAACGGCTTGCATGAGGGAGAGACTGTATTGTGAGGTGTGAGGGGGGCCTGGTGGGGTGTGAGGGGGCCTGGTGGGGTGTGAGGGGGCCTGGTGGGGTGTGAGGGGCCTGGTGGGGTGTGAGGGGGCCTGGTGGGGTGTGAGGGGGCCTGGTGGGGTGTGAGGGGGCCTAGTGGGGTCTGAGGGGGCCTGGTGGGGTGTGAGGGGGCCTGGTGGGGTGTGAGGGGGCCTGGTGGGGTGTGAGGGGGGCCTGGTGGGGTGTGAGGGGGCCTGGTGGGGTGTGAGGGGGCCTAGTGGGGTGTGAGGGCCTAGTGGGGTGTGAGGGGGGCCTGGTGGGGTGTGAGGGGGCCAGGTGGGGTGTGAGGGGGCCAGGTGGGGTGTGAGGGGGCCAGGTGGGGTGTGAGGGGGCCTAGTGGGGTGTGTAGGGGGGCCTAGTGGGGTGTGAAGGGGGGCTGGTGGGGTGTGAGGGGGCCTGGTGGGGTGTGAGGGGGGCCTGGTGGGGTGTGAGGGGGGCCTAGTGGGGTGTGAGGTGGGCCTGGTGGGGTGTGAGGAAGGGGGGGGAAGCATGCCTGATGAGGTATCAACCAGGTATCAACCAGGTATCAACCAGGTATCAACCAGGTGTGAGGTGGCCTGGTGAGGTGTGAGGGGGGGGTGGAGTGTGAGGATTGCCAGAAAACACTATGAATATCAGAGGGGTAAAAAAAAAACTTTCTCAGAACCACCAATCACAAGCCTAGCCTGAAACCGGGCCGCGAGAGACATTGATCCCCGGGAACCAACAAGAGGTAGACAAAACGGATCAGACACACTCCAGATATACTCCAGATATACTCCCAATACACTGCACATTTCAAATTTGTATACACTTGACCAAACCACACACTAGAAGGTGAAGGGACGACGACGTCTCGGTCCGTCCTGGACCATTCTCTCAATCGACTTGAGAATGGTCCAGGACGGACCGAAACGTCGTCGTCCCTTCACCTTCTAGTGTGTGGTCTGGTCAACATACTTTAGCCCCGTTATTGTGACTCATCGCCTTCACTTGTATAAACTGCCTATATTGAAGCATTTTTTTAGCCTGTCACCTGCAGAGTCTTAGACTCCGTCTGTATGTCCTCTCCTGCCTCCTCCCAAGGAGCCCACAAGGCCAAACTTACAACATAGTTTGCTTGCACTCTCAGTGCCACCAGAGTGCCTATAAACATAAATATAAATAAATAATAAATGAATTTTGATTCAGGTAAGGTACATACATACAAGGTAAGATAAGAAATATTGCCGGAACAACCGTGGACATCTTCAAGAGGAAACTAGATTTATTCCTCCAAAGAGTGCCGGACCAACCGGGCTGTGGTGGGTATGTGGGCCTGCGGGCCTCTCCAAGCAACAGCCTAGTGGATCAAACTCTCACAAGTCAAGCCTGGCCTCGGGCCGGGCTTGGGGAGTAGAAGAACTCCCAGAACCCCATCAACCAGGTATCAACCAAGATACAAAAGTTAATGGATTTATAGATAGAGCTAGTACATACAATGCCTAAAGCCACTATTACGCAAAGCGTTTCGGGCAGGAACATTTCGTTTCGGACATTTCTTAGGGCATTCGCCCCCACTCACCTTCGCAAAGAAATATTGCCGGAACAACCGTGGACATCTTCAAGAGGAAACTAGATTGTTTCCTCCAAGGAGTGCCGGACACAACCGGGCAGTGGTGGGTATGTGGGCCTGCGGGCCGCTCCAAGCAACAGCCTGGTGGACCAAACTCTCACCTATAAACATTCTCCTTGTATTCCCTCGACAGCGGTCCTGGCGAGGCTTGTCGAGTATGACTCGGAGTGGTTCCCAACCACTTGTGGACGATCGGGGATTGAACGCCGACCTGCATGCAAGCGAGACCGTAGCTTTACCGAAGGCGAGAAAGCACAAGTACATTTGAAACAAAAAAAATGGATTTAAATCTTCCCATAACCCTCGCTATTATGCTCTACTGCTTGATGCAACGCTTAATTGGAGAGGTTCGCTAAACGTTCGCTCGTTCGAACCCCGAAGCCCCACCAGAGGCTTAGAGTACACTGAACATCAGGGGCTCAAGGGGACCCACTATAAACATCAGGGGCTCAAGGGACCCACTATAAACACCAGGGGCTCAAGGGGACACTATAAACATCAGGGGCTCAAGAGGACCCACTATAAACATCAGGTGCTCAAGGGACGCACTATGAACATCAGGGGCTCAAGGCGACTCACTATAAACATCAGGGGCTCAAGGGGACCCACTATGAACATCGGGGGCTCAAGGGGACCCACTATAAACACCAGGGGCTCAAGGGGACACTATAAACATCAGGGGCTCAAGAGGACCCACTATAAACATCAGGGGCTCAAGGGACCCACTATAAACATCAGGGGCTCAAGCGGACCCACTATAAACATCAGGGGCTCAAGGGACCCACTATAAACATCAGGAGCTCAAGGGGACCCACTATAAACATCAGGGGCTCAAGGGACCCACTATAAACATCAGGGGCTCAAGGGGACTCACTATAAACATCAGGGGTTCAAGGGGACACTATAAACATCACGGACTCAAGGGGACACTATAAACATCAGGGGCTCAAGGGGACACTATAAACATCAGGGGCTCAAGGGGGACACTATAAACATCAGGGGCTCAAGAGGACCCACTATAAACATCAGGGGCTCAAGGGACCCACTATAAACATCAGGGGCTCAAGGGACCCACTATAAACATCAGGGGCTCAAGGGGACTCACTATAAACATCAGGGCTCAAGGGGACACTATACACATCAGGGGCTCAAGGGGACCCACTATAAACATCAGGGGCTCAAGGGGACACTATACACATCAGGGACTCAAGGGGACACTATAAACATCAGGAGCTCAAGGGGACCCACTATAAACATCAGGGGCTCAAGGGACCCACTATAAACATCAGGAGCTCAAGGGGACCCACTATAAACATCAGGGGCTCAAGGGACCCACTATAAACATCAGGGGCTCAAGGGGACTCATATAAACATCAGGGGCTCAAGGGGACACTATACACATCAGGGGCTCAAGGGGACACTATAAACATCAGGGGCTCAAGGGGATACTATAAACATCAGGGGCTCAAGGGGACTTACTATAAACATCAGGGGTTCAAGGGGACACTATAAACATCAGGGCTCAAGGGGACACTATAAACATCAGGGGCTCAAGGGGACACTATACACATCAGGACTCAAGGGGACACTATAAATCAGGGGCTCAAGAGGACCCACTATAAACATCAGGGCTCAAGGGGACACTATAAACATCAGGGGCTCAAGGGACCCACTATAAACATCAGGGGCTCAAGAGGACACTATAAACATCAGGGGCTCAAGGGGACTCACTATAAACATCAGGGGCTCAAGGGGACACTATAAACATCAGGGGCTCAAGGGGACACTATAAACATCAGGGGCTCAAGGGGACACTATAAACATCAGGGGGGTCCCTTCCACCGTAAGAAATATTGCTGAAACACAAGTGTAGATTTTCAAGAGGAAATTGGACAATTTCTTTCAGGAAGTGTCGGATCATCCGGGCTGTAATGGATATGTGGACCTGCGGATCGCTGCCAGCAACAACCTAAGAGATCAAGTTATCGCCAGTCAAGCCTGGACAGCCCACTACATGTAAACTACAGTTTACATGTGGTTTAAAGTGTAGTGTGATATTATAAGCAACATGTAAAGGATCTGGGAATAATGATGTCTGACGACCTAACGTTTAGGGAGCATAACTGAACAAATATGGCGTCAGCCAGAAAGGTGATAGGATGGATTACGAGAAGCTTCAATTCCAGGGATCCCATCACGATGATCATACTGTTCAAATCACTTGTGTTGTCTTGCCTTGAGTACTGATCGATATACTCATGTCCCCCTTCAGAGCGGGAGAGATTGCTGAGTTAGAGGGAATACAGAGAGCATATTTACAGCATACTTAGGCACGACAAAGCACCTTAATTACTGGAATCGTCTCAAAGATCTCAAAATATAGTCTCTAGAAAGAAGACGAAGAGAGGTATCGCATATATACATTTAAGATACTGGAGGGCCAGGTACCAAATTTGCACAGCAGAATAACAAGATACTGGAGCGAACGATATTGAAGGAAATGCCAGATAGATCCAGTGAAGAGTAGAGGTGCCACAGGCACAATCAGATAGAGCCAGTGAAGAGCAGAGGTGCCACAGGCACAATCAGAGAACACTGTATGACCATCAGAGGTCCACGGTTGTTCAATATCCTACCAGCAAGGATAAGAAATATTGCCGGAAGTAAAGTGGACTTTATAACAAACGATTTAGAGTTTCCTACAAGAAGTGCCGGACCAACCAGGCTGTAGTGGATATGTGGGCCTGCGGGTCGCTCCAAGCAACAGCCTGGTGGACCGTGCCTTCAGAATTCAAGCCTGGCCCCAGGCCACTATAGAAGAACTCCTAGAGCTCTCTTCGGGTAAGATCTAGGTAAGCGGGCCTTGCGTATTGTGTAAGTTTAATGTATTGTGTATTTGCATGGTGAGATGTGTGGATGCTGTAGTGTACAGTGAGGTGGGTAGATGTGATGTGTTAGGATGTGTAGAGGTGCAGAGTCCTGGTGCAGTGTAATGTATTCTATTAAATACAATGTATTTAATGGAATGTATTCTGTTGTTTTCGGAGGTGTGTGTGTGTGTGTATGTTTTTGTTTTGTTTTTGTACCGCTCGTGGAGAACTCGTTTCCTGATAACATTTCGAAGAGAAATTGTGTGTTGTTCCTATTGGCCCGCGGTTGTTTGTTCCAAGCGTTGTTCAGGTGGTTCCTTACCTGAACCAATGCAGCGTTGAGCAAGGCTTTGAGTGCTTCGGTCTCCCAAATTATATACGCTGAAAATTGTTCTTTGAATGTCTGGAATTCTTCAAGTATATTTATTTTAGGTGAGAGGTTTATTGATATACCCGGGGTGTATAATGATGATACTTTACCACGAGGTTATTTGAGTTTACCTTGAGGTTCCTTTGAGTTTACCTTGAGGTTATTGAGGGCAATATAATTTAAAGGATATCAATCCTTTAAATGATATTGTTATCATCACATATATCATGTTATCTTTATGACTTTCTCCGAGGTAAATATTTCACTGTAAATTTGTGTAAACAAATCCAATTATAAATGAACAAAAACATGTCTTTATTAAGAAAGTTGCTGATTGATTTATTGATTATTGATTGATTGATTGATTGACTGAGGCGGTTCTGGAGATCATGGCCTCCGCCGGTCGGTCTCTAGCCAGGCTTCGTGATTGATGATCTAGTCAACCAGGCTGTTGAGCGCTGCTTCTCGCACTCTTCACTTAGAAGAGTTGAACTGTGGAGTCGGACGAAGACATGTGCAAGAGCTATATTAATGGAAGAGTTGTATTCCATTCACATACGACTTTTATAAGAGTCGCGTGAGGCAACTAAGGAACATAAAGCCAAAAGGAGATTTCATTCCTTCTCAATAGCCTAGGTTATCTATCTTGAGGTTATCTTGAGATGATTTCGGGGCTTTTTAGTGTCCCCCGCGGCCCGGTCCTCGACCAGGCCTCCACCCCCCCCCCCAGGAAGCAGCCCGTGACAGCTGACTAACACCCCAGGTACCTATTTTACTGCTAGGTAACAGGGCATAGGGTGAAAGAAACTCTGCCCATTGTTTCTCGCCGACGTCTGGGATCGAACCCAGGACCACAGGATCACAAGTACAGCGTGCTGTCTGCTCGGCCGACCGGCTCCCTCTACAACATGTTACAACATGTTTCCTTTAATGTGGCGACGCGCGTGTGCAATCAAATCATATGTAGACCAAGGGGGGCCTGATGGCTCAGTGGACAGCGCACGGGATTCGTAGTCCTAAGGTGCTTTGTGTGCTGTGTGATTAGGACGAGAATTACATCTCAATGCCTAAGGCATTAGTCATTGAGAAGTTAGTCTCGTTCTAACCACACACTCAAACCTTGATAAATCACTCAAAAGAGTGCGAAAGACTTGATGTAATTTCTTGACATGAAATACACAAACTCATAAGTGTGGGGTTTTATCCTGTTAGTATGTTTGTGTCTAAGATTAGACTTCAAGGTTCCAATGTAGGATACCAGCTCTTAGCTTGTAGTTTCGTAAGGAAGATCATTCCTAATGAACCCTATTCTTGTTGAGAGAGAGAGAGAGAGAGAGAGAGAGAGAGAGAGAGAGAGAGAGAGAGAGAGAGAGAGAGAGAGCATACTAACTCTTGGGTATAAAGTGCGACACTAGAGAGTATTGAGAATGCCTGCTTCTCTGGCCAGCATCCAGAGAGAACTGAGTTATGAGGAAGAACCAACAGTTTGGTGGAACAGTAACTCTGAGGCTCAGATAACTCCAGTATAAGCAGGTTACAGAAGCCCTCTCCTCCCACCCTTCTTCATCTTCAGACCCGCTACAACACAACACCTACTCTCTCTCTCTCTCTCTCTCTCTCTCTCTCTCTCTCTCTCTCTCTCTCTCTCTCTCTCTCTCTCTCTCTCTCTCTCTCTCTCTCTCCTCTTTATCATCGTGTTTCCATGTGTAGTTTATTGTCGACGACCCAGCAGCCCGACACTGAGCTGGCCAGGTCGCCACATTCCGGTTAATGAGGAGACATTTGTTTAACGGCGAACCGCAGGTATATGGGTCGGGCGGTGTGTCTTGCTTTCACTACCCTGAGGCCTGTGATCTCTAGTGCTACTAGTGGTGCTGCTGCTGCTGCTGCTGTTACTAGAGCTGCTCCTGCTGCTGCTGCTGTTACTAGTGCTGCCTGTGCTGCTTCTGCTGCTGTTACTAGTGCTGCTGATGCTGCTGCTGCTGTTACTAGTGCTGCTGGTGCTTCTCCTCCTGCTGCTGTTACTAGTGCTGCTGGTGCTGCTTCTGCTGTTACTAGTGCTGCTGGTGCTGCTGCTGTTGTTAGTAGTGCTGCCTGTGCTGCTTCTGCTGCTGTTACTAGTGCTGCTGGTGCTGCTTCTGCTGTTACTAGTGTTGCTGGTGCTGCTTCTGCTGTTACTAGTGCTGCTGCTGCTACTGCTGGTGCTGCTGCTGCTGCTGCTGTTACTAGTGCTGCCTGTGCTGCTTCTGCTGCTGTTACTAGTGCTGCTCCTGCTGCTGCTGTAACTAGTGCTGCTCCTGCTGCTGCTGTTACTAGTGCTGCTCCTGCTGCTGCTGTAACTAGTGCTGCTCCTGCTGCTGCTGTTACTAGTGCTGCTCCTGCTGCTGTTGCTTCTGCTGCTGCTGCAAGGGGAGCCTGCCTGTCTGCTTGTGTTGTTTAGGTCCTGTGATAGTGCTTATTTTTTGGCAATGTTGTTTCATATAGAATTCCGGGAATCAGGGACTATTGTAGAGAGGATGAGCATGCTGACAATGCCTACGTTTTATGGAAGGTTGCGTATGTAACGTTGGTTATCATAAAGTACAAAGTGCACCCAGGCATGAGCACACTCCGTGGCTTCAGGACTTGCTGCAGATCTTGCACCAGCTCTTGCTTGCAACATGCTACAATTTCCCCCAATTTTCTTTACCTCTCGAAAAAAATTGTAAAAGCTATTTTGTTTTGTTATATAGAATGTTAAAATTGCAGTTGAATTTAACTGGAGCCAAAGAATTTGTGAGCCACTAAAACACCACGAGTTTATGATTGGTACAAACATGCAAAAAACTCAAGATACCCCCCTAGAGGATTTGAGTGGAATCCAAGGTTGCAATGCTTTTGACCATATGGTTTTGGGCGTGTGGATTCGAAGGCAGCAGTGGTGCTTGTTTGAATCTTCCTCATGGTTCCCAATCATTTTCTTAGATACGCCAAGATTCGCTACTCAAACCTCCACCAGAATTTTTCCTCTTGCTTTCTCCTAGCCAGGCATAGTTCACCTGCTNGGAGCTCGGCTATTACAAAAGTACATCTATCTTCGCTTTTAATTTAAATATACCCATGGTAAGGTATTTAGAATGAAGCTTATATTTCTATCTTTCTTGTGACATATAAAAACTCTTACGTTTATTAAGGAATCTGCGTGAAATAGGCATGGTTCTGAGATGAATGCTGCAGTTTTCGAGCTCGACGAGCGATGAAAACTGCCCCTTTTATAACAACTACAAATATCTTCGGTTTTACTTAAAATATTTGTCTGGTAGACGTTTTACAGATAGTCGCGTTTTTGTCTTTCTTCTGATTAATAAATAATTTTGGTTTAATAAGTCATCAAGTGTTTTCAATAATATTCTTTCGGCGTCGTCTTTTCCAACATGGGCGACCCTTTTGGAAACGCGATACTTGGGTTAACCCATCCATAGTTGGGTCTGTTCCATTATGGTTCGGAACATTTGTTACTTTTAAAATGCTAAGCTAACCTACATATACCTAAATACATAGATACACAGATTTACGTATGCCCTACATAAAGTGTTCGAAGTGTCATGAATGTGCATTTACAAAGGTGAAATGCAATTCTGATCAGCTTCCATATGTACTTTATACATATACATACACACACACACATATATACGTACATATATATATATACATGCATATATATACACACACTTGCATTCATATACATTTGTCTCTTTTACTCTGACAGGGTGAGATTAATCACCTTAATCACTGAAGGTGATTAAGGTGCTTTTACAAGCTCAGGTTATATAGTTACATCACATACATACATTGTATAAATGATACATTACATGGTCAATCTTGGATACAAGTCCAATATATCATCAAGTGTTCCAGTACTCATATAGTAATTACACAATTCAGCATACCTCAGCCCAGGAGGGCGAAAGTCAGTCAATATGGGACATTCTACAATATAATGTTCAAGAGAGTGCATGTTTTCTCTTTCACAAAGTTGACACATTGTGTACTCAAATCAAATGTCAAATCAAATGTTTATTTAGGTACTCGACATTTGAGTTTTGAGAAAGCTGCCAGATACGTCTATATCCCAGGCGAATTCTGGCCACTATAACATCACATTGCTGGGTTCTTGTTCTATTAGTCCCATATGTGAATGTCTCCTCACGATATCTATCATAATATTTAATGCTACAACTTTCAGGTCTTTGTGAATTTGTTAGGTCGGTGAGATCTTCATTAGATATTTGTTTAAGTATTCTCTTTGTCACTGCTAATGAAACACCCATATCAATTTCTACCACTGGTTTTCTACAGGCTGTCTTTGCAAGCATATCAACAGTGTCATGCCTCGAGATGCCAACATGTGATGGTATCCATAGGAATTTAATTTCAAATCTGTTTTCTTTAGCAGCTAAACCATTCATTCGAATATCACTGACTATTTTATGGGTGTCACTACTATGTGCGTTCAATGCCAGGAGTGCACTCTGCGATAGTGGGCGGTAGTGGACCCCCTACCGACCCTGTGGGCGGCAGTGGACCCTATATACTAATTTTGTGGGCGATACTGGACCCTATACTCATCCTGTGGGCGGTAATGGACGCCATACACATTCAGTGGGTGTTATTGGACCCCATACCCATTCTATGGGTGGATGTGATCCCCATACCCATCCTGCGGGTGGATGTGACCCCCCAATACCCATCCTGTGGGTGGTATTGGACCCCTTACCCACCTAACAGGTGGTAGTGGAAAATATACCCATCCTATAGTTGCTATTGTAGACACCATACCATCTTGTTTGCCGTAGTTTGCCCCATAAACATTCCAACGTAACATCGTTTTCTGTTAGCGTTCCTACAGAACATTCTTTAAATATTTTTAAAGCACAGACTATGGTATATAATATTGATTGGTGAAGCACTATATTCTATGTAATAATTTATAGTGCTTATTATAATTTACTAAGAACAACTAATATTTCTCAAAACAAAACTACGAGCCTTCAATAGGATGTAGCTGATCTGTAATATTCTAAGAGCATGGACAATAGTAGGTAAATTTCACAACCCATGTGGGTCCTGAAAACTACAATTTTCGTTATAATTGATCCAATCACGACTATTCTGCTATCTACGTTGATGGACGGGTACTGTGAGACGTAAATTGGTACGTGAGGAAGAGTTTGGGCCTTGGTAAAAAAGGTAACTGGGAATATATCACATATGTACTAAATCACATTCAACATATAGACTTTAAGCATTAAGTCATATATGTGCTGTCTTGTGTGAGGACGGGTTGCTTGTGTACATGTGTTGTTCCTACTCACAGCAACACAGCAGTTGTTAGCAGTTGGTACAGCAGTTGTCAGCAGTTGGTACAGCAGTTGGTACAGCAGTTGGTTCACAGCAGTTGGCAGCAGTAGGCAGCAGTTGGTTCACAGCGTGAAGAATTTTGTAGCACGGAGCTTCGTTTCGTAACCAAAACATCGGGTTTTGTACACTGCATCAAAGCGTCGTTTCGTACACAGCGTCGCCTCGCAGATTACTCAGTACACAGCTTGAGTCAGCACAACTTGGGGTAGCACACAGCATTGGCCAGCACACAGCAACGGCCAGAACACAGCAACGGCCAGCACACAGCAACGGCCAGCACACAGCAACGATCAGCACACAGCAACAGTCAGCACAAATAAGCATGGGGTATGGTGCTCACAGCTTCTCTTTCCTCCTCCGGGCGCGTGAGGCAGCATGCTTCTCCCTTGTGTTTTGTTGAACAAAATACCTGCGTTCCCAGTTCATCCTCGTCGCCAGTGTGGTGTCTGTATATAGCCGAGATAGTCTTGGTAGTAAGGTTGATGTAAAGTCATTCCTGGTTACTGACTTTAATACTTATAAACGATTACATGACTATGGCTTCAAAGCTTGGCAGGCGTCCTGTGCGCTCTTGTTTTCCTCCTCTAGTGGCGTCCAGCCGCCGCACATAGAAAACGGATGGTACCATTTTCTGTGAACATGACAGTCATGTCCCTCTGAACATATACCTCTTTGTAGTTCCTTGCATAATTCAGTTTGCTCTTCTTTACTAGGATGTCCTCGTTGAATACTACCTTGATCAATCTCTATGTGTGTGTGTGTGTGTGTGTGTGTGTGTGTGTGTGTGTGTGTGTGTGTGTGTGTGTGTGTGTGTGTGGTGTGTGTGTGTGTGTGTGTGTGTGCGTGTGTACTCACCTAGTTGTACTCACCTAGTTGTGTCTGCATTATCGAGCATTGACTCTTGGATCCCGCCTTTCTATCATCGGTTGTTTACAACAATGACTCTGGTCCTATTTCCCTATCATACCTGGTTTTAAAATTATGAATAGTATTTGCTTCAACAACCTGTTCCTTAAGTGCATTCCATTTTCCCACTACTCTCACGTTAAAAGAAAATTCCTAATATCACTGTGACTCATCTGAGTTTCCAGCTTCCACCCATGTCCCCTCGTTCTGTTACTATTCCGTGTGAACATTCCATCTATGTCCACTTTGTCAATCCCTCTGGGTATTTTATACGTTCCTATCATGTCCCCCCTCTCCCTTCTTCTTTCTAGTGTCGTAAGGCACAGTTCCCTCAGGCGCTCCTCATACCCCATCCCTCGTAGCTCTGGGACGAGTCTCGTTGCAAACCTCTGAACCTTTTCCAGTTTCTTTATATGCTTCTTCAGATGGGGACTCCATGATGAGGTGGCATACTCTAAGATTGGCCTCACGTAGGCAGTGTAAAGCACCCTAAATGCCTCCTTACTTAGGTTTCTGAATGATGTTCTAACTTTTGCCAGTGTAGAGTATGCTGCGGTCGTTATCCTATTTATATGTGCCTCAGGGTGATAGATAAGGTGTTACGTCCACACCCAGGTCTCTTTCTCGCGTCGTCACAGCTAGGCTGTTCCCCTTCATTGTGTACTGTCCCTTTGGTCTCCTATCTCCTAGTCCCATTTCCATAACTTTACATTTGCTCATGTTGAATTCCAGTAGCCATTTCTCTGACCATCTCTGCAACCTGTTCAGGTCCTCTTGGAGGATCCTGCAATCCTCATCTGTCACAACTCTTCTCATCAACTTTGCGTCATCCACAAACATTGACATGTAGGACTCAACGCCTGTAAACATGTCGTTAACATATACAAGAAATAGAATTGGTCCCAGCACCGATCCTTGTGGTATTCTACTTGTTACTGTTCGCCAGTCCGACTTCTCGCCCCTTATCGTAACTCTTTGGCTCCTTCCTGTTAGGTAGTTCCTTATCCATCCTAGGATCTTTCCCCCCACCCCCGCCTGCCTCTCGAGTTTGAACAGTCTCATGTGCGGTACTGTATCAAAGGCTTTTTGGCATTCCAGAAATATGCAGTCCGGCCAACCATCTCTGTCCTGTCTTATCCTCGTTATTTTATCATAGAATTCCAGAAGGTTTGTTAAGCACGATTTCCCTATCCAGAACCCATGTAGATGTTTGTTCACAAACCTAACGTTCTCCAGGTGTGCACCAGTTGTAGCCTAATTATTCTTTCCAGTATTTTATAGGGGATGCTTGTCAGTGATACAGGTCTATAGTTAAGTGCCTCCTCCCTATCGCCTTTCTTGAAGATCGGCACGACGTTTGCCTTCTTCCAGCAACTGGGCAATTTTCCCGACATAAGTGACTCATTAAAGATCATTGCCAGAGGCATGCTGACGGCCTGCGCTGCTTCTTTTAGTATCCATGGTGATACTTTGTCTGGTCCAACTGCTTTAGTTGCATGTAGAGTTGCCAACTGTTTCAATACCTCCTCTGCTGCCACCTCTATATCTGATAGTCTTTCATCTAGCATAAACCCTTCCAACAATGGGAGCTGCTCAGGCTCGGTAGTGAACACTCCCATGGAAACTGGCATTCAGTGCCTCGCAGATTTCCTTATCACTTTCAGTATATGCCCCTCTGTTTTACTTAGTCTTCTCACTTGGTCGTTCACCGACATTTTTTCTTCTTATATGACTGTGAAATAACTTAGGTTGCTTTTTCGCTTTGATTGCAATATCGTTCTCATAGTACAGTTCCGATGTTCGTCTTATGTTAATGTAATCGTTCCTAGCTCTGTTGCATCTGATCCTGTTGTCCTCTGTCCTTTGTCTTCTGTACTTCCTCCATTCCCGCCTGCTGGACATTTTTGCTTCCTGACACTGTCTATTAAACCATGGGATATTATATTCCTTCTTATTTTTTCCCTTTACTGTTGGTATAAATCTCTCTTCGGCCTCCAGGCATTTCTGTATGACTAGGTCCATCATATCTTGGACTGTTTTTCCTCTAATTTCTTCCACCCACTGCACTTCACCCAGATAGTCCCTTATCCTCTTATAGTCCTTTTTCCCGTAGTCAACTCTCCTTTCCCAGATCTCTTGTTCCATGGTCATAAGTTTGAATTCCATCATGTAGTCAAAGACTAAGACACAATGGTCACTTGCCCCTAGAGGTATTTCATGCTCCAAATTCTCGATATCTTCTACGTTCTGGGTAAAAATCAGGTCTAATAGGCTCGGTGCATCTCCTCCTCACTCCCTTGTGTCTTCCTTCACATGTTGTGTTAGGAAATTCCTGTCTATAACATCTACTAACTTTGCTCCCCACGTTTCGTCCCCTTTCGTGTGTTTCGTTTCGTGTGTGTACTCACCTAGTTGTACTCACCTAGTTGTGCTTGCGGGGGTTGAGCTCTGGCTCTTTGGTCCCGCCTCTCAACCGTCAATCAACAGGTGTACAGTTTCCTGAGCCTAATGGGCTCTATCATATCTACACTTGAAACTGTGTATGGAGTCAGCCTCCACCACATCGCTTCCTAATGCATTCCATTTGTCAACCACTCTGACACTAAAAAAGTTCTTTCTAATATCTCTGTGGCTCATTTGGGCACTCAGCTTCCACCTGTGTCCCCTAGTGCGTGTGCCCCTTGTGTTAAACAGCCTGTCTTTATCAACCCTGTCGATTCCCCTGAGAATCTTGAATGTGGTGATCATGTCCCCCCTAACTCTTCTGTCTTCCAACGAAGTGAGGTTTAATTCCTGCAGTCGCTCCTCGTAGCTCATACCTCTCAGCTCGGGTACTAGTCTGGTGGCAAACCTTTGAACCTTTTCCAGTTTAGTCTTATGCTTGACTAGATAGGGACTCCATGCTGGAGCCGCATACTCCAGGATTGGTCTGACATATGTGGTATATAATGTTCTGAAAGATTCCTTACACAAGTTTCTAAAGGCCGTTCTTATGTTAGCCAACCTGGCATATGCTGCTGATGTTATCCTCTTGATATGAGCTTCAGGGGACAGGTCTGGCGTGATATCAACCCCCAGGTCTTTCTCTCTCTCTGACTCTTGAAGTATTTCATCTCCCAAATGATACCTTGTATCTGGTCTCCTGCTTCCTACCCCTATCTTCATTACATTACATTTGCTTGGGTTAAACTCTAACAGCCATTTGTTCGACCATTCCTGCAGCTTGTCCAGGTCTTCTTGAAGTCTCAAGCTGTCCTCCTCTGTCTTAATCCTTCTCATAATTTTGGCGTCGTCAGCAAACATTGAGAGGAATGAGTCTATACCCTCTGGGAGATCATTTACGTATATCAGAAACAGGATAGGTCCAAGTACAGAGCCCTGTGGGACTCCACTGGTGACTTCACGCCAGTCTGAGGTCTCACCCCTCACTGTAACTCTCTGCTTCCTATTGCTTAGGTACTCCCTTATCCACTGGAGCGCCCTACCTGTTACTCCTGCCTGTTTCTCCAGCTTATGCATCAACCTTTTATGGGGTACTGTGTCAAAGGCTTTCCGACAGTCCAAAAAAATGCAGTCCGCCCACCCTTCTCTTTCTTGCTTAATTCTTGTCACCTGATCGTAGAATTCTATCAAGCCTGTAAGGCAAGATTTACCCTCCCTGAACCCATGTTGATGGGTTGTCACGAAGTCTCTTCTCTCCAGATGTGTTACTAGGTTTTTTCTCACAATCTTCTCCATCACCTTGCATGGTATACAAGTTAAGGACACTGGCCTGTAGTTCAGTGCCTCTTGTCTGTCACCCTTTTTGTATATTGGTACTACATTAGCAGTCTTCCATATTTCTGGTAGGTCCCCCGTTTCCAGTGACTTACTATACACTATGGAGAGTGTGCCACTGTACGCGTCTGTGTGTAGGTGTACGTGTCCTGTACGTGTACGTGTCCTGTACGTGTACGTGTCCTGTACGTGTCCTGTACGTGTCCTGGTGCTGGTGTGGGCGCTGGCAGGAAACACCTCATCATAGCATTGTCATGATCTTCCTGTGTTGGTCGCCTCCGTGACAATTAGGTGCTGAGCGAGTCAGTCATCATCGCAGTGTACGCCTTCAGCTGTTTTACTTCAGTAGGGCGTCCAGCTGCTGCTGCTGCTGCTGCTGCTGCTTCTGCTGCTGCTGCTGCTGTTGCTGCTGCTGCTGCTGCTGCTGCTGCTGCTGCTGCTTCTGCTGCTGCTGCTGCTGCTGCTGCTGCTGCTGCTGCTGCTACTGCTGCTGCTGCTTCTTCTTCTGCTGCTGCTGCTGCTGCTGCCTCCTCACACAGCTGGCACTGGTGCCAATTTGACCTGACAGCTGGCCAGCGTCTCAGACTTGCCTTGTGACACCTTTCCTTCATTCAGACGGGAGCTGTGGTGTTGGCACTGTTGTGTGTTATGTTGGCACTGTTGTGTGTACAGAGGCACTGTTGTGTGTCGTAATGTTGGCACTGTTGTGTGTCGTAATGTTGGCACTGTTGTGTGTCGTAATGTTGGCACTGGATTTTGACGTAAAAATCAAAGAAAATCCAACATAAAAATAATATAATAAAAAACCATAGCAGGAGGACGCAACATTCCGTTTTCTATTCGAGGACCTTCGATAAGCTTCAGACAATTTAAATACATCATTTTACTGACGTTGTGAACGCTGGAAAGGACGGGCTAACCTGAGAACATCACACCGTTCCCTTACATATTAAAATCAGACCAGACTCACAGACCAGGTAACGAGAGGGCATCATAACGAGGAGGTCAGAGACTTGATAACGAGGGTGGCATCACAGTTAAATATCAGGCATTGGTGCCTCACGGCATCCCGGCGCGTGGGCATGCAGGCCGCTCCAAACAACAGCCTGGTGGACCAAGCTCTCACAAGTCGAGCCTGGCCTCGGGCCGGGCTTGGAGAGTAGAAGAACTCCCAGAACCCCATCAACCAGGTATCAACCAGGAAGCATCAGGACCAAGGAAGCAGCGCAGTAGGGAAAATGAGGTCAGATAGGGACAATGAAATTAATTATTCAGTCCTCCCTAAGATCCTCGATTCCAGTTTTTGTTTTTAATCAAAGTGTGACTCACAGAAGGTGAAGGGGGTCGAGGTGATAGTGATGGTGGTGATGAAGAGATGAGATGGTGGTGACTTGGGTTAATTGATGAATCAACTTTTCTCACCATCACTCACGAATGAAATGCCTTCCTTACCGCCAAGTTTCTGAACACTTCCAGAGAAGCAACAGTCAGGTGATGTAAGCAAGCAAGTGACAATCGAGCCATTTAACGTAAGCCTATTAAACCACGAATATCAAAATAGCGTGTTTTACACCGTATACTGTGTGTGTGTGTGTGTGTGTGTGTGTGTGTGTGTGTGTGTGTGTGTGTGTGTGTGTGTGTGTATGTGTGTGTGTGTGTGTACTCACCGCTTGCGGGGGTTGAGTGGTTTGCGGGGGTTGAGCTTTGGCTCTTTGGTCCCGCCTCTCAACTGTCAATCAACTGGTGTACAGATTCCTGAGCCTATTGGGCTCTATCATATCTACATTTGAAACTGTGTATGAAGTCAGCCTCCACCACATCACTGCCTAATGCATTCCATTTATTAACTACTCTGACACTGAAAAAATTCTTTCTAACGTCTCTGTGGCTCATCTGGGTACTAAGTTTCCACCTGTGTCCCCTTGTTCGTGTCCCACCCGTGCTGAAGAGTTTGTCTTTGTCCACCCTGTCAATTCCCCTGAGAATTTTGTAGGTGGTTATCATGTCTCCCCTTACTCTTCTGTTTTCCAGGGACGTGAGGTTCAGCTCCTTTAGCGTTTCCTCGTAGCTCATACCTCTCAGTTCAGGGACGAGCCTTGTGGCATACTGCTGAATCTTCTTAAAACTTTGTCTTGTGTTTAAATAGGTATGGACTCCAGGCTGGAGCTGCATATTCCAGGATTGGTCTGACATAAGTGTGTGTGTGTGTCGCCCCATTGTGTGGGTCTCACCCCTAATAGGTCGCGTTTTTAATTAAATCGCCCAATCTGTGAAATATGCGACATATTAGATCAAATTACTGCACCAAGATATCGACGTTTTATCGTCGATATCTGATGTGTAGCTTTGATAGCACACCAAAGCTCGATAGCTTTGGTGTGTAGCTGAACCTGATTGATTGGGATTGGGGAGTTGTTCTGCTCCCCCAATCCCAACCCCGGGGGCCCAGGCTTGACTAGTGAGAGCTTGGTCCAACAGGCTGTTGCCGGGGGGCCAGATTCACGAAGCAGTTATGCATGTACTTACGAACGTGTACATCTTTCCTCAACCTTTGACGGCTTTGGTTACATTTATTAAACAGTTTACAAGCATGAAAACTTCCCAATCAACTGTTGTTACTGTTATAAACAGCCTCCTGGTGCTTCGGAGCTCATTAACTGTTTAATAATTGTAAACAAAGCCGTCAAAGATTGAGAAAAGATGTACACGTTCGTAAGTACTTGCGTAACGGCTTCGTGAATCTGGTCCCAGGGCTTTTGATTTCTTCCATTGATCTAATTTCTTAGTGAGTTCCTTATTTCCTCTTGCGGTGTTAGCAGTTTCTGCTGATAATCAGTTTGTCTTGGATTCAGGTCCCATATAGAACGAGATGCTGTGTTAGATTTTGTTACATCTGATGCCTCTGTTCACCTATTAGTAAGTAAATACTTGGGATCTGCTAACTGTTGGGTAACAGTAACTAGGGAGGCCTGGTCGACGACCGGGCCGCGGGGACGCTGAGCCCCGGAAGCACCTCAAGGTTGGGATTACTGCCCAAATTGGCAGTAACCTTCTGAAAAATTATATCATGTGCCCAATGGGAATTTTGAGCTTCTGATTACACTTAATAATTATTATTATTGTATTTGTATTTTACCATTTTTGTTTTACAGGTAAATAGAACAAAATGCTTGAAAGCATTCTTAATGAAGTCTCTTAAAAAAATATACTATATTAATTTATTATGGGCTAGGGTTTAAAGAATCAATGGGCGGCACAGTGTGCTGCGTGCCAGAACAATTTGCTTGCATGTCATTTTAGGCACGTGTGCCATAGGTTTGCCAGCCTAAGGAAACCTGGAAGATCTATTAAGCTTACTGATCACAAGAATGGTAAACCAATTTTGGAGAATAAGAAACAAAATTTAGATACAGATAGTTTCTTTGTCTCTGCTGCAGCTGAATTTACCTGTTTTTGTTATTGTTAGTTAAATTTTCCTTGTTTCTGTTTGTTTATGCTTAGCCTCATTGATGACTTTGTTGATGTTTCTGTTGATACAGCTAACTGTTGTTGTTGTAGCGTTCAGTGGTATTGCTGTTCTTGGTGGTGGTACTGGAGGCGTTGCTGGCTGTTGCTACCACTACATCTGTCATTACACCTACTACTACTGCTACGGCTGCTACTACTATTAATGATGCTAACGCCCAGTATTACTACAGTTGCGACTAGTATTGGTGGTGATACTGGTAGTGATGGTGGTGGTAGTGGTGGTGGTACTGGTGGTGGTGGTGGTGGTGATGGTATTGGTGGTGGTGGTGGTGGTACTGGTAGTGGCGGTGGTGGTGATACTAGTGATGGTACTGGTGGTACTAGTTGTGGTACTGGTAGTGGCGGTGGTGGTGATACTAGTGGCGGTACTGGTAGTGGTAGTGGTACTAGTAATTGTACTGGTAGTGGTGGCGGCGGCAACCACCCTACTTCTATAACCGCAGCGGTCATTGCCGGGATAATTAAGAAGGTTAATGCCACTTAGCGCTGGAGACCCTTATAATGTGGTTCGTGAAGTGGGCGGCTACCGTGACAAAGTGTGGTCACGCTAGTAGTGTATTATGGGACGCCGCGGGGTGAGGGGGTTGTTGGCCGGGTGGAATGTCTGGCGGTCGAAGGATAATGCATTGTGGAGGGAAGGAGTACTTGATTGATGTGTGGTGGATGGGACGGTGGGCGAGTGGATGGCAAGATGAACACACCAGAGGTATATATATATATAGACTTCCCGCCAAACACACATCGAAACTACGACGTTGGTACAACGTTCGAACAAGTTTTAACACCTTCTAACCAGTTATAACAACCAATATAGCAAGTAGTAACAACGTTCTAATACGTCATAAACACGTTAAGCCAAGATGTCACAACTTTATTACAAGTTGTAACAAGCGGAAAATAGAGACAGTTTCGGTTAGTGTTTCCAGGGTTTCCACAAGGTAGAACTGACTTAAAGGTTTATCAAGACCATCCAGACAATAAAAGTAGTTCTCCATAATGTACTAACCAGGACTCCACACAGAGCAACCAAACTCATCAACTTAAATCGACATCATTCACCCCTCATCATACTCATCAACAGCCATGGAAAATGAGGAAGCAGAGAAAATAAAGATATCCAACTGCAAAACTGACCAGGCCAACGTCAGAGTGGAAACTGCAGTCAAGATAGCCTACCTCAATATTCAAATTCATGAGTGAGCATGAGGTAGGCCTATGGGAATGCGAGATAGGCCTATGGCGTGCATACAGTATATAAATCCTATCATGGATGTATAGATATTGTATTCGACACTACCATGGATGTACTATATCATTCACCTTGGGCACTAGGGGCCTCGAACGGCTCATCTGGGCAGTGGTTAGTTTCCTCGGGAACCTTCTCATAAGCAACAGCCTGTTGGATCAAGTTATTACAAGTCGAGCCTGGATTCAGGCCGTGCTCGGGGACTAGAAGAACTCCCGAAATATATATATATATATATATATATATATATATATATATATATATATATATATATATATATATATATATATATATATATATATGGACATATCTTGAATGGTCCACACTGGTCCCCAATCTCTAAATCAACCTGTAATAGCATATATTTAAATTTTATAAGAGATATCCGAATAGAGCTTCAGCTCATGCTAATGTTAGATTTTGGTGCACTCGGAATCGGTAGCACCCCAGCTTTGGCACCCCCAACTCTGGCACCCCCAGCTCTGGCACCCCCATCTCTGGCACTCCCAGCTCTGGCACTCCCAGCTCCAAATGTGTATATCACCCAAAATCTATTTGATGTTCACAGGAAAGGGTCGACTCCCCCCTCTATATTGGGGTCATTATTTTTGTCTGTATCATGTATATACTTCCATTATACCATACTGTATTATGGATGCCGCCGAGAGATGAAATTTGATGAAAAACTATTAAAATAGAACTTTTTTTCCTTTCATCTCATACACTCTGTGGTGTTATAAGGCCGAGTACTTCTGAGAATCCAGCATAGAAATTCGTTAGTCCAGAGGGATCGTAATCTTTTAATGATCACAGACACCAATGGCTTACCCAATATGGAATCAAAACATGGAATGAAGATATAGTTATTAACTGTGACTGTTAATATCCCTGTTATTAGATTATCATGCTCTTAAAAGGGGTGTGAATACCCAAAAGGGTTTTGGATCCCTCCGGTTAAGAGCCCCTTCTACCAACCTACCTACCTACCTACCTACCTACCTACCTACCTACCTACCTACCTACCTACCTACCTACCTACTTACATATCTACCTATCTACCCTTCCGTTAAACGAATGAATATTTCTAAAATCATTTCTGGTGCACTGAGTACCTGTTAGTACAGCCACAGAGAGTTGGAGAGAGAGAGAGAGAGGTAGAATAACTTCCTTGGAGAAGTTATGTGGATTCTTAAAATAGTTACAACAATAGGGCGTTACTCTGCATCGCTCTTTGCAACAGTGGCTAGTTGTAAATGATTATTTTCTATTTTTTTTCGCTATTAACTTCGCTGTTTTATATTTTTATTGGAAGACACAGGTCATGGGGTTCAGGGTAATCGATTTTGATCTTTATTCGCTGTTTGAGATAGTGAGTGAAAAATGTGTGTGGTGGTGTGTGCTCTCCTCTCGTCTAGTCTCAGAAGAGAGGTGGACGTGGGGATTGGGGGATTGGCAAAGGATCAGGAGGGGGGGGGAAGGGGGTGTCTTGGGAAGGGGGGAGGTGAATGGGTTGAAGGGATAGGTGTTGAGAGGAAGCAGAGAAAATAAAGATATCCAACTGCAAAACTGACCAGGCCAACGTCAGAGTGGAAAATGCAGTCAAGATAGCCTACCTCAATATTCAAATTCATGAGTGAGGTTAACTACATGTATACACCATCGGTATACACCACCAGGGGTGCCTGACAGCTGATTGGACAGCGCTTCGGATTCGTAGTCCTGCGGTTCCGGGATCGATCCCCGGTGGAGGCGGAGACAAATAGGCGAAATGTTTCTCTCACCCTGATGCCCCTGTTATCTAGCAGGAAATAGGTACCTGGGAGTTAGACAGCTGCTACGGGCTGCTTCCTGATGGGGTGTTTAACAAAAAAAAAGAGGCCTGCTCGAGGACCGGGCCGCGGGGACGCTAAGCCCCGAAATAACCTCAAGATAACCACATACAGACAGTATGCCACCCAACACACACACACATACACACACACACACACTCACACACACACATACACACACACACACACACACACACACACACACACACACACACACACACACACACACACACACACACACACAGGTATCCTGGTGGATAGCGTGCAGGATTCGTAATTCTGTGGCGCGGGTTCGATTCCCGCACCCGGCAGAAACAAATGGGCAAAGTTTCTTTCACCCTGAATGCCCCTGTTACCTAGCAGTAAATAGGTACCTGGGAGTTAGTCAGCTGTCATGGGCTGCTTCCTGGGGTGTGTGTGTGTGTGTGGTGTGGAAAAAAAAGTAGTTAGTAAACAGTTGATTGACAGTTGAGAGGCGGGCCGAAAGAGCAAAGCTCAACCCCCGTAAAATACAACTAAGCGAATACACACACACACACACACATACACACACACACACACACACACACACACACACACACACACACACACACACACACACACACACACACACACACCAGTTGATTGACAGTTGAGAGGCGGGACCAAAGAGCCAAAGCTCAACCCCCGCAAGCACAATTAGGTGAGTACAATTAGGTGAGTACACACACCCACAACCCCTACACTCAAAGGAGTTGTAAACAACCCCCCCCCCTGTCTTCTCCACGTATAATCAACCTCCTCTCCCCCCCCCCTTCCAAAACTCAATCTGTGACAATCAATCAATCAGCTCTGCTGGTCAATCAGGTGAGAGGCGTCGAGTTGAGTCCGAGGGAAAGATGTTCAACTGAACATACTTAAATCAAGTTATACAAGTTGTGGGAGATGAGAAATGGCGATGCAGACAAGCAGACACGTAGACAGGGCAGACAAGCAGATAGGTAGATAAGAAGACATAGATACAATCTGACAAGCAGACAATATAACATGATAAGCAGACAAGAAGACGAGCAGACAAAGGAGACAAAGGCTGTAAACAGGCAGACCAGGAAACCAGAATTAGAAACACACACTCTAGATCATAAAAGGAGCATTAGAAAGTGAACTAAGTGAATATATGCTACCCAATGCCATTCACATCCCAAAGACGGTCGTAGCCCGACGCATTTGATGGTCTTTACATCGAGTTGACCGCAGTTACAAGGCTTTAGGACCACTTGAAGAGTCGCATAATAGAGGTGTCATTCACACTGAATTGCCAGTATATGATGTCACCGCTCCCGCAAGGAGGACGAGGGGAGACATCTCCCGTCACGCAGGGTGCAGTCGCACCTCCACAGATCTCCAGTATCATCTATTGATACTGGTAATGGCTCAAAAGGGTCACCACTTACGGGCTATTCATGCCCGTGCCACCTTTTGGGTGGTTTAATCTTCATCAATCAGCAAGGAGGGCGAGGGATGACCGTAGGATGACGTTAGTGAATGCTGGACGCGTTCCTTTACGACGAGTCGTAGATGGTTACGTCCTGTACCTTACCTTTGAGGTTACTTTGAGGTTACTTTGAGGTTCCCTTGAGGGTCTGGTAATCAGCGTGTTTCAGCCTCCTGGTCTCCGACCCACACCTGAACATCCACTACGGGCTCACCATAGCCCGTGCTACTTGGAACTTCTTGTTCCGGGTGGCGAATCTTTAACAACAACAACAACCTCCTTCTGGTTGGAGTTAAGAAGACCTATAACGTTGGCTGACCACTAGACCATGTGACTGACAGCCAGTGATCTCCCATGTGATTGACAGCCAGTGATCTCCCATGTGATTGACAGCCAGTGATCTCCCATGTGACTGACAGCCAGTAAACTCCCATAGTTTACCAGAAATAAGAACATGTGTTTAGACACATTAGGGGCCTGACAGCTGAGTGGACAGCGCTTCAGATTCGTAGTCCTGAGGTTCCGGGTTCGATCCCCGGGGGAGGCGGAAACAAAAGGGCAGAGTTTCTTTCACCCCTGATGTCCCTGTTCACCTAGCAGTAAATAGGTACCTGGGAGTTAGATGCTACGGGCTACTTCTTGGGGTGGTGTAACAAAAAAGAGGCCTGGTCGAGGACCGGGCCGTTGGGACGCTAAACCCCGAAATCCTTTCAAGATAACCTCAAGATAACTTCAAGATAACCATACATATACTTATGTGAATATCGGAAGTATACGTTTCACTTGAATTCAACCGGTTTACTTAACCATTAAACTGAAAACATCACTTAACCCACTTGGACTGGTCGGTACAGGGTCGATGTCCCTCCCCCCTCCCCCTCCCTTCATCCAGGCTCGCGTTCGATCCCCGACGGTCCAGGTGGTTGCGCATCGTTTGTTTTGCATGCTCTTATCTCTGCTACTATCCTATTCTCCTATCCTAGTTCCTATTCTCCTCCTCTTATGTGCTGTATAAACATTCAGGCTTGGCGCTTTCTCCTCGTAATTATCACATTACAGAAATGCTAGAGGGAGGGAATTATAGTCTCACTACAATAGACTTAGGTATAATAATATAAATATAGATAAATTAGATATAATATAGATATAATAATTTATTAAGTATAAATTATAGACAATATAGCACTTGGAAAGTACCAGGATAAGGATTTAGGATGGGACCGGGGGGGGGGGGGTGAATGCTGGAGTGAAAAAATTATTCTTTATTCACTAGGAAAATGAATCGAAAACTGTGAATAACGCGTCGATACGAAACTGCAGTCGACTATGAAAATGAAAAAAAAAAACTATGAAAAACACTATGAAAAAAAACCAGCTTCACTAAAATACATATTTAGGTGCTAAACGCGCAACACCCGCTGTACTAGGGGGAGCCGGTCGGCCGAGCGGACAGCACGCTGGACTTGTGATCCTGTGGTCCTGGGTTCGATCCCAGGCGCCGGTGAGAAACAATGGGCAGAGTTTATTTGACCCTATGCCCCTGTTACCTAGCAGTAAAATTGGTACCTGGGTGTTAGTCAGCTGTCACGGGCTGCTTCCTGGGGGGGTGGAGGCCTGGTCGAGGACCGGGCCGCGGGGACACTAAAAAGCCCCGAAATCATCTCAAGATAACCTCAAGAAGATACTATGGTAATTATACGTTGCAATGCATCTCAGACAAGATCTTCACAAGAACTACTCTTTGCTTTACAAAGTACAAGAAAAAAAACTACCTGTTGAAGTTTCATCTAATGTTTCGTTACAAGTCTATATATCGCGAGATTTACGAAATTAGCCCCAGATAACGAATAACGAATGTGTCCAATCGAATCTCACAAGTCGAGCCTGGCCTCGGGCGGGGCTTGGGGAGTAGAAGAACTCCCAGAACCCCATCAACCAGGTATCAAGCAGGTATCAAGCAGGTATCAACCAGGTATCAAGCAGGTATCAACCAGGTATCCATAACACCCACTGAGTCGTGAATTAAAACACCTATAATTCCTTTCGTACTCAGCTAAATGCTAGAGACCAGATTCACGAAGCAGTTACTCAAGAACTTACGTTGTTGTTGTTGTTTAAGATTCGCTACTTGGAACAAAAAGTTCCAAGTAGCACGGGCTATGGTGAGCCCGTAGCAAGCACTTACGAACCTGTACATCTTTCCTCAATCTTTGACGGCTTTGGTTACATTTATTAAACAGTTTACAAGCATGAAAACTTCCCAACCAACTGTTGTTATTGTTATCAACAGCCTCCTGGTGCTTCGAAGCTCATTACAACTGTCTATTAATTGTAAACAAAGCCGACAAAGATTGAGAAATACGTTCGTAAGTGCTGGCGTAACTGCTTCGTAAATCTGGCCCCTAGGAAGCTAAACCCAGGTTGTACCCGCACAATATTAGTTCAGCGATCATCTGCTCCACCGGTGGGGAATGCTGGCACTAAGAGGCCCTTTGAACCGCCGTTGGGAAGAGTAGAGACCGCTCAGGATGGAAGTAAATCCGATCAGATTGGTGTTGGGGGCGATACAAAGACGACCAGGATGGGAGAGCTTTATCTGCCTGATTGGCCAGGTGGAGTTGTTGAGACGACTCTGGAGGAGGCTTCATCAATGATAGGACCCACAGACGAGGCTTCATCAATGATAGGACTCACAGACGAGGCTTCATCAATGATAGGACCCACAGACGAGGCTTCATCAATGATAGGATCCCCGGACGAGGCTTCATCAATGATAGGATCCCCGGACGAGGCTTCATCAATGATAGGACTCCCAGACGAGGCTTCATCAATGCTAGGACTCCCAGATGAGGCTTCAACACTGCTAGGACTCGCATATGAGGCTTCATCATTGCTAGGACTTCCATATGAGGCTTCATCACTGCTAGAACCCCGGGACGAGGCTCCTGTGAGGCAATACAAGGGGAAGGGGTTGCCAGGTTTGCATTGGCTTCCTGTATACTCACCTAGTTGTACTTACAGGGGGTTGAACTTCGGCTCTTTGGTCCCGCCTCTCAACTGTCAATCAACTGGTGTACAGGTTCCTGAGCCTACTGGGCTCTTATCATATCTACATTTGAAACTGTGTATGGAGTCAGCCTCCACCACATCACTGCCTAATGCATTCCATTTACTAACTAATTTGACACTGAATACTGTGTGGTGTGTGTGGTGGTGTGTTAGTGGTTGTGTGTGTGTGTTGTGTGTGTGTGTGTGTGTGTGTGTTATTAATGTTATTTATTTGGGCTTTACAACATCGAGCTGCTAGGCTCTTGGACCTCGTCCTTTCTACACCTATGTTGTCAAATGTACCGATCGTCCCTACCTATTTTTCATTATTTCTCTACTCTTTCATTCCTCATCTTTCTCTCCTTTGCTCTCCCTCTCTCTCTCCTCTCTCCTCTCTCTCTCTCTCACTCTCATCTTCTCCTCTCTCCCTCTCTCCTCTCCTCTCTCTCTCTCTCCTCACCAACTTCTTCTCCTTCATTAAATAGAGCGCAAGAGCGCACACATCCGAAACAGGGACAAGCGCGCGCACTCACCAATCTGTACTCTTGCTGTTGATAGTTCGGCATAAATAATTATCTTAAGAAGAGAGAGAGAGATAACAATTTAATGGAACAGAAAGTGAAGGTGGATCTCATGGAAACCAGAGCAAGAGAGATTATCTGTGTGCTTGAGCAAAACACTATCACCTTCAAAGTCAAGCCAGACCTCTGCCTGCCTGCTGTGGCCTGCTCTCTCTGGCTTGTCTGTCCTGTCTGCCTGTCTGTCTGTCCCTGCCTGTCTGTCCTGCTGTCTGTCTGTCCTGTATGCTGTCCTTCTTGCTTCTTCCTGCCTGCCTGTCCTGCTTACTCTCCGTACCTGTCTGCTCCTGTGCCTGACTGCTGCTCCTGCCTGCCATGTGCTGGCTGGTCTGCCTCAGCTTCTGTGCAATGCAATACATAAGCTGCTCTACGCATACCTTCTGCCTGTCTGTCGGTCTGCCTCTGTCTGCCTGCCTGTTCTGCTCCTGATCCTGCTGATTCTGCCTGCCTACTACCTGCCTGCCTGCCTGCCTGCCTGCCTGACCTCATCTGCCTTGCCTGCCTGCACCTCCTGACCTGCTGCCTGCCTGCCCTCCCCCGGCCTGCCCTGCCTGCCTGCCGCTGCCTGCCTGCCTTCTGCCTGACACCTGCTCACTCCTGCCTGCCTACCTACATACCTGCCTATCTACTTTTGAGTTTACCATACCTACAGGTCACCTTACCCTGAGGTAACCTTATCGTGAGGTTCCTTGAGGTTTTCTTTGGGGGTAGCGCTCAGGATCGATGTTTCCCCGCGGCCCGGTCTTTGTCCAGGCCTCCTGGTTGACGGACTGTTTTATCAGGATTGTATGGACGCCGCAGCTACGCATCTGACGGATAAATTACAGGCCCGGTTTCATCAGGTTCTCCTTTAAGGCTGCTAATTAAGTTGTTCTTGT
>WNGS01006708.1:5865129-5867191 GCA_020271785.1 Procambarus virginalis | reverse complement strand
ACAGTGAAAGGTCAGGGTGAAAGGTCAGCGTCCCACTCATGCAGTGTATTGTTTCATGACCCGGATACACGCCTCCGCCAGAAGTGTGTGTAATCCACAAAAGTGTGATCCCCATATTCTTAATCCATATATCTGTAATCCACAGATGTTCAATCCAAAGATGTGTAATCCACAGATGCATTTGTTTTTCACAGGTGCAAAATCCACAAGTGGGTAATCCGCAGAAGCAAAATCCGCAGATCCATAATCCACAGACGTATAATCCACAGTCATATTTGTTTTGCTTCAGTGTGGGGCCACGTTCGAGGCGTAATTACGGTGCGTATTACGGATTACAGCGAGGGTCCAGTTCTCTGAGATAATTGGTGTTGAGCAGCAAAATTGTACTGTCATTAGGCACCTTATTTAGACAGGAAATAGTCGTCGGAACTTAAGAACCACCAGGAGGTAACGTCAAAATGGCTGCCAAAATACGTAACCGAACAAATGACGAGCTTTATACGCATAATGTATAAAGAATAAATTAATTCACCTGGGTACTAGGAGACTTGAACCACCGACCCCCACGAATGCTTCTCGTGGATAGGGCTTCTGTCTCCTACTCGTGGTGGGGGTCTGGGGTTCAGTTCGAACCCATCACCGTGAAACATCATGTTATTTTCCGTTGCCCAATCGAAAACTTTACTAATATTTGCCTGTTTTTTTTTCATTCTCTTCTAAGGAGAAATTTTTCATGTTGATTTTGGTATGGTCTGCAAAAAAGGACACGAACCTGTGACTAGTATTTTTTGTCTAAATCAGGTCCCCCTATAGGGTGGACTCCTATATATCAGGTCCTTTTGAGAGTGGACTCCTATATATCAGGTCCTTTTGAGGGTGGACTCCTATATATCAGGTCCTTTTGAGGGTGAACTCCTATATATCAGGTCCTTTTGAGGGTGAACTCCTATATATCAGGTCCTTTTGAGGGTGAACTCCTATATATCAGGTCCTTTTGAGGGTGAACTCCTATATATCAGGTTCTTTTGAGGGTGAACTCCTATATATCAGGTCCTTTTGAGAGTGAACTCCTATATATCAGGTCCCCTTGAGGGTGAACTCCTATATATCAGGTCCCCTTGAGGGTGAACTCCTATATATAAATATATATATATATATATATATATATATATATATATATATATATATATATATATATATATATATCAGGTCCCCATGAGGGTGGACTCCTATATATCAAGGTCCACCTTCACGGTTCATCCTCAAGGTCGATCTCACCAAGACACCACCCGCACGGATCTATCATCTGACCACCATCATTTCATCATATTGTTGTTTATGTTATACAGTATATATAATATATATATATGTGTGCGTGTGTGTGTGTGTGTCCTCCCATTCGCTCTCTCTGTCTTTGGTCTTGAAGTATGGTTAGGTCTTAATCATACTTGAAAAGTACTTAGAAATATCGTCAAACCTGACCTGCAACTTTGGTCAGACCTGACCTGCACCTTTGGCCAGGCCTGCCCTGCAACTTTGGTCAAGCCTGGCATGACCTGCCCTGGGACTTAGGTCAAGCCTGACCTACTACTTTAGCCATGCCAGACCTGCAACTTTGGCCAGGCCTGACCTGCAACTTTGGCCAGGCCTGACCTGCAACTTTGGCCAGGCCTGACCTGCAACTTTGGCCAGGCCTGACCTGCAACTTTGGCCAGGCCTGACCTGCAACTTTGGCCAGGCCTGCCCTGCAACAATGCGCCACGAGCGCCTGCATGGCGTCCGGCTCAGTGCAATAAATAACAATTTTACCATTTTCTTGCACAATTTTACTGCAAGATGACATTAACTGTACTATATGTGAGGGTAATTAGGCAGCAATTTAGGTAATTATTGTGCATAATGCATATTATTTTAATTTTGTGCCAAGCAACGATTCAGAATGAGAAAATTACCACTTACGAAGTGATAAAGATGGCTGACACACACATTTAGACGAAATGGCTTCAAATGAGCTAATTGACAATTTGCTGCTCAGGTTAATTTTGTGGTCTCGTGTTCAAGG
>WNGS01006708.1:5855129-5862629 GCA_020271785.1 Procambarus virginalis | reverse complement strand
CTGTTGTGTGTCGTAATGTTGGCACTGTTGTGTGTTGTAATGTTGGCACTGTTGTGTGGTGTAATGTTGGCACTGTTGTGTGTCGTAATGTTGGCACTGTTGTGTGGTGTAATGTTAACACTGTTGTGTGTCGTAATGTTGGCACTGTTGTGTGTCGTAATGTTGGCACTGTTGTGGTGTAATGTTGGCACTGTTGTGTGTCGTAATGTTGGCACTGTTGTGGTGTAATGTTGGCACTGTTGTGTCGTAATGTTGGCACTGTTGTGTGTTGTAATGTTGGCACTGTTGTGTGTTGTAATGTTGGCACTGTTGTGTGGTGTAATGTTGGCACTGTTGTGGTGTAATGTTGGCACTGTTGTGTGGTGTAATGTTGGCACTGTTGTGTCGTAATGTGGCACTGTTGTGTGGTGTAATGTTGGCACTGTTGTGTGGTGTTATGTTGGCACTGTTGTGTGGTGTAATGTTGGCACTGTTGTGTGTCGTAATGTTGGCACTGTTGTGGTGTAATGTTGGCACTGTTGTGGTGTAATGTTGGCACTGTTGTGTGTCGTAATGTGGCACTGTTGTGTGGTGTTATGTTGGCACTGTTGTGGTGTAATGTTGGCACTGTTGTGGTGTAATTTTGGCACTGTTGTGGTGTAATGTTGGCACTGTTGTGTGGTGTAATGTTGGCACTGTTGTGTGTCGTAATGTTGGCACTGTTGTGTGTCGTAATGTTGGCACTGTTGTGTGTCGTAATGTTGGCACTGTTGTGGTGTAATGTTGGCACTGTTGTGGTGTAATGTTGGCACTGTTGTGGTGTAATGTTGGCACTGTTGTGTGGTGTAATGTTGGCACTGTTGTGTGTCGTAATGTTGGCACTGTTGTGTGTTGTAATGTTGGCACTGTTGTGGTGTAATGTTGGCACTGTTGTGTGTTGTAATGTTGGCACTGTTGTGTGTTGTTATGTTGGCACTGTTGTGTGTCGTAATGTTGGCACTGTTGTGTGTCGTAATGTTGGCACTGTTGTGTGGTGTAATGTTGGCACTGTTGTGTGTCGTAATGTTGGCACTGTTGGTGTGTTGTAATGTTGGCACTGTTGTGGTGTAATGTTGGCACTGTTGTGTGTTGTAATGTTGGCACTGTTGTGTGTCGTAATGTTGGCACTGTTGTGTGGTGTAATGTTGGCACTGTTGTGTGTCGTAATGTTGGCACTGTTGTGGTGTAATGTTGGCACTGTTGTGTGTCGTAATGTTGGCACTGTTGTGTGTCGTAATGTTGGCACTGGATTTTGACGTAAAAATCAAAGAAAATCCAACATAAAAAATATATTAAAAAAACCATAGCAGGAGGACGCAACATTGACGCAACATTCCGTTTTCTATTCGAGGACCTTCGATAAGCTTCAGACAATTTAAATACATCATTTACTGACGTTGTGAACGCTGGAAAGGACGGGCTAACCTGAGAACATCACACCGTTCCCTTACATATTAAAATCAGACCAGACTCACAGACCAGGTAACGAGAGGGCATCATAACGAGGAGGTCAGAGACTTGATAACGAGGGTGGCATCACAGTTAAATATCAGGCATTGGTGCCTCACGGCATCCCGGCGCGTGGGCCTGCAGGCCGCTCCAAGCCAACAGCCTGGTGGACCAAGCTCTCACAAGTCGAGCCTGGCCTCGGCCGCTCCAAGCCAACAGCCTGGTGGACCAAGCTCTCACAAGTCGAGCCTGGCCTCGGGCCGGGCTTGGAGAGTAGAAGAACTCCCAGAACCCCATCAACCAGGTATCAACCAGGAAGCATCAGGACCAAGGAAGCAGCGCAGTAGGGAAAATGAGGTCAGATAGGGACAATGAAATTAATTATTCAGTCCTCCCTAAGATCCTCGATTCCAGTTTTTGTTTTTAATCAAAGTGTGACTCACAGAAGGTGAAGGGGGTCGAGGTGATAGTGATGGTGGTGATGAAGAGATGAGATGGTGGTGACTTGGGTTAATTGATGAATCAACTTTTCTCACCATCACTCACGAATGAAATGCCTTCCTTACCGCCAAGTTTCTGAACACTTCCAGAGAAGCAACAGTCAGGTGATGTAAGCAAGCAAGTGACAATCGAGCCATTTAACGTAAGCCTATTAAACCACGAATATCAAAATAGCGTGTTTTACGCCGTATACTGTGTGTGTATGTGTGTGTGTGTGTGTGTGTGTGTGTGTGTGTGTGTGTGTGTGTGTGTGTGTGTGTGTGTGTGTGTGTGTGTGTGTACTCACCGCTTGCGGGGGTTGAGTGGTTTGCGGGGGTTGAGCTTTGGCTCTTTGGTCCCGCCTCTCAACTGTCAATCAACTGGTGTACAGATTCCTGAGCCTATTGGGCTCTATCATATCTACATTTGAAACTGTGTATGGAGTCAGCCTCCACCACATCACTGCCTAATGCATTCCATTTATTAACTACTCTGACACTGAAAAAATTCTTTCTAACGTCTCTGTGGCTCATCTGGGTACTAAGTTTCCACCTGTGTCCCCTTGTTCGTGTCCCCTCCGTGCTGAAGAGTTTGTCTTTGTCCACTCTGTCAATTCCCCTGAGAATTTTGTAGGTGGTTATCATGTCTCCCCTTACTCTTCTGTTTTCCAGGGACGTGAGGTTCAGCTCCTTTAGCGTTTCCTCGTAGCTCATACCTCTCAGTTCAGGGACGAGCCTTGTGGCATACTGCTGAATCTTCTTAAAACTTTGTCTTGTGTTTAAATAGGTATGGACTCCAGGCTGGAGCTGCATATTCCAGGATTGGTCTGACATAAGTGTGTGTGTGTGTCGCCCCATTGTGTGGGTCTCAACCCTAATAGGTCGCGTTTTTAATTAAATCGCCCAATCTGTGAAATATGCGACTTATTAGATCAAATTACTGCACCAAGATATCGACGTTTTATCGTCGATATCTGATGTGTAGCTTTGATAGCACACCAAAGCTCGATAGCTTTGGTGTGTAGCTGAACCTGATTGATTGGGATTGGGGAGTTGTTCTGCTCCCCCAATCCCAACCCGGGGGCCCAGGCTTGACTAGTGAGAGCTTGGTCCAACAGGCTGTTGCGGGGGGCCAGATTCACGAAGCAGTTATGCATGTACTTACGAACGTGTACATCTTTCCTCAACCTTTGACGGCTTTGGTTACATTTATTAAACAGTTTACAAGCATGAAAACTTCCCAATCAACTGTTGTTACTGTTATAAACAGCCTCCTGGTGCTTCGGAGCTCATTAACTGTTTAATAATTGTAAACAAAGCCGTCAAAGATTGAGAAAAGATGTACACGTTCGTAAGTACTTGCGTAACGGCTTCGTGAATCTGGTCCCAGGGCTTTTGATTTCTTCCATTGATCTAATTTCTTAGTGAGTTCCTTATTTCCTCTTGCGGTGTTAGCAGTTTCTGCTGATAATCAGTTTGTCTTGGATTCAGGTCCCATATAGAACGAGATGCTGTGTTAGATTTTGTTACATCTGATGCCTCTGTTCACCTATTAGTAAGTAAATACTTGGGATCTGCTAACTGTTGGGTAACAGTAACTAGGGAGGCCTGGTCGACGACCGGGCCGCGGGGACGCTGAGCCCCGGAAGCACCTCAAGGTTGGGATTACTGCCCAAATTGGCAGTAACCTTCTGAAAAATTATATCATGTGCCCAATGGGAATTTTGAGCTTCTGATTACACTTAATAATTATTATTATTGTATTTGTATTTTACCATTTTTGTTTTACAGGTAAATAGAACAAAATGCTTGAAAGCATTCTTAATGAAGTCTCTTAAAAAAATATACTATATTAATTTATTATGGGCTAGGGTTTAAAGAATCAATGGGCGGCACAGTGTGCTGCGTGCCAGAACAATTTGCTTGCATGTCATTTTAGGCACGTGTGCCATAGGTTTGCCAGCCTAAGGAAACCTGGAAGATCTATTAAGCTTACTGATCACAAGAATGGTAAACCAATTTTGGAGAATAAGAAACAAAATTTAGATACAGATAGTTTCTTTGTCTCTGCTGCAGCTGAATTTACCTGTTTTTGTTATTGTTAGTTAAATTTTCCTTGTTTCTGTTTGTTTATGCTTAGCCTCATTGATGACTTTGTTGATGTTTCTGTTGATACAGCTAACTGTTGTTGTTGTAGCGTTCAGTGGTATTGCTGTTCTTGCTGGTGGTACTGGAGGCGTTGCTGGCTGTTGCTACCACTACATCTGTCATTACACCTACTACTACTGCTACGGCTGCTACTACTATTACTACTACTACTACTACTAACTACTACTATTAATGATGCTAACGCCCAGTATTACTACAGTTGCGACTAGTATTGGTGGTGGTACTGGTAGTGATGGTGGTGGTAGTGGTGGTGGTACTGGTGGTGGTGGTGGTGGTACTGGTAGTGGCGGTGGTGGTGATACTAGTGATGGTACTGGTAGTGGTGGTGGTGGTGGTGTACTGGTGGTGGTGGTGGTGATGGTATTGGTGGTGGTGGGGGGTGATACTAGTGATGGTACTGGTGGTGGTGGTGGTGGTGGTACTGGTGGTGGTGGTGGTACTAGTGATGGTACTGGTAGTGGTGGTGGTGGTATTGGTGGTGGTACTGGTGGTGGTGGTGGTGATGTATTGGTGGTGGTGGTGGTGGTACTGGTAGTGGCGGTGGTGGTGATACTAGTGATGGTACTGGTAGTGGTGGTGGTACTAGTTGTGGTACTGGTAGTGGCGGTGGTGTGATACTAGTGGCTGTACTGGTAGTGGTGGTGGTACTGGTAATTGTACTGGTAGTGGTGGCGGCGGCAACCACCCTACTTCTATAACCGCAGCGGTCATTGCCGGGATAATTAAGAAGGTTAATGCCACTTAGCGCTGGAGACCCTTATAATTGTGCTTCGTGAAGTGGGCAGCTACCGTGACAAAGTGTGGTCACGCTAGTAGTGTATTATGGGACGCCGCGGGGTGAGGGGTTGTTGGCGGGTGGAATGTCTAGCGGTCGAAGGATAATGCATTGTGGAGGGAAGGAGTACTTGATGGATGTGTGGTGGATGGGACGGTGGGCGAGTGGATGGCAAGATGAACACACCAGAGGTATATATATATATATAGACTTCCCGCCAAACACACATCGAAACTACGACGTTGGTACAACGTTCGAACAAGTTTTAACACCTTCTAACCAGTTATAACAACCAATATAGCAAGTTGTAACAACGTTCTAATACGTCATAAACACGTTAAGCCAAGATGTCACAACTTTATTACAAGTTGTAACAAGCGGAAAATAGAGACAGTTTCGGTTTGTGTTTCCAGGGTTTCCACAAGGTAGAACTGACTTAAAGGTTTATCAAGACCATCCAGTCAATAAAAGTAGTTCTCCATAATGTACTAACTAGGACTCCACACAGAGCAACCAAACTCATCAACTTAAATCGACATCATCCACCCCCTCATCATACTCATCAACAGCCATGGAAAAAGAGGAAGCAGAGAAAATAAAGATATCCAACTGCAAAACTGACCAGGCCAACGTCAGAGTGGAAACTGCAGTCAAGATAGCCTACCTCAATATTCAAATTCATGAGTGAGCATGAGGTAGGCCTATGGGAATGCGAGGTAGGCCTATGGCGTGCATACAGTATATAATCCTATCATGGATGTAGATATTGTATTCAACACTACCATGGATGTACTATATCATTCACCTTGGGCACTAGGAGCCTCGAACGGCTCATCTGGACAGTGGTTAGTTTCCTTGGGAACCTTCTCATAAGCAACAGCCTGTTGGATCAAGTTATTACAAGTCGAGTCTGGATTCAGGCCGTGCTCGGGGACTAGAAGAACTCCCGAAATTCTCTCCAGGTATATATATATATATATATATATATATATATATATATATTATATATATATATATATATATATATATATATATATATATGGACATATCTTGAATGGTCCACACTGGTCCCCAATCTCTAAATCAACCTGTAATATTATATATTTAAATTTATAAGAGATATCCGAATAGAGCTTCAGCTCATGCTAATGTTAGATTTTGGTGCACTCGGAATCGGTAGCACCCCAGCTTTGGCACCCCCAACTCTGGCACCCCCAGCTCTGGCACCCCCAGCTCTGGCACCCCCAACTCTGGCACCCCCATCTCTGGCACCCCCATCTCTGGCACCCCCAGCTCTGGCACCCCCAGCTCCAAATGTGTATATCACCCAAAATCTATTTGATGTTCACAGGAAAGGGTCGACTCCCCCTCTATATTGGGTCATTATTTTTGTCTGTATCATGTATATACGTCCATTATACCATACTGTATTATGGATGCCGCCGAGAGATGAAATTTGATGAAAAACTATTAAAATAGAACTTTTTTCCTTTCATCTCATACACTCTGTGGTGTTATAAGGCCGAGTACTTCTGAGAATCCAGCATAGAAATTCGTTAGTCCAGAGGGATCGTAATCTTTTAATGATCACAGACACCAATGGCTTACCCAATATGGAATCAAAACATGGAATGAAGATATAGTTATTAACTGTGACTGTTAATATCCCTGTTATTAGATTATCATGCTCTTAAAAGGGGTGTGAATACCCAAAAGGGTTTTGGATCCCTCCGGTTAAGAGCCCCTTCTACCTACCTACCTACCTACCTACCTACCTACCTACCTACCTACCTACCTACCTACCTACCTACCTACCTACCTACTTACATACTACCTATCTACCTTCCGTTAAACGATGAATATTTCTAAAATCATTTCTGTGCATTGAGTACCTGTTAGTACAGCACAGAGAGTTGGAAGAGAGAGAGAGAGGGAGAATAACTTCCTTGGAGAAGTTATGTGGATTCTTAAAATAGTTACAACATAGGGCGTTACTCTGCATCGCTCTTTACAACAGTGGCTAGTTGTAAATGATTATTTTCTATTTTTTTTTGCTATTAACTTCGCTGTTTTATATTTTTATTGGAAGACACAGGTCATGGGGTTCAGGGTAATCGATTTTGATCTTTATTCGCTGTTTGAGATAGTGAGTGAAAAATGTGTGTGGTGTTGTGTGCTCTCCTCTCGTCTAGTCTCAGAAGAGAGGTGGACGTGGGGATGGGATTGGCAAGGATCAGGAGGGGGGGGGGGAGGGGGTGTCTTGGGAAGGGGGGAGGTAAATGGGTTGAAGGGATAGGTGTTGAGAGGTTAACTAAATGTATACACCATCGGTATACACCACCAGTACCACTTACGGGCTATTCATGCCCGTGCCACCTCTTGGGTGGCTTAATCCTTATCAATCAATCAATCAATACACCACCAGGGGTGCCTGACAGCTGATTGGACAGCGCTTCGGATTCGTAGTCCTGCGGTTCCGGGTTCGATCCCCGGTGGAGGCGGAGACAAATAGGCGAAATGTTTCTCTCACCCTGATGCCCCTGTTATCTAGCAGGAAATAGGTACCTGGGAGTTAGACAGCTGCTACGGGCTGCTTCCTGGTGGGGTGTT
>WNGS01006708.1:5838867-5855029 GCA_020271785.1 Procambarus virginalis | reverse complement strand
TTGGATCGCGATATGATAGCTTTAACTGGCTCACTTTTTTTGATCTATTATGTAATTTAAACTGACAGTCACGCAAGCACTGTGGAAAGGTTATGTACACCGAGAAGTGTACACCCAGCTCTTGGTGTATGTACACTTAAGGGTACACACACATATAGTATGTGTATGTATGTACATATTGTACATAGTCCATAGCATTCCCAAATAATACTTGCTGGTTGGTCGGTAAGCTATTGTGGTGGCCTTAATAACCCTCGAGAAATTTATAAGCCTTAAACCCAACAATAATAATATTTTAATAATTCATTTGTCGGGGGGACAGGTGTCTGTGGACAGGGTTCGGGGGACAGGCAGCCAGTATATATAAACATGGTTACACTTATCAAGATAGTGTACACTGACGATGGTTACAGTGATAAAGGCTCGTGTGCTGTTCATTATTTAAGAAATGAAAATAGTGTAAAACGAAGATGTGGCATATTAAAGTCAAGAAATTTAATGTAACCAATATGACTGAACGCTTGTAGCCATGATGGGCACACACCCCTCATCAATTACCCTGCATAACTGGACGAGACTAACCCCCACGTGTCTCGCTTCCAACCGTCGACAGACATACATTCAGTTGTATAGATGAGCTGAGAGGCTGACCAAGCCACTAAGGGGGGGTATACACATATACACCAAGATCTCTTCTCCTGCTTCTTAGATAGAAGCAATTTGGTTCTCTCGATTCATCTCAGATAGTGAAGATGGATGTAGTCGCAGAGATGGCCAAACCACGAACCAATTCCCAAGCTATTTCTCAAATATCCCCGGAAGGCTTTAGCTGTAGTATTTGATCGTAGCTTTTGGAGAAGCTTTTTTTTTTTTAGCTTTGTATTTTCTTCGGTTTATCTCAGTCAGCGAATATACGTTATCCTTTTTCCTCACTAGTCATACGTAATGGGGCTATCGTGTATTAGTCATACACTATACTGAGGGCTATCGTGTATTTCTGATATATCATGCTACAGGCTATCGTGAAAACTATCGATAGTATGAAATATGGCTCTGAAAACAATACCTAGCAAGAAATTTTAAGTTGAGGTGCACCAATTTAATATATTCTACGTAACGTAAAACTTCAAGGCGAAAAAGAATTTACAAAAACTTCATTTGGGGACAGTCTCTGGGGTTCCATAGACCCAGGCAAAATAATGTATATTTGAGGCATAGCAAGGATGCCTATCACGTTCATCAAGCTACTGGAAATTTGTGATGCAGATCAACGCATAGGGAGGCTGGAGAAGCAAGTCGACATTTAGGGAGAGACCGCTGAAGCAAGATGACCCGAAGATTGACGACTCACCTCGAAGGTTAGGTAGATAGGAAGGCCCAAGGTTTAAAACCAAGTCTTAGCATCTCTGGAGAACTAATCCAAATTGCTTTGGACCTCTGGAGGAAGAGGGTAAAATTGTTGGAGTGAAAATCTCCGGTGAAAATCACGGGGCAAAGCGACTGTTCTTCGGTAACCTCGTTGGGGTCCGGGAGAAAGTGTACGTCAGGTTAAATTGCTTGAAGAGAATGTTGTGGGAAGTTCAAGAGGCAGTAAGCAGCAGGAAGGCTTTATTCAGAGCAAATACTGGAATATGTGGTGCCTGTGTGGGTCTCTTATCTTGAACATTAATTGGAGAAAAATCTCCCAGGACTTGTTCCAGAACTAAGAGGAATGAGTTGAAATTTTTTTCCTATCCTCCTAGCCTTCCCTACTACCCTTAGACCCTTCTACCCTTCCTTTCATCCCTACGCAACATCTTAACTTCTCTCCCCCCTTGTCCCTCCTCCCCCTCGAAGATTACTGTAAACCTTCAAAGTTATGCTCTAAATATCCATCAGCTAAACAGCCCAAGAAAATATTTTAAGATATTAGAGACAAAAGCTGGAAGTACATTACATATATCCCAGTTTACTTGGAGCTGTTTGGACAAGCAAGATAATCAACGTGTAAAAAAAAGGTTGTTTTATTCGGACTGCCAAATGCATTAAATTAATTAAATTAAATTAAATTAAATTAGATATTATATATTTGTATAGCATTTATTTGTAATACGTATATACATATATATATATATATATATATATATATATATATATATATATATATATATATATATATATATATATATATATATATATACGCATCTTGCAGTTCGGTGTTCGATCCCCGACGGTCCAAGTGGTGGAACACCATTCTTTCCCTTCTTCCCCTCAGTCCTATCCCAGTTCCTTGTCCTCATTTCCCTTCCAGAACTGGCCTGGAGCCTTCTGATAAATATTTTATCCTGCCGGTATGAGGTACCTGGATGGATTATATCCTCATAATCCATGCAAAAACGTGCCGGTGCCGGCTATTGGTCCCATACCTCTGTATCACTAACCATCCTGCTCTTGAAACAATGTTGCAATTCATATAGTCTAGGATAGCTGATCAGATGACGAGGTATGCAGGCGATGAGTCACAATAACGTGGCTGAAGTATGTTGACCAGACCACACACTAGAAGGTGAAGGGACGACGACGTTTCGGTCCGTCCTGGATCATTCTCAAGTCGATTGTGGGACTTGAGATCCCGGGACAATCGACTTGAGAATGGTCCAGGACGGACCGAAACGTCGTCGTCCCTTCACCTTCTAGTGTGTAGTCTGGTCAACATGACGAGGCATTTACGTTAATAAACAAAACAAAGGTATATTGCTCACACCTGAACGGAACACGAAAAATGAGAGTGAGAGCGGATGTACGAACCACGAAGTTCGAAGCTGCTAAGCAACGTAACTTGGCAAATTACAGGATGTACGTTGTGAGAAATGGGGAGAATAGATCACCAAACAAAACAAATATACAAGGAAATAATGATTTCCAAGTAAAACATAGTTGGGATACAACAAGCCCAATGACCTTTGTGATAGAACGATTATCTTGAGGATATCTTGAGATGATTTCGGGGCTTAGTGTCCCCGCGGCCTGGTCCACGACCAGGCCTCCACACCCAGGAAGCAGCCCGTGACAGCTGACTAACTCCCAGGTACCTATTTACTGCTAGGTAACAGGAGAATCAGGATGAAAGAAACTCTGCTCATTGCTTTTCTCCGGCGTCCGGGATCGAACCTGGGACCACAGGATCACGCATCAAGTGTTCTGTCCGCTCAGCCACCGACTCCCAGCCACGATAAGGGGATATTATATAAGATCCCTGGACATTCAAAACAATGGAATTAGCAACTGCTCCATTTCGGTATTGATGTACAAAAGACACTGATTATGGAGCAATTCATTGATACGCAGAAATAATATTAAGCTTTCAAAAACTTACTCAGATAATGTCAGCTTTTGCCCGATCTTAATTCCCTGGTGAGATATAGCTCAAACTTTTTTTTTTTTTTTACAAAAATAATACAAGTTGCATTTTATTTAACATTGTGTAGCGTTATGCAACTTTGGATCTTCACGTTTTCTTAAAGAATTTAAGAGGAATTGAAATCGTGTTGAAATTTAAATGCATGTGTTGCTTATTGTAGAGTGTGTGTGCATTGGCTTAGAGGAACTTTGCGCTATTGAGCATAACTTACAAAAAGTAAGTTATGAATAACTAACTTTGAATAACCTTTGAATAACTAACTTCTTGTTTTTCTTTCATTACCCGAAAATTGTTTATTAATGAGGTAACTTCAACAGCTTCCTCATCTACCATATTCCAATAATTTACAACTCTTATACTGAGGAAATTGTTGTTCTGTAACCTATTTGCTTTCTATATCAACTTGCTTTCTATATCAGTTTCCCCTTTGAGTTGTGTACACACAGCCAGTGTTCTGTTCCCTTTAGTGAGGTCAGGGAGATGCAGGTCAGGGTGGGGGGGGAGGGTGAAGTCAGGGTGATGTAGGTGGGATGAGGTCATGAGCCGTGGTTGCTGACTTCAGAGGAAGCAACCGCGATGTTCAAAAGTCAGGAGCTACTGGCGAGGAAAGCAACACAGGTAATCAATCACGGTGTAAAGGTGAGGGGCCAAAGGTGCTGTTGCTGATGTAACAAGTGCTGTGAGGCGGGAGGCGGGAGTGTATCTATCATGCCTCGGGTTCTAATTTATTGATGGATATTTTAGACATAAAAGAGGATGCGCGGGCGTGTGTGTATGTGTGTGTGTGTGTGTGTGTGTGTGTGTGTGTGTGTGTGTGTGTGTGTGTGTGTGTGTGTGGTGTACTCACCTAGTTGCGCTTGTCACACACACACACACACACACACACACACACACACACACACACACACACACACACACACATCCCCAGGAAGCAGCCCGTAGCGGCTGTCTAACTCCCAGGTATGTATGTACTGTGTATTGATGTATTTATGTATGTAGGTTAGGTTATCATTTTAAAAGCACTACAATCACCTTCTGTGGTTGATCGTTCAATAAAACACTGAACTATATGTTTACCAGATCTCTAATCCTGTCCATGGAGGACAGCAGAAAATGTATATATGCTGGTTAGCATTGTAAATGTGTGGCCACGTCTGTGGTAGGAAAAAACCGGCTTGTCACACTACCAGGGCTTGTCACACTACCAGGGGTTGTCACGCTACCAGGGGTTGTCACACTACCAGGGCTTGTCACACTACCAGGGCTTGTCACACTACCAGGGCTTGTCACACTACCAGGGCTTGTCACACTACCAGGGGTTGTCACACTACCAGGGCTTGTCACACTACCAGGGCTTGTCACACTACCAGGGGTTGTCACGCTACCAGGGGTTGTCACGCTACCAGGGGTTGTCACGCTACCAGGGGTTGTCACGCTACCAGGGCTTGTCACACTACCAGGGGTTGTCACGCTACCAGGGGTTGTCACACTACCAGGGCTTGTCACGCTACCAGGGGTTGTCACGCTACCAGGGGTTGTCACGCTACCAGGGCTTGTCACACTACCAGGGGTTGTCACGCTACCAGGGGTTGTCACACTACCAGGGCTTGTCACACTACCAGGGCTTGTCACACTACCAGGGCTTGTCACACTACCAGGGGTTGTCACACTACCAGGGGTTGTCACTACCAGGGCTTGTCACACTACCAGGGCTTGTCACACTACCAGGGCTTGTCACACTACCAGGGGTTGTCACGCTACCAGGGGTTGTCACGCTACCAGGGGTTGTCACACTACCAGGGTTGTCACGCTACCAGGGCTTGTCACACTACCAGGGGTTGTCACGCTACCAGGGGTTGTCACACTACCAGGGCTTGTCACGCTACCAGGGGTTGTCACGCTACCAGGGTTGTCACGCTACCAGGGCTTGTCACACTACCAGGGGTTGTCACGCTACCAGGGGTTGTCACACTACCAGGGCTTGTCACGCTACCAGGGGTTGTCACGCTACCAGGGGTTGTCACACTACCAGGGCTTGTCACACTACCAGGGGTTGTCACGCTACCAGGGGTTGTCACACTACCAGGGCTTGTCACACTACCAGGGGTTGTCACGCTACCAGGGCTTGTCACACTACCAGGGGTTGTCACACTACCAGAACTTGTCACACTCTGTTCACCTGTCACACTTTCAATAGGTATCAAACTATCCACGTGAAACAGTCAAAAATTCTCAATGAAAATTTAACATTTTGGCACGTTAAATGTTCACAGGTGAACATTTAACAACAGGTGACAGGTGAACACTCTGTTCACCTGTCACACTTTCAATAGGTGTCAAACTATCCACGTGAAACAATCAAAAATTCTCAATGAAAATTTAATATTTTTGGCACGTGGCCGCTTAATTATCACCGGTATGAGTTCGGTTGACAGGCTTCGGTCTGAATCCGGTTGACAGTAAAATGCAGTTACACGCCGCATTGTTCTCTACACAACTAATAGGATTTGATGAATAAACATGATAATTACGTTTTGAAGCTAATAAAACTAATTGGAGCACAGCCTATTGACAGGCAAGGAAGGTTAGAACATTGTAGCAGAGCTCTCTTTGCTCACCCGCTCCTCTCAACTAATAGGTCATGTTAATAACGTTATGTTAACCAACGTTACAAATGCAGCCTATTATGGAAAATAAACGTCTTCAATGCATTTCGGCTCGATAGGTTAGTTGGGTTGATTGGGTTTGTTCGTTTCGGGAACCAGTGATCATCGGGAGATTAGATCTGGGATTACTTGTAAGAGTGAGGCTGAAAAGAGTCAAGATGCTGAAGATGCTGAACAAGAGAGATGCTGAACAAGAGATATGCTGAACAAGAGAGACACTGAACAAGAGAGAGATGCTGAACAAAAATACCCACCCCTCCCCGGTTTTCAGGAAAAAAAAACATGACCAATAGAGACTCTTTTTTTTAACTAGACTATAGGAGGCCAGTGGTCAGAAATGAGGCTCCTTCACACCTCATGAGAAATCCACATACCTTGTGAGGCCTGGGTTATATATTCACACACTCACACTGACTCGGATGTTGGCTGACGGGTGAGGATGTAAGCTGCCTGGCCAGAGAGAAGAAGAATGCGTGGGCAGGACTTGTGTCCAGCACAGATAAGTCCAGCCACGCCCCGATCATTGGGCCCACGCCCCCCATCATTGGGCCCACGCCCCCATAGCTCTCGTTTGATTTATGTGTGGCATCTGTTCCAGCCTTCGTCCATCCTAGACAAATTGATTTCCGGTGGTCGAGTAACGAGCCGTTTATCATGGGGCTTCCAGCACTGTCAGGGCGTGTTTGGACCCCCAGGGTGTGTTTGGACCCTCCCAGGGCGTGTTTGGACCCCAGGGGTGTTTGGACCCCTCCCAGGGCGTGTTTTTGGACCCCCAGGGTGTGTTCGGACCCTCCCAGGGCGTGTTTGGACCGCAGGGCGTGTTTGGCCCCCGCCCCAGGGCGCTTTTGGCCCCCAGGGCATGTTTGGACCCCTTAGAGCGTGTTTGGACCACCCTTGAACGTGTTTGGACCCCAGGGCGTGTTTGGACCCACCACCTCAGGGCGTTTTTGAGACCTCCAGGGCATGCTTGGACTCCCTAGAGCGTGTTTGGACCCCTTTAGAGCGTGTTTGGACCCCAGGGCGTATTTGGCCTCGAATGTATTTGACTCTCAGGGTGTGTTTCAATCCCAATACCTGTTTTGGGCTTAGGCGTGTTTGGTTTCTAGTGCATGTTTGGCTCCAACCAATACCACTAACACGCCACCAGCCCTGGGAAAGGATTTTATACCCTACAGTCTTACACGGGACATATTCTTAGCATTCATTAGGTAGGACATATTCTTAGCATTCATAACACAATTACAAAATTATTAGTGAATTAAGTTTGGAGGAAAAAAAACACAGATAATCATGAGGAAATATAAACATCTTAACGCTTCTTCAAGCGAGCAAGTTCTTAATAGATAAGATGTAAGATCTTCATTTATGGTGTTACGAGCTACGAGATCTTAAGAATAGTAACCCAAGAGAAACATTCTAAGAATGTTAGAAGTGTTAAGAATACTGCCGCTTTCTGGCTTCTTTGTTATGAACATAAGAATACCGGAGTTACGTAAGATTTCTCGCCCAAACGAGGCAGCTCCTATTGGTCCAAGCGATGCAGCTCCTATTGGTCCAAACGAGGCAGCTCTTATTGGTCCAAGCGAGGCAGCTCCTATTGGTCCAAACGAGACAACTCCTATTGGCCCATATGAGGCAGCTACTGTTGACCCATATGAGTCAGCTCCTATTGACCCATAGGAGGCAGATCCTATTGACCAACATGAAGCAACTCTTATTAGACCATAAAAAACAGGTAATTTATATCCACCCTGATTCATTCATATATATATGTCTAACCTACGCTTGAAACAATCCAGTAATTCCACGTCATTTATCTTACAAGGTAATGTCTTACAAGGTTGGGTGTCAGATGTGTTAGTTGGGTGTCAGATGTGTGGGTTGAGCGTCTAATTCCTAGTCCCTCGTTAGTGTGACAGACTGTCTCGACTTAACGAAGGATCTATGTGTTGATTTTGATGATTCATCAACGCGGCTTGGCTAGCGTATCCCCCAGCGTGTGTGTGTGGGGGGGGGGAACCTCACTATGAGTAAATTATTTAATACTTTACTGTTATTTAATATTAATTCTCTATCCTGCTCAGCCACCGGGGAAAACCCATGTGCTTTTGTGCATGTAAACCAAACATAATATATATATATATATATATATATATATATATATATATATATATATATATATATATATATATATATATATATATACAAATAAGTATTACTGTATATGCAGATCGGGAAATCGGAAAAACAATGACTACAGTGACAAATATTCACAGCTACAGCAAAACATAAAAACGCAAGAACAGTGGCCCACTTCACCGTTTTCTTTAGCAAGCCTCACAATTTCCGTTATCGGACCAACCTGTCATCCTACAAAGAGCGTCGCTTTACGCGCGTATGCGTTACATAAGGCCAAAAATAGTCGGACTAGAAAATGAAAGCGGGTGGAGAACGTGACGTACTGCCCCGTTTTCTGTTGTGGGTCCTCTGGCTTAGTCTAGTACGTTAGAAGAGGACACTTTAAATAAATCATTTTCTTGATGTTTTGAAACCTTAGGAGGAAGGGGTGATCAGCGTCTCGGACTCTAAATAGACTTCAGTGATTCAAGAGTACCATCTCAAAGGTAGTTTGCAAAGGTACTTAGAACATTAGTCGCCAATCTGAAGGAGGGTTTGACCATTATATCATTAAGCTCTTCGCTCATGGGTCGGTCGAAATTTCAGCTCTTAACAGTCGTAGTTATTCTTGATTTCACCATTGCACTGACGCACAATTTTGACGCAGAGAGATGATGGAAGCGGCGCCATTGAACCACTAAGAACATGATTACCTGACCAGGATATAAACCTGCGTTACCAGGAATACGCACTACAAATCCCACTAATTCCAGTGTTAGTACTGTCTACGCCAGTGTGATGAACCGTGATAATGGAGGTTCAAAATCATGGTCTGGTCATATGGAGTGTTCCTAGTGATTGTGGCTTGGGGACCATTCAAGTTCTCTCTCATAGAGATAATATATAGAATCACCCCCCCCCCCCTCAGCTCCCACCCCATGTTATGGTAAAATAGATGTTTTTTTAACATGTTATGTAGCTACTTATAATGGAATCGACTCGCATGTGTCCACACAGAAATAGTGCAATGTCAAGACATGAAAGACAAACTGTAACTGTATCACTAGAGCAGTGAAGGACACATGTGTGTGTGTGTGGTGTGTGTGTGTGTGTGTGTGTGTGTGTGTGTGGTGGGTGTGTGTGTATGTGTGTGTGTGTGTGGTGTGTGCGGTGTTTTAGCATGTATACTCGTGTGGAGGAACTTCCAAAAGCATATGTTTTTGTTCCCAGTTTAGAAAGGATTTACATGCCAATAACAGCAGTGTGGGGGAGAAGATCTTGGCGATTCCATTTAATGAACACTGCAAGAACGACTTATTGGTTGGCAAGGATTTTGTTCCTACTCAGGCAAACACAAGAAGTAAATTGAGAGAAAATCCTGCGCGTGTTGCATTTCGTAAATTCCAGCTCTGTTGCATGAGAATTTTTACCCCATTTTTTTAGGGAGATTCCAGGATAATGTTCCACGCCATCGAGCGTGGAACGTAAGCAGAGAAGCAGACAAAAAGGAGGATTAGGATTAGCAGCAGCAGGACGAGGAGGAACAGAGAGGAAAGAGGGGAATAGGAAAGATGATTACAGACCCCCCCCCCCGCCCTCTTCCCAAAGTTGTTTACCTCAATCCCAATCATTTTACGCCGCTGCCGGCGAGTATAACAGATGACTGTTTAACGGCTCCTGTTCTCTGGTTCTGTAGTTAACACNTAATGTCAATTCGTAACTGGGTTAACGTAGAAGCTTCGAAGCTATCGAGTGAACATATGTATTCCGGTCACTTGATTTTAACCTTTAAACCAAATTTGATTTTAGCCTTTTAACCAAACCCAAAAAAAGGAACAAACCCAATCATCCCCACCTAACCTATCGAGTCCCCATCACACTAAACGTGAATGTTTTTCAACCGCTCCTTTTGCCTAATAGGTTACAGAAGTAAATGTTGGTTACGATCGCGTATAGAACGCAGCCTATTGGTTGTGAAGACTGGTAGACACGCGGGGCTATTGCGAGGAGGTGGCGGGTTGAGGTCGATAGACAGACAAGGAAATAAGTTGAAGGTTTCGGCTGTCAGAATTGATGGTGAGGCGGCGAGGAGGACGTAAGCACCGATGAACCAGCTATGGCTTCAACAAGTCACCATTCGTAGTGAACGACTCACCATTCATAGTGAAATGACTCCCATTCATAATGAAAGACACCATATATAGTGAAATGACTCCCATTCATAGTGAAATGACTCACCATTCATAGAGAAATGACTCACCATTCATAGTGAAATGACTCACCATTCATAGTGAAATGACTCACCAATCATAGTGAAAGACACCATATATAGTGAAATGACTCACCATTCATAGTGAAAGACACCATATATAGTCAAATGACTCACCATTCATAGAAAAATGACTCACCATCCTTACTGAAATGAATCACCACTCATAGTGAAATGATTCACCATTCCACTTCACTCACCGCATTGTATCTCATTACTAATCCCTGCGAATCAGTAATATCAAATATTTTCATAATTAAACTAGCTTTAGAATCCACATCAATCCGCGTTGCTCGGTCATGCTGCGTGGATTGAACCTCGGACCACTGATTGCGAACCCACCGCGTAGGCTACTGCACTACGAAGATTTATTAACTGCAAGTACTTCCAGTTACTTATATAATGCAATTAAATGGACCACAAGAGATACTTGCGTCATTGATAAGACTCGTTTATGATGACTATTAATAATTTATAATATCAAAGTTGTGTCATTTATCCAATTTCAGAGAAATAAACGGAGCCTCGGCGTCTAGACAAAGACCTTTCCAGGGTCGTCTTCAAACAGGGTCTTGAGTTTGAAGCAAAATCTTGAGATAATGAATTGGTCTCCCCCAGAGACCTGTAACTCACAGAACCATCAGGCGAGATTAAAGGTTATGTCGAGGCGAGTGTGTTGACCTCCTGGAGGGTTAATGTGTTTCTTAGTGTTGACCCGAATTGCTTGTTAACTTAAAGCTTGTTTGCAAAGTTGTTAACTTGTTTGGGAAGGAAACTAGATATTGCAAATCTTAAAATTGATAACCAAGGAAAGTGCAACCGCCCCCCCCCCTAGCAACGCAGGGCATTGTTTATGCAATCGACCCTGACGTCAACATTGTGGTGGTTTAAAGGAGATTGCAAACACCGCAAGATATGTATATTAGGTGACGTTAGTTTAGTTTGTCAAAGCAACACAAGTAAAAAAAAAAATTCCGGTTTGTCCGACTTAATAGTGGCGATTTCTACTTTCTAATTTCGTTGTACGTCGATATATATATATATATATATATATATATATATATATATATATATATATATATATATATATATATATATATACTATGGGTCCTCGTGGTTATTATAAGTACTACCAAAGCAGGAGGATGGGCTGTTATGAGTAAATTTTTCGTTTGAGTTAAAATTAACGTACAAATATAACCTAACCTATCTTAACCTAACATATCTAAGTCGGTAACTCATATCATTATTATATTAATATTTATTCAAATAAACTCATTGGATTTTTTCAAGTAACGAAAACCACTCTGCCTATTAGACAAGTCAAGCCTTGCATACTAGGTCGGCAGTGCGTTCTGGCTATTAGGTACGACCGTTATATAATATATATATATATATATATATATATATATATATATATATATATATATATATATATATATATATAATATATATGCTAAGTTCACAATATATTGTTATACACGACACTGAACAATTTAATTGCATTTTTATTGCAAATTTAGACGCACTTTACGGACAATGTTGCCAAGAATTGTTGAATAAATATATTAATAGTTAAAATTAAAAAAAAAAAACTCATTCGGACCATAGCACGAAATTAATGAAATATTTACACGCGACATCAATAAAATTTTGATTCAATGATTTTCTCTGCAAAGAAATTTCACCATGTGAATTCTACTCATTATATTTACTTTCGTTACACACACACACACACACACACACACACACACACACACACACACACACACACCACACACACACACACACACACACAAGACAACTGTCTTGATCGGCAGATGAGAGGCGGGCCCAAAAGCCAAAGCTCAACCCCCGCAAGCAGAATTAGGTGAGTACAATTAGGTGAGTTCACCCTACATATTATATTACATATTATATATTATATAGGGGTACCCTACATATATGCTCATCTTTTACAGGGGTCAAGAAAATCTCATTACAGCGTGCTGTAATGAGATTACGTGCTGCACGAAATACTCGTGCTGTATTGATAGAACTTCAGAAAAGTAACGATACAGATATCATGCTGAACGAGCCCCTACCCCCCTCCCTCCTCCCTTGGGGGTTGCACAACCTCATACTCTAATGTTGCAAAGATGTCTTGCACGATTCCCTTGGGGCTGAATTGCTGGAACTTCACCAATATAAATCTTGATCATGGCTCCTTGCAGGTGTGTGTGATGTACGCTCAAATCTCGTACTGGAGCGGCATTGTACAGGGTTATTAATACGTCCTTGTTCGCTGTTTACGATGCAGTGTAAGAGGGGTATAAAGATCACCGCTAGATAAGACTGGGGAAGCACAGAATGGAGCAAGGTAGTGGATATCGTATAGTCTTGCTGCGGGTTAAGTCTTTCTTGACTAGAGGAATATACCCATTGTAAACACCTACGCCAGGATTAATAAAGTATTTACATTAATCCAGCATTTACATTAATCCAACATTTACACATCTACCATGAAACTTGTACAAGAACTAATTAGGGAGGTTTATTTACATTTATTAAACTGTTGACTAGGTTCAAAGCTCACAAGCCAAGGTTATAATTGCTATAAACAGCCTCGTTAGTGCTTCGGAGCTCGTAAACTATTTAATAATGGAAACAAAACAACGATGATTGTTGAAAATGTTGAAGTTTCGTAACGGGTTGTGTAAATCCTTGATTTCTGAACCCTGAATTAAATAGTATTAATGAAGAGTTTTTTTCAGTTATCTTCCTGAGCTTAATCTACTCAAGCATTTTAAGCTTTCTTAATCCACCGGAACTTAATCTACTGAAGCATTTTAAGCTTTCTTAATCCACCGAACTTAATCTATTGAAGCCTTTTAAGCTTTCTTAATCCACCGAAACTAATCTACTGAAGCCTTTTAAGTTTTTTAATCCACCGAAACTTAATCTACTGAAGCATTTTAAGCTTCTTAATCCACCGGAACTTAATCTGTCTCATATTTTTATGAGACAAAAAATAAAAAATTATTGTGATTTTTGGGACTCGTTTAGTGTATTATGATAGATGTAATGGGGATTAATTAATTGCATGGGGATTTAACAAAGGTACTGGGGAGTAACTAAATATATGGAGGATTTACGAAATGTGCTATTGAATAGTACAAAGATTATATTGGATAGTTATTTTTTCAATGTACTTCATAACTGAAGAACATAAGAAATGTCGAGAAGATTCATGCTAGAATAATTAATCTAGGCTATTTTAGGTTTATTGAGATCCCTTCCCCCCCCCTAGGCCCTCCTAGGCCCTCCTAGGCCCCCCTAGGCCCTCCTAGGCCCTCTAGGCCCCCCTAGGCCCTCCTAGGCCCCCCCCTAGGTCTAACTATTGACCTGTGTCCAGGCTGCAACAATTCTAATGGGTATACCTATTACCTATTAGATGAACAGATCCATCAGGTGAAGGAACAAGTCTGCCAAACGTCTTTTCCCTACCTTGGGAATCAAACCCCGGACCATCCCGTTGTGTGCTGACTGTTTCGTGCTGTTAGACTGCGTGTAGTGGCGTCTAACAGTCTGATTGATCAGGATCCTAACAGGGGGGGGGGGGAGAATACCAACAGCAAGGGTTGTCAGCTCGACCACAGCATTGTGCCTAGCATGATATTTGAAGAGGTCACAGCCTGATGGATCCCTGTGACAGAGCCGCCAGTCTCTTGAATGAGTCACCACTTTGATGCTGTCCACTGACCTTTAAAGTTCACGAAAAATTACATGGAAAAAACAACAACTTCATAACGAAAGCACGGGGCCTATTAAAAAAACTCTACGGACGCACCAATACTCATTTGGTTTGTTAAGTGGACGTTCAGTGATGATTGGTTATTTACCCGACCCGCTGACCTTTGACCTTTTGACCTGAGAAATCATAACAGAAGTAGTTTTTGTCATACAGTATGTATAGATTTTATTTTTTTTCATGTTTATTATAATAAGTACGTCGGGGTATGGGAGCCTGAGTCGCCTTGGTGAGAGGCTTATAAGGTCTGGAAACCTCTGGAGGGTTAATAAGTTTACAAAAGCTTATACTGACCACCAGCAAGTATACTTGAGATCTGAGCGTAGTCCAGGACTATCTGTATATATATATATATATTATATATATATATATATATATATATATATATATATATATATATATACACCAAGAATCGGGGTAGACACCTCTTATTATATCTAAAAACAGCCAAATACATTAACAGAAGACAATGGAACTTAAGGCGTTAATATCTAAGCTTCCTAAGAGTTTGATCAGCTAAAAGTATTATATATATTATATATATATATATATATATATATTATATATATATATATATATATATATATACACACACACACACATGTCCCAGATGCATTAAAATTTCCACATAAAAAACATTTACCTAATTTGTTGTCTTTTATTTGTTGTCGAAGTTCGTAAATTTATGCGGATGTCTAAATATGAAGTGCCAAAAATTGGCGATTTGTTAAAAAAAAGTTTGTAATGTGTCGCAGGAGATATTTTTACGATGGAAACTGGAGACGTTGCAGATGTTTGATGTGTTTTTTGAAAGTCTGAAAAGACGTGATGGAGAAGTTGGGTTGAATCTGGAGACGTGATGGAAAAGTTTGGGTGAAATCTAGAGACGTGATGGAGAAGTTTGGGTTGAATCTGGACGTGATGGAGAAAGTTCAGAGATGCTGTTGACTGGGTCATCCCAATAAATTCTAAATCAGTTTTTTTCTAGAAAAACGAAGCGTTCTAAAAAACGGAGGTTAGATATCTTGATCATTACCATTTAATATTGCATTATCTTGTTACTATTACAAGTTGTATTAGTGATGAGAGAGCTGTAGAGGATGTTTTCTGCACAACATCAATGTGTGTGATGTGTTTTTCCTTTCCATTCCTTTCCTTTTCCTTTCCATTCCTTTCTTTCCTTGTCCATCCCAAATCCTTATCCTGACCCCCTCCAAGTGCTACATAGTCGTAATGGCTTGGCGCTTTCCCCTGATCATTCCATTCCATTTGCACAGGCATTGGCTGAGATGTGCCCTGGTTTGGTCTTGTTGGAGGGTGAGGGGGAGATGACATCTTATGGTTTTATTTTTTTTGGATGTGTGGGTTGATGTTTGCATCCAGAAATCCTTAATCCTTAATTAGATGCAAAGAATATTGAAACTTTATGGGAGGAATCGGGTGAAGTTTTTCGGCCACGTCTATATTCACTTTGAAGGAACTCTGATCAGTAATGCATAGCTTCGTTCTGGTATCCCAGCCAGAAGAAGAGGGAACGAGATTGGTTTTTGTAAGCCGGATTCCTGTAAATTGTGGCCTTCAGGGCATCTTTACCTTCCACGTGGAAAGAAAAGTGACGAGGTTTGTCCTGTTCATAGGGGGCCTGGGGGCTGAGTGGACAGCGCTCGGGATTCGTAGTCCTAACGTTCCGGGTTCGATCCCCGGTGGAGGCGGAAACAAATGGGTAGAGTTTCTTTCTCCCTCATGGCCCTGTTCACCTAGCAGTAAATTGGTACCTGGGAGTTAGACAGACAGCTGCTACGGGCTGCCTCCTGGGGGTGTGTAACCAAAGGAGGCCTGGTCGAGGACCGGGCCGCGGGGACCCTAAGCCACGTAATCATCTCAAGATAACCTCGAACCTCATACATAGTCGCAACTGA
>WNGS01006708.1:5818558-5837872 GCA_020271785.1 Procambarus virginalis | reverse complement strand
AAGGAGGGGGGGGCGAGGATATTAGTAGACAGGTAGTGATGTATACACAAAGCCAGGTTATGCCAACCTCACTACCCATACACTAACAACCATACCTAACAACCATACACTAACAACCATACACTGCAAACCAGTTGTCCAAAGCTACGAATATAGATGTCAGCTAGAGATGCGAACGAGTTATAGAGACGGAGAAGAAGAAGAACAGTGTCAGAGCTGTCAATCAGAGGATCAGGTTAGACGTCAATCAGGAGATCAGGTTAGACGTCAATCAGAGGATCAGGTTAGACGTCAATCAGAGGATCAGGTTAGACGCAGTAGTTGTCGAAGCTAATTCGATTCAGAATTTTATATCAATATGATAAAAGCGTGAGAAACGAGTCATTGCATTAATCTACGAACGTTGGGAAGGCGGGGGCCAGGAGCCTTGCTCGACCCTGCAAGTGCATCTAGTGGAGTACTGGTAACCACTGCCCACCATATATAGTATACTAATGAGATGTAGGAGAGTGAATAAGAAAGTTGTGAGTGAATGAGGAGAGCGTGACAACCTGACGGGTTGCCAAGCACGGCAGGCACGGCAGGCACGCTAGGCACGCCAAGCACGCCAAGCACGCCGAGCACGCCAAGCACGCCGAGCACGCCAAGCACGGCAGAGGTCTGGCATCCTGGCGCCTCTCCTCCGCTGAATAATTAAGCCCCCAAAAATGAACACAATGTTAAATATGCGGTGAACGCACCTTTGCTTATATCTAGAGAAGGGTTATATTACCTCTAGGTACATTTATACCTGAATGTGAACACTGTTAAAATACACCAGACCTCGAGAAGTTTGCTTTATGACGTAAACATTTTGCAAAACAATTTAATGTATAAATCCCCCCCCCCCATGCAGATCGGCGTTCAATCCCCGACCGTCCAAGTGGTTGGGGCACCATTCCTTTCCCCGTCCCATCCCAAATCCTTATCTGACCCCTTCCCAGTGCTATTAGTTGTAATGGCTTGGCGCTTTCCCTTGATAATTCCTTCCTTCCTTCCCCCCTTAGGTAAAAAACTGGTGTTCGCTTATAAAATTGACGATGTCCCGTTTTCTATTCGTGGGTACTGGGTTAGGTTAGGTTCGGGCATTTTAGTACATCATTTTTGTGACGGTGTGGACGCTCCACAGGACGGGTTGGTTGAATAAAACGGAATGTTTGTCTGCAGGGAGTAAAACACGTCTTTGTTTGTGAATGATTGATGCAAGCAACATTGGTGGATCTCACCTTGGACTTGAGAATGGTCCAGGATGGACCGAAACGTCGTCGTCCCTTCACCTTCAAGTGTGTGGTCTGGTCAACGATCTAACCTTGCCTTAGACCTATGTTCGTCCAAGCAGCACCCGATCTCAATGATGCAATCATTAATTGTATTCATTGTCTGCAGAATTGACAATATCTCAAATATTGATTACCACCATTATGTATTAGAATTTAGTGAATATTTAGACTTAGATTAGGTCAGGGGATTAGGTTCCGTTGGCAAATGTTTATTTTCAGATTACCAACAGAAGTCGTAAATGAAGCTGTTCGAGAAATGTTTCGAACGTCATCAGTTGTGAGTCGTGTGTAAAGCGCTTATCAATCTCCAAAAAACTTCTGTTATTCTCACAGTTTAAACTGCTGAAATCCTCACCAACAGCAGCTTGCAACGAGGCAGATGCAACATCCCTCTTTTCAACATATAAGCTTCCCATACCTTGCAAATATTTAATTTTGTCCACAGAAGAGGTCCAAGTTCTCAATTAACAATGCCTTGCAAATCTTTGTAAGGTAATCAACAATTAACACCATTTGCCTTATAAAATCAATAAAATCCAACTCCACTTCTAGGAAGAATGCCACGTATGATTAGCATCCCTCGTTTACTCATGACTAATAGACATCCTAAAGGATATCAATGGATATCCTAAGGGACCCATACTTCAGCAACAGTGTCTCACTCTTAATTTTATATACCATTTCCTCTTGCACTAATTCTAATAGTGTATATTTATCTATCACCAACTATCACATTGCCCATATTGCTTACGATATCTCAAATTCACGACCCTGGTTAGTTAACTCTCTCCAATATCCCCAGTATCAGAAAGGGGCAGTTGGCTACTGAGACGTACCTACTGAGTACGTCTCAGTACGTACCTACCACAGCACAACAGACAGGTGAGATGCTTCAATAGCTGTGATGAAAGGTTACTGTAGTTACACCTTCGTTAAAACTGATGTGCTAAGTGGTTATGCCCGCCAAGTGTATATATATATATACCGACTGTACTATGGGTTAGCCTGTAAAGAAAAGGTTTCTAAGGTAACTAACTGCTTGCCCAGATGGGAATTGCCAACCTTCGTGTGGAAACCGTTCAAGCACAGAAGGATTAGGAATACGATAGAGCATCCGCCTCCCACGTCAGAGGACGGGGCTTGGAGGCCTCTCTAGTGCCCAAGCTGAATGACATGTTAAACCACTGTAGTGTGGTAGTAATTTGTAATATATAATATATATATTATATATATAAGATATATAATTTGGTGCTCTAAAATTCTGAGCACACTGTCACCCTGTCTAAAGGCCGTCTGTCCCTGTCTCCGTGTTTCAGACTGTCCTGGACTTTAGTATGTAAATTTCGGCATTACCTGCGTTGGAGCGATCCGGCTTACCCGAGCCTGGCTGAATTCAGACTTCCTTGCACTCTCTATTCCTCTTGATAGATATTGCAAGGAATTTAATGAATTCCACGTACGCGTCCATCATATTACCGTTAATAGGTACCTTCGCTTAATTATATAACACGTTAATCACTGTATGGTAATTAAGGATAACGTCAGTTCGTTAACTGGATAATCTCAATTCGTTAACTGGGTTAACGTAGAAGCTTCGAAGCTATCGAGTGAACATATGTATTCCGGTCACTTGATTTTAACCTTTTAAACCAAATTTGATTTTAGCCTTTTAACCAAACCCAAAAAAAAAACAACGAACCCAATCACCCCACCTAACCTATCGAGTCCCCATCACACTAAACGTGAATGTTTTTCAACCGCTCCTTTTGCCTAATAGGTTACAGAAGTAAATGTTGGTTACGATCGCGTATAGAACGCAGCCTATTGGTTGTGAAGACTGGTAGACACGCGGGGCTATTGCGAGGAGGTGGCGGGTTGAGGTCGATAGACAGACAAGGAAATAAGTTGAAGGGTTTCGGCTGTCAGAATTGATGGTGAGGCGGCGAGGAGGACGTAAGCACCGGATGAACCAGCTATGGCTTCAACAAGTCACCATTCGTAGTGAACCGACTCACCATTCATAGTGAAATGACTCACCATTCATAATGAAAGACACCATTCATAGTGAAATGACTCACCATTCATAGTGAAATGACTCACCATTCATAGTGAAATGACTCACCATTCATAGTGAAATGACTCACCATTCATAGTGAAATGGCTCACCATTCATAGTGAAATGACTCAACATTCATAGTGAAATGACTCACCATTCATAGTGAAATGACTCACCATTCATAGTGAAATGACTCACCATTCATAGTGAAATGACTCACCATTCATAGTGAAATGACTCACCATTCATAGTGAAATGACTCACCATTCATAGTGAAATGACTCACCATTCATAGTGAAATGACTCACCATTCATAGTGAAATGACTCACCATTCATAGAGAAATGACTCACCGTTCATAGCGAAATGACTCACCGTTCATAGCGAAATGACTCACCGTTCATAGCGAAATGACTCACCGTTCATAGCGAAATGACTCACCATTCATAGTGAAATTACTCACCATTCATAGTGAAATGACTCACCATTCATAGTGAAATGACTCACCATTCATAGTGAAATGACTCACCCTTCATAGCGAAATGACTCACCGTTCATAGCGAAATGACTCACCGTTCATAGCGAAATGACTCATCGTTCATAGTGAAATGACTCACCATTCGTAGTGAAATGACTCACCATTCGTAGTGAACCGACTCACCATTCATAGTGAAATGACTCACCATTCATAGTGAAAGATACCATATATAGTGAAATGACTCACCATTCATAGTGAAATGACTCACCATTCATAGTGAAATGACTCACCATTCATAGTGAAATGACTCACCATTCATAGTGAAATGACTCACCATTCATAGAGAAATGACTCACCATTCATAGTGAAATGACTCACCATTCATAGTGAAATGACTCACCATTCATAGAGAAATGACTCACCATTCATAGTGAATGACTCACCATTCATAGTGAAATGACTCACCATTCATAGTGAAATGACTCACCATTCATAGTGAAATGACTCACCATTCATAGTGAAATGACTCACCATTCATAGTGAAATGACTCACCATTCATAGTGAAATGACTCACCATTCATAGTGAAATGACTCACCATTCATAGTGAAATGACTCACCATTCATAGTGAAATGACTCACCATTCATAGTGAAATGACTCACCACTCATAGTGAAATGACTCACCATTCATAGTGAAATGACTCACCATTCATAGTGAAATGACTCACCATTCATAGTGAAATGACTCACCATTCATAGTGAAATGACTCACTATTCATAATGAAAGACACCATATATAGTGAAATGACTCATATTCATAGATAAATGACTCACCATTCATAGAGAAATGACTCACCATCCATACTGAAATGACTCACCATTCATACTAAAATGAATCACCACTCATAGTGAAATGATTCACCATTCCACTTCACTCACCTCATTGTATCTCATTACTAATCCCTGCGAATCAGTAATATCAAATATTTTCATAATTAAACTAGCTTTAGAATCCACATCAATCCGCGTTGCTCGGTCATGCTGCGTGGATTGAACCTCGGACCACTGATTGCGAACCCACCGCGTAGGCTACTGCACTACGAAGCTTTATTAACTGCAAGTACTTCCAGTTATAATAATGCAAATAAATGGACCACAAGAGATACTTGCGTCCATGATAAGACTCGTTTATGGTGACTATCATAATTTATAATATCAAAGTGTGTCATTTATCCAATTCAGAGAAAAAACGGAGCCTCGCGTCTAGACAAAAGACCTTTACAGGGTCGTCTTCAAACAGGGTCTTGAGTTTGAAGCAAAAATCTTGAGATAATGAATGGTCTCCCCCCGAGACCTGTAACTCACAGAACCATCAGGCGAGATTAAAGGTTATGTCGAGGCGAGTGTGTTGGCCTCCTGGAGGGTTAATGTGTTTCTTAGTGTTGACCCGAATTGCTTGTTAACTTAAAGCTTGTTTGCAAAGTTGTTTTAACTGGTTGGGAAGGAAACTAGATATTGCAAATCTTAAAATTGATAGCCAAGGAAAGTGCAACCGCCGCCCCCCCCCTAGCAACGCAGGGCATTGTTTATGCAATCGACCCTGACGTCAACAACTGCCGTGGTTTAAAGGAGATTGCAAACACCGCAAGATATGTATATTAGGTGACGTTAGTTTAGTTTGTCAAAGCAACACAAGTAAAAAGTAGTTTTCCGGTTTGTCCGACTTAATAGTGGCGATTTGTACCTTCTAATTTCGTTGTACGCCGATATATATATATACTCTGGGTCCTCGTGGTTATTATAAGTACTACCAAAACAGGAGCATGGGCTGTTATATATGAGTAAATTTTTCGTTTGAGTAAAATTAACGTACAAATATAACCTAACCTATCTTAACCTAACTTAATCTAACCTAACCTAACATATCTTAACCTAGCATATCTAAGTCAGTAACTCACGTCCTTAATATATTAATATTTATTCAAATAAACTCATTGGATTTTTTTCGTTACGAAAATCACTCTGCCTATTAGACAAATCAAGCCTTGCATACTAGGTCGGCAGTGCGTTCTGGCTATTAGGTACGATCATTATATATATATATATATATATATATATATATATATATATATATATATATATATATATATATATATATATATATATATATATACATATATGCTAAGTTCACAATATATTGTTATACACGACACTGAACAATTTAATTGCATTTTATTGCAAATTTAGACGCACTTTACGGACAATGTTGCCAAGAATTGTTGAATAAATATATTAATAGTTAAAATAAAAAAAAAATACTCATTCGGACCATAGCACGAAATTAATGAAATATTTACACGCGACATCAATAAAATTGTTGATTCAATGATTTTCTCTGCAAAGAAATTTCACCATGTGAATTCTACTCATTATATTTACTTTCGTTACACACACACACACACACACACACACACACACACACACACACACACACACACACACACACACACACACACACATACACACACACTCAAGACAACTGTCTTGATCGACAGATGAGAGGCGGGCCCAAAGAGCCAAAGCTCAACCCCCACAAGCAGAATTAGGTGAGTACAATTAGGCGAGTTCACCCTACATATTATATTACATATTATATATTATATAGGGGTACCCTACATATATGCTCATCTTTTACAGGGGTCAAGAAAATCTCATTACAGCGTGCTGTAATGAGATTACGTGCTGCACGAAATACTCGTGTTGTATTGATAGAACTTCAGAAAAGTAACGATACAGATATCATGCTGAACGAGCCCCTACCCCCCTCCCTCCTCCCTGGGGGTTGCACAACCTCATACTCTAATGTTGCAAAGATGTCTTGCACGATTCCCTTGGGGCTGAATTGCTGGAACTTCACCAATATAAATCTTGATCATGGCTCCTTGCAGGTGTGTGTGATGTACGCTCAAATCTCGTACTGGAGCGGCATTGTACAGGGTTATTAATACGTCCTTGTTCGCTGTTTACGATGCAGTGTAAGAGGGGTATAAAGATCACCGCTAGATAAGACTGGGGAAGCACAGAATGGAGCAAGGTAGTGGATTTCGTATAGTCTTGCTGCGGGTTAAGTCTTTCTTGACTGGAGGAATATACCCATTGTAAACACCTACGCCAGGATTAATAAAGTATTTACATTAATCCAGCATTTACATTAATCCAACATTTACATATCTACCATGAAACTTGTACAAGAACTATTTAGGGAGGTTTTATTACATTTATTAAACTGTTGACTAGGTTCAAAGCTCACAAGCCAAGGTTATAATTGCTATAAACAGCCTCGTTAGTGCTTCGGAGCTCGTAAACTATTTAATTAATGGAAACAAAACAACGATGATTGTTGAAAGAAGTTGAAGTTTCGTAACTGGTTGTGTAAATCCTTGATTTCTGAACCCTGAATTAAATAGTATTAATGAAGAGTTTTTTTCAGTTATCTTCCTGAGCTTAATCTACTCAAGCATTTTAAGCTTTCTTAATCCACCGGAACTTAATCTATTGAAGCTTTTAAGCTTTCTTAATCCACCGAAACTTAATCTACTGAAGCCTTTTAAGCTTTTTTAATCCACCGAAACTTAATCTACTGAAGCATTTAAGCTTCTTAATCCACCGGAACTTAATCTGTCTCATATTTTTATGAGACAAAAAAATAAAAAATTATTGTGATTTTTGGGACTCGTTAGTGTATTATGATAGATGTAATGGGGATTAATTAATTGCATGGGGATTTAACAAAGGTACTGGGAGTAACTAAATATATGGAGGATTTACGAAATGTGCTATTGAATAGTACAAAGATTATATTGGATAGTTATTTTTTCAATGTACTTCATAACTGAAGAACATAAGAAATGTCGAGAAGATTCATGCTAGAATAATTAATCTAGGTTATTTTAGGTTTATTGAGATCCCCTTCCNAATGTTGATTGGGGAATGTGGATGGGGAGCGACATAGAGAGAGAGGAGCGTGTGGGTGGGAATGGGTGAGGGAGGGGGGGTTGAGTGGGGGGATGGGTGGGTGAGAGCGTGTTTGTGTGTGTGGGGGGGGGAGAAGGGGGAAGGTTGTGGTTGTTGAGTGAGGATTGTGGTGGGTCCCTTGTTCGAGGATGTCTAACCATTATGATGTCCTATATCTTAGGGTGTCCTATCCATTATGATGTCCCATATCTTAGGATGTCCTATCCATTATGATGCCCCATATCTTAGGGTGTCCTATCCATTATGATGTTCCATATCTTAGGATGTCTTATCCATTGTGATGTCCTGTATCTTAGGATGTCTTATCCATTATGATGTCCCATATCTTAGGGTGTCCTATCCATTATGATGCCCCATATCTTAGGGTGTCCTATCCATTATGATGTCCCATATCTTAGGATGTCTTATCCATTATGATGTCCTATATCTTAGGATGTCCTATCCATTGTGATGTCCCATATCTTAGGATATCCTATCCATTATAATGTCCTGTCTAAAAATATAAGAGATAGGACAGCATACTTCCCAGATACCTGCATCTTAATTTCACAAAATTTTAGACTGTATATGTTATGCTATTAATTTCGGTGTAATTAAGTTTAGAAAACCGTACATGTTATTAATAAATAATTTAATACCTGTATTCCATTATAATTTATGTTATACAATTGTTACGTACGTTTTAAGCTCTATGTTTTAGCTAAAGAAATTATCAGTCTTAAAATAATTAAAAATAGACATATTGATTTTCAAATAATATGAGGAATATGAGGACAAGGATCTGAGAGATGAGGAAGGAGAGAAGGAACCGCGCCCGAACACTTGCTGGGGTCATAAGGGAATCGAACTCCGGTGCCTAAACACATTTTAGAAAAAGGTTAAACACATTTAATCTGAATATTATATAAATATATTTTAAGTGTGTGATGTCACAGTGACTTGAAAATGTTCACCATCCTTACACTTCAACCTTTGTCCTTCATGTTTGAAGATTATGTCAAGTGATCACACCAGTTCTTTAAATTATCCTTCATACGACACGCACAAGCGATAAGGTTATCGGCATTTTAATGCATTTTCTGAAAAAATCTGTCGTCTAAATTTGCTCCTGTCAACTAAATCAGCTTTTGTGCGCGGTGAAGATAACACGAACTCCCACTTGATTGTTCGTATCGTCAGAGAGAGAGGACACTTGACCAAGAGAAGTGAAAGGGATATATATATATATATATATATATATATATATATATATATATATATAATATATATATATATATATATATATATAACTCCAACCTCCCCCCAAAAAAACTTCAAAGTAATCACTATTTTTTTCACGGCGATACTATTACTAAATATCAGAATCCTGGAGTGACCAAAGGTGCGGTATTCCGTGGCTTTGAAAACGACTCACTGACTACTAAACTACCTAAACTACCTACTAACTACACAACGACCCGCTGACTACGACACACACTATGACTACGCAATGTCATGCTGACCACAAAACGACCCAATTGCACATCACTGGAAAACAGCAATTGTTTACCAAAGCACACGAGACGCCACTCGGTAAACGAGATAATTCCTTCCCAGATATGCAGTCTCTTATTGTGTCTCTAGCCTAGCCTAGCCTAACCTAACCTAACTTAACCTAACCTAACCTTCCCAGATATGCAGTCTCTTATTGTGTCTCTAACCTAACCTAACCTAACCTAACCTTCCCAGATATGCAGTCTCTTATTGTGTCTCTAACCTAACCTAACCTAACCTAACCTAACCTTCCCAGATATGCAGTCTCTTATTGTGTTTTCGATCTATTTCATTTCGAGGTCACTACGTCTCTTATTTAAAATCTAATAACTAATCAACTCTCTCTTGTTTTTTCTGACGCCAGGTCATTTCTAAGCTCCTTCAGAATCTGAAGTTCCTTATTCTGAAGGAATAGAATCTGAAGTCCTTTGTGTTCCTGGACACGGCGGCTCCTGTTGTCTGTTCGGGGAAATAAATCCCCTAGGACGGGTCAAGGTGAGGAATGCGATAACGTTTCTTCTTATCTCTGGAAAGGAATGTTCACGAACACGTAAATCACGCATACTAACTCATACGCATGTACATACAATACATATTCATGCATATACAACCCTGGAAAAAGCGCGCACATACACACTTTAGAAAGTCATTAGCAAGAATTTTTTCAGTGTCACAGTAGTTAACAAATGGAATGCATAAAGCAGTGGTATGGTGGAGGCTGACTCCATACACAGTTTTAAATGTAGATATGATAGAACCCAGTAGGCTCAGGAACCTGTATACCAGTTGATTGACAGTTGAGAGGCGGGACCAAAGAGCCAGAGCTCAACCCCCGCAAGCACAACTAGATGAGTACACTGTAACAACCCCTAAAGCAGAAGATAAAAGAGGGGGAGTGGGGAATATGATCACCTCGTACAAAATACTGAAATGGAATAGCCAAGGCTCGGGGGTGAGGCTCACGGGAAGAAGCTAAGGGTTCAAGGATAGACTCAGGGCTCGGGGGAGAGGCTCAGGGCTCGGGGGAGAGGCTCAGGGCTCGGGGGAGAGGCTCAGGGCTCGGGGGAGAGGCTCAGGGCTCGGGGGAGAGGCTCAGGGCTCGGGGGAGAGGCTCAGGGCTCGGGGGAGAGGCTCAGGGCTCGGGGGAGAGGCTCAGGGCTCGGGGGAGAGGCTCAGGGCTCGGGGGAGAGGCTCAGGGCTCGGGGGAGAGGCTCAGGGCTCGGGGGAGAGGCTTAGGGCTCGGGGGAGAGGCTCAGGGCTCGGGGAGAGGCTCAGGGCTCGGGGGAGAGGCTCAGGCTCGGGGGAGAGGCTCAGGGCTCGGGGGAGAGGCTCAGGGCTCGGGGGAGAGGCTCAGGGCTCGGAGGAGAGGCTCAGGGGAGGCTAGATCCCATCGCTAAACTTTGCTAATAGCTTCTGGGGTCTCCCGGACAACGCAAAATTGGTCTCTAAATTTCTCGATAAGCAGAGTTAAAGTTACGAGATAAATGGAGGCCAGGGCTACCCTGGCCTGCGGTGGAGGAGCCCAGGGCTACCCCGGCCTGCGGTGGAGGAGCCCAGGGCTACCCCGGCCTGCGGTGGAGGAGCCCAGAGTTTCCTTGGCCTGCGGTGGAGGAGCCCAGGGCTACCCCGGCCTGCGGTGGAGGAGCCCAGGGCTACCCCGGCCTGCGGTGGAGGAGCCCAGGGCTACCCCGGCCTGCGGTGGAGGAGCCCAGAGTTTCCTTGGCCTGCGGTGGAGGAGCCCAGGGCTACCCCGGCCTGTGGTGGAGGTGCCCAGGGCCACCCCAGCCTGCGGTGGAGGTGCCCAGGGCTACCAGGGCTATGACGAGTGAAAATTTTCTGACAATTTTTTTCCTAGATCAGACCGTAAGAAAGAGAATTTTGTTTTGATTGATTTTCTCCGAAGCTGACGCCAGTGTTCGAATCGTAGTGGGGATGAGTACATACGACAGTCGTACGCTGTTGAATACGGAGTACTGTGTCGCCCCCGACCCGACCATGTTGGCACGTGCCCAGTAGGAATCAGGGTGCAAAAATGGGTGAAACTAGCCGCGAGCGTCTGGCAGCCAACCTCGGATATTTATTCTGATATATAGATGATTATTTATTCATGTGTGTTTGTAAAAAAACTAAATAGTGACTTGAGATTAATTAATAACATGATTAATTAATTAATAACATCGAGGTGATTGGTGTCATTTAGATTACAGCATTAATATAAGCTTTAAGTTGCATATATAATCTCGGATCAACTTTATCACCACGGGGGAGTCGAACCATGGTAGACCATGCTGCCTTTGACTATAGTACGAAACTTACCCATTGTTATTATAATGGATGAAATATTGGCAGATGCAGTCAGACCAAAAAAAAAAGAGCTTAAAATACGCTATTAACTACTAATATGGACGTCAAACTGTCCCATTAAGTATACTAATCTTAAGTTTAAATGTACATATTCGCCTGGAATATATGACAGTACGTAGTATATATATATCTGTCTGTTTATCTGTCTCTAGTCGCGCCCCCTGTCCAAATACAAGAGAATGTACGAAATAACGTCACCTTATTACTGTTGTTGTTGTTGTTGTTAAAGATTCGCTACCTGGAATAAGAAGTTCCAAGTAGCACGGGCTATGGTGAGCCCGTAGTAGCTTATTACTGCGTTTCGTACCCCATCTTTCACGTTCTCTTCCGTATTGTGTAAGGTTTCCTGGGCGTCTTTATGGCCCACGTGTGTAATCTCTGGCAAGGTCTTCACCGGCTGGGGATGAGTTGTCCTCTTTTCACCCCAGATGAGCTGATGAGCTGCTCCCATCTCCCATCCCACGCTGAATTATTTGATATATTTATGGAGACTTTTTTAAAGTTCAAGTATATATAAATTTCGCCATTGATATTCTTATAATGATTATTAATTGTAGTAAAGGATTTTACACACTATTTTTTATTTCAGCATTAAACTGCATTTGTCAATCTTTCGTCCGTTTTAATAGAATAATGGGAAAGTGGTTTATATTTTCACGCTATTCACGTACAAAAATTTTTGAATCACTCTATTCACTCTATTTGGGTCTGAAAGGATGATAACACATCATCTCACCCTTCTTCAGCCACGTTATTGTGACTCATCGTCAGCTGCTTGATAACGCAAACTGGATAACAGGTGCTTGATAACGCAAATTCTATAACACCTGGTTGATAGCGAAAATTAGATAACAGCTGCTTGATAACGCAAACTGGTTGACAACTATTATCCCCCTTACTATCGTACTATATTGCGTGCAGCCGCACGCAATCAGTAGTGTCAGAAATGCATCTATTGATGTTAATTTCTAATCATTTACACGTATAAATATATATATTTTATATAATTCAATGCGATTTACAAATATATAAATTAAATAAAAACGTGATTATACTGAGTTCGGTTATTTTACAGATGAGCACTCTATGTTAAATCACATAATTAAGGTTAAATTACTTTCCTTAAGGAGGGAAGAACTGGGCTGCAAAACTAGTTAGTTCTTAACCATCAGGGGACACCCGACCCCCGCTGGATGGGGGGGGGGGGGTGTGCAGGACAAACATATAAATTGTGACACTAGCTCTCCACATATGTCAGTTGGTTAATTTAGAACCTGTACTTGAGGTCGATCTCGAACCCATTGTTGATGTGACGACTTATATTGCATTTTGTAACTAACTCATCATGATTGTAACTTGCTTAGCTAAATGAGTTGTGGGGTTCAGTTCCTGAGCCCATTATGTGCCTCTGTAAACCTTTCCACTACCGCGCACGGGATGGGTATGGGGTGCATAATAAATGAACTAAACTAACTAACCCCCCCCCCCCCCCGCTGTGTTTACTTCTGTGTGTTTACACTTTGTTGCTGTTGTTGTTGTTAAAGATTCGCTACCTGGAACAAAGTTCCAAGTAGCACGGGCTATGGTGAGCCCGTAATTTTTTTAGTTTTTTTTTTTTACACTTTGCAGCTGTGAGGGTGTTGGTTGTGGCTGTGTTTATACGCCTTGATTAGTGAGCAATATCCCTGCAAATGAACAAATCCCCAAGGGCCGTGACGAGGATTCGAACCTACGTCCGAGAGCACCCCAGACACTGCCTTAATCGACTGAGCTACGACATGGTCAAAAGAGTTGAAACCGGAAAATTTGATGCATCATGCTATTGTGATGGCTGTGTGTAATATCCCTGCAAACACACACACACCGTAACTGTCCCCATTTTCCGCTAGTTACAACTGGTAATAATGTTGCTATATCTTGTGAAAACGTTCTTATGACGTATTGGAACGTTGGTACAACTTGTTATGTGTTAAACGTTGCTGGAATGTTGTAGCAATGTTGTGGTTTCGTCTCGTGTTCGGCGGGATGACTGGGGGGATGTGGCGGGGAGCTGATGCCGACGGGAATGATTCAGCGATGATTAGGAAGAAATTCACGTGTTATGGGTGTTACGGCAGGGCTTGTCGATGTCAGCGTTCGATTCCCGATGGAGTCAAAGTGGTTGGGCACGAATTATTATTCCCTTGCCCCCCCCCCTCCAGGGAGGGGGGGGGCAAGGTCGAGGCCTCTTGGAGGCCTGGTCCAGGACCGGGCCGCGGGGACACTAAAAGCCCCGAAATCATCTCAAGATAACCCCCTTCCATCCCATCCCAAATCCTTATCCTGATCCCTTCCCAGTGCTATATAGTCGTAATGCAAGCGATGAGTCACAATAACGTGGCTGAAGTATGTTGACCAGACCACACACACTAGAAGGTGAAGGGACGACGACGTTTCGCTCCGTCCTGGACCATTCTCAAGTCGATTGTGGTCCAGGACGTGCCGAAACGCCGTCGTCCCTTCACCTTCTAGTGTGTGGTCTGCTCAACATACTTTAGTCGTAATGGTTTGACACTTTCCCCTGCCCTGAAAAGGGAGCCGGTCGGCCGAGCGGAAAGCACGCTGGACTTGTGATCCTGTGGTCCTGGGTTCGATCTCAGGCGCCGGCGAGAAACAATGGGCAGAGTTTTTTTCACCCTAGCCCCTGTTACCTAACAGTAAAATAGGTACCTGGGTGTTAGTCAGCTGTCACGGGCTGCTTCCTGGGGGGTGGAGGCCTGGTCGAGAACCGGGCCGCGGGGACACTAAAAAGCCCCGAAATCATCTCAAGATAACCCTTGCCCATGGTTAGGGCACTACAGTGACATTTCGCTCGTCACGTCACTGCAATGGCAGCTCCCCAGTGCCCGAGTGGGCGCTGGGAGCATCACTCTCTAATGAAGGCTTACGGTTGGCGCTGTGCTTCGTGATTACTGGTGTTAAGTCTGATAAATCAGTTCTTATATCAGCCGGCGGGACGAGTTATAGCAGCCAAGGAGCAATTGAAGGGGACGAATGCCGAACACTGTGTTTGTCTTGGCGTTTTCACGTGCCGATGAGGTCAGGTCACGCGGCTCCTGCAAGCTTGTAAGAGGTCACTCAAGAGGTCACAGAAACATACAGGTGCGTTAAAATGCTAAAAGATTATATGCACGTTTATCGAAAACTTTTAATATTTTTTATAGTACTTGGTCGACCTTTAAATATTTTTAGTAAATGGTCAGAAAATTAATTTAGATTTATTTTTTTGGGGGGTGTTTAAAAGTTATTTTAAATTCAACCTATTCCAGAATAAATTTAAAGGTACGCAGTGTTTCATAATTTAGGGACAATTTATAGGTGGCGACCCCCTACCGGCTGTAGGCTTGATGCTTGGTGGTGGGAGGGCAGACCTCACCTAACTTTGCAACATGACGAGTAGGTGTAATGGGGCGCTCATAGGTAGGTCCTCCTTGGCCATAATACCCTCCAAACAGACAGTGGAAATGAAATGATCTGGATCAAATACAATGAGTGTCATTATGTATTAACTGACATGCAAAATTCATGTTTTAATGACAGATTTACATTCTGGTGGCTCACAACACTATAATGGAGACCCGGGCACCGCCGGATATCCCCCTCTTTTATATATTAGCATCGCAGGCTCTTGACAAAAACAAAAAACAAAAGATATAGAAAAGAAAATGTAATGCCATTAAATAATTTAATGTAACAAATCTTGCCATTTCTTTTCCTTAAGGATTATTGGAGGCCAATAATCAATTACCATTGTATAAAGTTCCTAATGCTCCAAGTATAATTAATTTTTGCTTGTTTGTTTGTAATTAATCTCGGTAACTAAAGTTTGGGCAACCACAGTGTCTGAAGTCAAGGTAACCGAATCTTATGCTGAAAGGCCAAATGGTTACCACTGCACCACAGCACCACTGCACCACTGCAGCGGTACACTGACCGAACAAAATGCTGCAGGGGACAAAAATATTTCCCATCGATACAATGACCGAACCACCTATACCGCGTGCGGTTCGTTCAGGATTTCTGGGCATTGTACCAGCGCAAACGACCCAACCACCCCTACTGCACTACGACCAGGAGGGTCGTTCAGATCCACGGCTCTCGTACCTCGGTTCAGTCCACTCACATTCCCCAAATAACCATCCATGTTTTCACACCCCTTCCAGTCTGGTTATCTTGGCGGCGCGCAAGCTTTTTTTGCGACTTTTGTCAACAGCGAGCTTGTGGTGTTTCCAGGCTTGTGGGTGACATCACAAGTTTTCCGCAAACAGTCATGAAGCAAAAGAACAATACGCGGAATAGATATATACACATTTGTATGTTTAGGAGTGTGTGTGTGCGTTTTTTTTATGTATCTTAAAGTCACAATAACGTGGCTGAAGTATGTTGACCAGACCACACTAAAAAGTGATGGGACGACGACGTTTCGGTCCGTCCTGGACCATTCTCAAGTCGATTGAGAATGGACCGAAATGGTGTTGTCCCTTCACTTTCTAATGTGTGGTCTGGTCAATTGGCTTTACCCTCATACACAGGAGGAAAACCGTTCATTCAAATAGCAAATTTATAGACAATATGACATATGCGATTCATGCAGTGTTATTAATCATGATTTCATGAGTTATTCACCTGTTTGTGTCGGTTGGAAACAGAGCTGCAGCTCTTGAGCCCTTGCACCCTGCCGGGTTTGTCATGGCTATTTGATAGATAGGTTGGTTGCCAATCTATCAAACATATCTACCTTGATATTATGTTTAGAGTTTAAACTGTATATATTGCGAAAAATCGCATATTTCTTACAACTATTAAGTAAATTTCAATCACTTCGATTGTCTTCTTATTATTTTTTTAATATTTACAAACCCTTCAAGATATTCATTATAAAAAAAATCGTTAAGTGGGTTCAATAAACAGTCATATTCGTAAAGAACTTCAGAGCATTCTGGTATACCTTTGGTTCCTGTTCCGCCACCAGGTCTCTTCCCTTCTACAATCACGTCTAAATCATTTACAATCACCTGTCACCTGCCACGACGTCATTTTCGCTCTTGTTCGAAGCTCTCTAAAGAGGCCTCTCCACTCTCTTCGTAGCGTGTTTATGATGGATGGAAGGATTTGATGTTTATCTTCTACAAATCTGCCTTTGGGTTGTGCGTTGTTGTTTTTTGTCGAGTTTCCCAAGGTGCAGTTAAGTGGCGGTATGTTCATTTTGTTGTGGTGTGTGTGTGTGTGTGTGTGTGTGTGTGTGTGGTGTGTGTGTGTGTGTGTGTGTGTGTGTGTGTGTGTGTGTGTGTGTGTACTCACCTAATTGTACTCACCTAATTGTGCTTGCGGGGGTTGAGCTTTGGCTCTTTGGTCCCGCCTCTCAACTGTCAATCAACTGGTGTACAGTTTCCTGAGCCTACTGGGCTCTATCATATCTACATTTGAAACTGTGTATGGAGTCAGCCTCCACCACATCACTGCCTAGTGCATTCCATTTACTAACTACTCTGACACTGAAAAAGTTCTTTCTAATGTCTCTGTGGCTCATTTGGGTACTCAGCTTCCACCTGTGTCCCCTTGTTCGCGCCCCTCCAGTGTTGAATAGTTCATCCTTGTTTACCCGGTCAATTCCCCTGAGGATTTTGTAGGTTGTGATCATGTCCCCCCTTACTCTTCTGTCTTCCAGTGTCGTAAGTTGCATTTCCCGCAGCCTTTCCTCATAACTCATGCCTCTTAGTTCTGGGACTAGTCTAGTAGCATACCTTTGGACTTTTTCCAGCTTCGTCTTGTGCTTGACAAGGTACGGGCTCCATGCTGGGGCCGCGTACTCCAGGATTGGTCTTACATATGTGGTGTACAAGATTCTGAATGATTCCTTACACAGGTTACTGTGTGTGGGCGTGTGTGTGTGTAGTGTGTGGGGTGGCTTTTGTGTGTGTGTGTGTGTGTGTGTGTGTGTGTGTGTGGTGTGTGGTGTGTGTGTGTGTGTGTGTAATCACCTAGTTGTACTGTATCTAGTTGTGCTTGCGGGGGTTGAGCTCTGGTCATTTAGTCCTCGCCTCTCACAGAGTCAATCAACTAGACTGTACATGTTCCTGAGCCTTGTCCGTTGTGTGCGTGGGAACGCGTGCATGTATGTATGTGAATGTGAGTCTATTCCTAGGATGACCACAGTAGTGCAAATCGACATCCTGTATGTAACAGTAATTCAACACGCTTGTTAAAACACCACACTGTCTCCACGAATCAATCAACCTGCCACTACCATATCGACGACCGAGGCGCAGCAGCAACACCAAGCCACCAAAAAAAACGGGCAACAGAACAGCAGCAGCAGCAGCAGCAGCAACAACCAATCTCTCTCGCTCTCCCCGGGCCGAGGTCGACGCCTCCAGCGCGGGCCGAGAGTGTGGGCGGCATCTGGCCAATTGCCCGGACAGAAATACACCGTAGGACTGCGCGCGACGAGCCGGCGCTAAAATGCACTTGCAAAGGCGGGAAGTCTAGTTTTTTACCGAGGGGTTGACGGGAAGAGAATGGCAGGAACGAAAGGGAAGGGAAAGGGAGAGGAACTGGGGGAGTGTCGGGAGGTGTAATTGGGCATGGGAGTCATGGCGGGGAATGTTTACATTGATGGGGCGAGGCGAAGGACGCTTGTTTTAGCCCTCCTCGCCTCTCCAAGGAGACCTGCACACAAAAAAAAGAAAGGAAAAAGAGGGCATTGTGCCGGGGAGGAAGGAGGAAAAGGCGAAGTAATGGGGGAACAATAGAAAAGTGGGAAGGTAGACAGAAGGAGGTGAGAAAGGAGTTGAGTAAAGTTATAAAGAAAGAAGAAAGGAAACTTGTAGGAGTACAGGAGAGAAAAGGAGAAGAGAAGAGAGACGAAGAAGAGAGAGAGAGAGAGAGAGAGAGAGAGAGAGAGAGAGAGAGTAGAGAGAGAGAGAGAGAGGGGAGAGAGAAAGAGAGACAGACAGACCAGAGAGCAGAGAGAGACAGAACAGAGAAAGAGAAAAGGGCATATTAGAAGCAGGAGAAATTGAGGGAAATAGAAGGGATAGGGTAAAAGGGGAAATGAAAAGTGGGGAGAGTAAATGAAAATAGGTGTGAAAAGAGAGGAAGAGGAGAGAGAGAGAGAGGAAGAGGGAGGAGAGAGAGAGAGGAAGACACAGCTTCGGGAGATGGAAGGAGGGGGGGGCGAGGATATTATGTAGACAGGTAGTGATGTATACACAAAGCCAGGTTATGCCAACCTCACTATCCCATACACTAACAACCATACACTAACAACCATACACTAACAACCATACACTGCAAACCAGTTGTCCAAAGCTACGAATATAGATGTCAGCTAGAGATGCGAACGAGCTTTATAGAGACGGAGAAGAAGAAGAACAGTGTCAGAGCTGTCAATCAGAGGATCAGGTTAGACGTCAATCAGGAGATCAGATTAGACGTCAATCAGAGGATCAGGTTAGACGTCAATCAGAGGATCAGGTTAGACGCAGTAG
>WNGS01006708.1:5804502-5817558 GCA_020271785.1 Procambarus virginalis | reverse complement strand
GATAGACACACGGTTGCCTGTACCACTAGCCTTCACCAATACATCCGGCTTTCCCAGCTCACATTAGCACTATCGACCCAATACTCTTTTTAGTTTTTCCACACATGACCGGATAGTATTTACGGATTAACCGTTTCGGAGTCTGAGGGATCTCTGTCGCAGATATATATATATATATATATATATAATATATATATATATATATATATATATATATATATAAATATATATATATAATATATATATATTAATATATATATATATATATTATATTAATATGTATGTGTGAGAAAGCTGCATTAACGCGCAAGCCATATATCATTAAGAACTCTTTGACCCGGCCAGGATTCGAACCCATGCCGTCCAGGATCACCCCTAAACGTACACAGTACCGTGACCACCGCACCAATGATGTGTACGTTTAGGGGTGATCCTGGACGGCATGGGTTCGAATCCTGGCTGGGTCAAAGAGTTCTTAGTGTATTATATATATATATATATATATATATATATATATATATATATATATATATATATATATATCGGATGTTTAGTTCCACGGTAGTGTGGATGACAATTTATATGACGCTCGGTGTACTTGTCATACTACTACCACCGTCCCTCTTATTGATCACTGAAAACATACCTGCCCAACACCTGCTGCGTTAATATGATGTTATTTAAAGAAAGAAGAGCTGGAGAGACATGATCCTGACATATTAAATTCGCAGATACGCGACAGGAATGTCAGGAAAACCTTATTTTAGATAAGGGTTCTAGGAAGAGCGAATTAACAGGGCAAAAATGGATACATGTATCCACAGTTCATATGCTTTGCAACGAAGGGGCTGGGAGCCATTGCACTAAATGACGGAGAGGTGGGAAGGTTGGGGCCTAGGAGCTGAAACACAATAAAACAAAAGCTATTATAGCAATACTATTAGGTGAGTACTTTCCCCAACACTCACCTTCACACCCATTAACCTTTACTTACACTTTCTGCCTCTTAAACTGATTCCAACATCTTTATCAACTTGTACTCACCCTTACCCACACTTATGCTCCCTACACTTTACCTAATTGTACTCACCTTTACCCACACTTATGCTCCCTACACTCTCCCCTCACACTCCCCACTTCCTCCCTACACATACCTACACACACACACCTACACACACCAATGCAGTCCCACAGGCACAAGTACTTATTGGAGGTTAAAAGACGGGTAAAGTAAGAGAGAATGGAGTGTGCTGGCGGTCAGAGGGGAGACTTCGAGGGGTTTGAGGTCATTCCTGTCTCCAGTAGAACTAAATGGAGCTTAAAGGGAAGACATAACGAAGCCTTCCTGATGTTGTTCACCAAGACTTACAAGGATGCTGTAGACAGGTTCAGGAAAGTCTTAAAAAGTAGTGAATACAGAGGTAAGAAATTGAAAAAACTCTCACAAGAAATCGACAAACCGAGAAAAATAAGAAAACAGAAATACGAGTAGAAGAAAAATCCTTATAAGAAAAGTTTACATTCAGGAAAGATCTGCGAAGATATTTGGTTTGAAAAAAGAAAAAAGGTGCTCAATTTATGGAAAACGTTACTAGATAACGTGATTGATCGCTGGATTGTTTCAAGCGAAGGAGTAGTTAGACATATAGAAGAATGAGTTTGGGGGGTGGATGTAATAAGAGTTGCTCCCACACTTGCTCCTCTTAGTTACATCCTCGTCCTTCACTCAAGTACTCACCTAATTGTGCTTGCGGGGGTTGAGCTTTGGCTCTTTGGTCCCGCAAAGTGTTAATCACGAGAAGGTTACCATATTATTGGAAGATTCAGAAAAATCTAGGGTCAAAATATCCATAAAAAATGGTTATCTTGAGATGATGTCGGAGCTTTTTAGTGTCCCCGCAGCCCGGTCCTCGACCAGGCCTCCACCCCCAGGAAGCAGCCCGTGACAGCTGACTAACACCCAGGTACCTATTTTACTGCTAGGTAACAGGGGCATAGGGTAAAAGAAACTCTACCCATTGTTTCTCGCAGGCGCTCGGGATCGAACCCGGGACCACAGAATCACAAGTCCAGCGTGCTGTCCGTTCGGCCGACCGGCTCTGGTTGAACAAAAACTGTTATCCCGTTATTTATATTGTCTCTAACACCAATATATATGCTGTTATAATATTAATATATAATAATAAAAAACGTAAATAGTATTTTAAAAAAATATAATATAATATTAATATAATATTAACATAGAATATTAAGAACATAAGAATAAGGACATCTGCAATAAATTTATTAGCCCCTGCAGATATCCTGAGTTTTTACGGGCTCACCATAGCCCGTGCTACTTGGAACTTTTTGTTCCAGGTAGCGAATCTTTAACAACAGCAACATATCCTGAGTGAGAAGAGGCACCACGGGCTCACCATAGCCCGTGCTACTTGGAACTTTTTGTTACAGGTAACGAATCTTTAATAAGAACAAATATCCTGAGAATTATCATTTCTTAGTGTCTAGAGCCTATACATTTGTCAGCAGTAAACTGCAGTTGCCAATATTTTGTTTATACCATAGTGCTGTCTACTCCGGTTTACAGCTATTTTGAGTATCCTAAATTTAATTCTCACCGCACGTCAATAGCCTGCAACTTTGCAGCTCAAAATTTAAAGTGATGATGATAAGCAATTAACTTAATGCTAAAAGTAAAGCCGATAATAACCTATTCTTTAAATGTACATAATTTACATTAATTCAATAATACGAGTTTTATATAAATTTTCATATTAAAATTCAATAATTATGAAATGTAAATAAACTTTTAGCAATTCCTTTTGTTAACATATTCAGCAGTAAAAAGTTAGCTATAAATTATATATAGCGTATGTACAAGTATTGTTTCTTATACGAAGCATTAAAAGTGAAAGAAAACGGGAAATTAAATTAAAAATGAAAATACAATATATCAGGAATATACATCTTGACTATAAGTTCTTTAACTGAAAATAAGAATTATGACAAAGATTAGATATAACAGAGGCATCAGTAGTGCTTGTAGATAACTTGTTTCTGTTTAACTTGGTCAGTATGGGACCCGCTTACTGTGGATCAACAGATCTGTTGCGGTGCTCATGTTCTTATGTTCTTAAAGTTGATAATCAAGATGAAAAAGGGGAACATATTAGTTTGAGAAGAATTTCAAATTTATAGAACAGATAGCCGAGTACCATAACAGACATGGGATCACTGAATTGTTTCCAGCGTAGGTTAGACATTGATATGAATGAGTATGTGTGGATGTGAATAGATGCTGCCTTGTATGGGTCAATAGGAGCTGCCTTGTATGGGTCATAGGAGCTGCTTGTATGGGTCAATAGGAGCTGCCTCGTATGGGCTAATAGGAGCTGCCTCGTATGGGTCAATAGGAGCTGCCTTGTATGGGTCAATAGGAGCTGCCTCGTATGGGTCAATAGGAGCGGCCTCGTATGGGTCAATACGAGCTGCCTCGTATGGCCAATAGGAGCGCCTAGCATGGGCCAATAGGCCTTCCATAGTTTCCGTTATTCTTCTGTTCATCTTACGACTCAGATATTGACCTCTGAATGGGTATCCGACCCACTGAACCCATCACGTGAAATACACATAAACGGAATAACATCAGTGGTACATGCAAGGGCTGGAAGTTTTAGATCAGACCTCAGTAACGTAAGACAGGAATCTTTCAAGACATTGAATGCCACATGTGCGAGACACTATATGTTACATATATATGCAAGACACTATGTTACATATGTAAGATATACCGTATGTCACATATGTGAAATACTGTATGTCACATATGTAAGACACTGTATGCCATATATGGTGGAAGACATTGTGCACTATTGTACGTCACCGAGTAGAATGAGTGAACACAACACAATACGAAACCACAACGTTTTTTTACGTCGTACAGACGTGTCAAAAACGTTGCTGCAACGTTTTGGTTGTTGGTTTGAAGGGGCGAAGGTGACGGGGGGGGGGGGGGTAGGGGACAAACGTAGGTGAAACATGAATGCTAAGGGAACAAGTTCTACCACCACACACACACACACACACACACACACACACACACACCACACACACACACACACACACACACACACACACACAGGGGCCTGGTAGCCTGGTGGATAGCGCGCAGGACTCGTAATTCTGTGGCGCGGGTTCGATTCCCGCACCAGGCAGAAACAAATGGGCAAAGTTTCTTTCACCCTGAATGCCCCTGTTACCAAGCAGTAAATAGGTACCTGGGAGTTAGTCAGCTGTCACGGGCTGCTTCCTGGGTGTGTGTGTGTGTGTGTGTGTGTGTGTGTGTGTGTGTGTGTGTGTGTGTGTGGTGTGTGTGTGTGTGTGGTGTGTGGTGTGGAAAAAAAAGTTAGTAAACAGTTGATTGAAAGTTGAAGGCGGGCCGAAAGAGCAAAGCTCAACCCCCGCAAACACAACTAGGTGAACACACACATACACACACACACACACACACACACACAACACCACACACACACACACAAACACACACACACACACACACACACACACACACACACACACACCTGGTCTCAGAAACAGGTTATTAAATCTGCCGTGTGAAGGCTGTGTGTTTATGTGTGTATTCACCTAGTTGTATTCACCTAGTTGTGCTTGCGGGGGTTGAGCTCTGCTCTTTCGGCCCGCCTCTCAACTGTTACTACTAACTTTTTTTCACACACAAACATACACACACCCAGGAAGCAGCCCGTAACAGCTGTCTAACTCCCAGGTACCCATTTCTGCTTGGTAACAGTGGGCATTCAGGGTGAAAGAAACTCTGCCCATTTGTTTCTGCTTCCACGGGGATCGAACCCGGAACCTCAGGACTAGGAATCCAAAGCGCTACCCACTCAGCTTTCAGGCCACTAGTCAATGTGTGTGTGTTTGTATATGAGTGAATTGCCAGATGTCGTCCTAATAAACGGGATGGAACAGATGTGGAGAGAGGGAGCAGATGTGTATGTGACACAGCCCTATGTAGAGAGCCAGATGTGCAGAGGCAAGGGAAGTAGAGGCAGCACAGGTGTGAGTGACAGAGACAGGTGTGATGCCCAGGTGTACAGGGACAAAGAGACGTGGGGTCGAGGCGCCCACAACCTCCCAAGGACAAGGCTTCTTGGGTTACAAGACAAAAACTCAACCAAATTGAATTAAAACATAATTGACGGAGTAGCAACACACAACGCGAGAAGTTTCAGTAAAGCTTAAACATTCAGCTTATCCATACAGCTTATGTATCCAACTTATACATACAGCTTACACATACAGCTTATACATCCTAGAATATGTTAGAATAAGGACGTCACCAATATAGAAGCAGAAATAACTAGACAATTCAAAACATACAATTAGCACATTGAGAGATCTTTTGATTAGACATGTATGTACAAGGTGTAAAGAAAGAATACAATCATTATTACAATCAACTTTCAACATTATAATCAATCCAATCATTATAACCAATCAACTTATAAACATTACAATCAACTACCACTACACAACAATCCTGGTAGCTGGGGCTTAAAAAATAATTGGGAGAAGAGTCATTAGGAACATGCACTCATCAAATACCAGGAGCATGCAATGATCAACTCATCAGGGGCATGCAATAATCAACTCGTCAGGAGCATCCCGTTCTCAGTTCATCAGGAGCATCCCGTTCTCAGTTCATCAGGAGCATTAATGGTCATCTCATTAGGAGCATTGAATGATCAACTCACCAGGAGCATACAGTGATCAACTCAACAGATGCATACAGTAGTTCATCAAGAGTATCATACAATGATTCATCAAGAGTCTCATGCAATGATTCATCAACAGGAGCATACAGTGATTCATCAACAGGAACATACAATGATTCATCAACAGGAGCATACAATGATTCATCAACAGGAGCATACAATGATTCATCAACAGGAGCATACAATGATTCATCAACAGAAGCATAGAATGATTCATCAACAGAAGCATACAATGATTCATCAACAGAAGCATAGAATGATTCAACAGGATCACACAATGATTCATCAACAGGAGCATACAATGATTCATCAACAGGATCATACAACGATTCCTCGACAGGATCATACAATGATTCATCGACAAGAACATACAATGATTCATCAACAGGAACATACAATGATTCATCAACAGGAACATAGAATGATTCATCAACAGGAACATAGAATGATTCATCAACAGGAACATAGAATGATTCATCAACAGGAACATACAATGATTCATCAACAGGATCATACAATGATTCATCAACAGGACACTACAATGATTCATCATCAGGATCATACAATGATTCCTCAACAGGATCATACAATGATTCATCGACAAGAACATACAATGATTCATCAACAGGATCATACAATGATTCATCAACAGAATCATACAATGATTCATCAACAGGACACTACAATGATTCATCAACAGGAGCAGCACCAGTCAACATGTTCGTGCAGACTCTAGATAAAGAGATAAAGTCTTGACACTTCAGATTGAAATGTTCAGTATCAAGCTGCTCCTTGAACACACATATGTCAATAACAACGTAATTATTAGCCTTCACTCCCAAACATCTGTTCAAACCTCTAAGATATTAGACACTGTAAACGTCTTCACTACATTGTTGTTGTTGTTTAAGATTCGCTACTTGGAACAAAAGGTTCCAAGTAGCACGGGCTATGGTGAGCCCGTAGTGGGCTTACCTGGCACAGGAGCGGGGCTGTAACGTGAGAGGAACATCATTACTACACAGTGACGAGTGGATAAAGGGTCCAGGGTAGACCGAAGCATCGTCAGTGGTGTGTGTGTGTGTGTCTGTGTGTGTGTGTGTGTGTGTGTGTGTGTGTGTGTGTGTGTGTGTGTGTGTGTGTGTGTGTGTGTGTGTGTGTGTTCACTTAGTTGTACTCACCAAATTGTGCTTGCGGGGGTTGAGCTCTGCTCTTTCGGCCCGCCTCTCAACTGTCAATCAATCAACTGTTACTAACTATTCATTGAACACAACCATTTATGCTCAACCCTTTATGAACAGTTCATCACTAGTTCCCATGAAATAAATCGCGTAATTACTCGAAAAGTTCTTAACCACAATTACAAATTAGCATATAAGGAACTGTGAAAAACTTTTATTGCTGCTGTTTTTAATTGTGCAATAAACTAACCGCTACATATTCTGACACAAACTATTTTGGATCCGTTAATTATGATAAAAAATGTGACTATGGACAATTATGTTAATTAACAAACTGGGTTCATTATTGCTGATAAGCTCATTCCTCTGTTATTATAATTGTGAATCAGATGTAATGGAGACAGATAGAAATTTTGGACTCCTGAAATTTTTTTATCTGATACTCTTAAGAAAAGGTGAGGGGGGGAGGGGGTATTAAAGTTGCGTTTGTAGGGACCCTCGGCCTCGAAGAAGACGATATGTAGCATGCGAGGGAGCCTTCCTTGTGGGGCACCCGCGTACACTCACATATTGGCATGTACCACCCCCTACACATTATGTATTTTGTTGATTTATATATATATATATATATATATATATATATATATATATATATATATATATATATATATTAGTATATTTTGGTAGCAGTCTTTCCTGTAGACATATGTTATTAAATATGACCGAAAAAGTAAGATTAATAATTCTAACACGAATTTTCTCAATTTTCCTTATGTTTGTTTTTACTGATGACGGTAAATGAAAAATCAATTCTCCAAAATTCATTCTTTATTTCTTAGTCTGACGCGACACTTGAGCGCGTTTCGTAAAACTTATTACATTTTCAAAGACTTTAGTTACACACACTGAACAGAGTTTAAACAGCTTTTCTTTTTTATACCTGCATTTGGGTGAGGTGACATGTTACAATGGTTTGGGGTGAGGTGAGAACAAACACAGAACACGAAACAATGGGTATAAGCTAAAGGGAAGAATAGATCTGTAACTGCAGAAGGCCAATTGGCCCATATTTCTTGATGTTTCTATATTGGAGCGGAGTCTTGAAGTGGGTGCTTCAACTTCACCCACTTCAAGACTCCGCTCCAATATAGAAACATCAAGAAATATGGGCCAATAGGCCTTCTGCAGTTACAGATCTATTCTTCCCTTTAGCTTATACCCATTGTTTCGTGTTCTGTGTTTGTTCTCACCTCACCCCAAACCATTGTAACATGTCACCTCACCCAAATGCAGGTATAAAAAAGAAAAGCTGTTTAAACTCTGTTCAGTGTGTGTAACTAAAGTCTTTGAAAATGTAATAAGTTTTACGAAACGCGCTCAAGTGTCGCGTCAGACTAAGAAATAAAGAATGAATTTTGGAGAATTGATTTTTCATTTACCGTCATCAGTAAAAACAAACATAAGGAAAATTGAGAAAATTCGTGTTAGAATTATTAATCTTACTTTTTCGGTCATATTTAATAACATATATATATATATATATATATATATATATATAATATATATATATATATATATATATATATATATATATATATATATATATATATATATATTAGGGGTACCACCTCTGGTGCAATTGCAGGGACCCACATCCTCGAAGAAGAAAACAAAGAGCATTCAGAGAAGATCTTGTGGATTCTCACTGAATACTTAATTCTTTTCTTCTCCTACCACCCCTATTATTTTTTTGTATGTTTTGTTTTATTTTATTGCAATGCTACAGTTTACAGAGAACACACACACACACACACAAATATATAACAATTAAACAATCAGCGTTCGAAGACCTCGTCCAGCTCCTCGGAGGTTGGGTGCGTACCCAGGATACAGCACGCATTTCCCCTCTGCACTGCGACACTGAGGCGCTGGAATAGGAAACTGGCTGCTCGTGGGTCTCTAGTTTTCCCAATGAGTTCCTCACCAACCTCCTTTAAAAACTTGAGTGCACATTTACCCCAGGCGCCCAGAGTCTCTGAGCCTATCGGCACGAACCTGTAACAACGTTCTAGGTTTCTGTACTTGTGGATTTTCTGGGTCTCCCTGAAGGTGGCTGCCCCACCTCCCTCCGCTGAGCTGTAACGTAAATAGGTATCAGCCAATGTAGATGCACAGGTGTAATCCCATACGACCTGTTTACCTTCCCTCCATGGCTGCAGGGTGACTCCATCTGGGCGTTTTTGGCTGTTGTCAGGTCTGCACAGCTGGGGTTCCCTTTGTGCTGGACACCCAGCTGTAGCCAAACTTCTCTTGATGATGTCATTGACTGCCTCGTGTCTGGCAATCTTTCCCTGTGTCTTACGACAGATGAGACCATGGCTGCCGTATTGGTCTGCCCGTGCCTGGCCGCAAATACACCGGTGCTCGGTGGAGATAGGGGCGGCAAGGCGCAGAGCAACACCAATACTTAGGGCCCGATGATCCAGGCGGGTGCCCAAGGCGGAATTAGGGACTGCCAACAGGAAGTCCCCAGCATGGGGGGCTTGCACAGCTAGGAGACGCGCTCTGTCCTTCTGAGAAGCTACGTCCAGCAATGCTTTGGCGATGTTCTCCACTATAGGGCTATCCCATTTGGCCTGTTTACCGTCGTTTGGACAAGTTGGTCGGGTGTGTGAATTGGCGAGTGTGTCCCACCGACCAGCTCCTTCCACAAATTTGGGATCACGAATCCCAATGGAGTTCCTTAGGTATTCTGGTAGTATTTCCTTCACTAATTCACTTGTAGCACTGGTCGAGGATAAGAATGCCGGCAATGCTAACTGTGTCGCCTTGCGAATACCTATACCCCCGAGTCTAACTGGGAGCGTTGCTTGGTCCCACTGGTCATCTTGCAGGGAGAGGTTTAACACTTTCATAGTTATTGTCTTTAGGAGTGAATCGTATTCCGTTAATTTTGGGCTGTCAAAAGAAGGAGCACACCTGAGGAAATAGGTAAGTCTGGGCAAGGCCAGGCACCTTGTAAGAAGGTACAACGCATCATGAGCATCCAAAGCCCCTATTCGCGCCTCCATCCTCCTCAGGTCTTTAAGCTTTTCTTCGAGGACTACCTCAATGGCGTTCGAGCCCAGAGGTGCCCCTAGCAGCACACTGTCGGTGGGAGCGATCACTTGGGCTCCTGGCAATAAGATTTGTACTGCATTTATGATTGATTGGTTGGACGAGATGATTTCACACTTTGATGGATTTAGTGTAAGGCCTAACTCCTCTCCCCTAGATTTCACTAGCTGAAGATCTCCTAGTAGGGATTCCTGTGTCCCTGCCAGGGTGCCATCGTCCAGGAACCAGATGTTGAATTCGCTGGACAACCTACTTGTGACCTCCTTAGCTGCCATGCAGAAAAGAAAAGGGGCAAGTGGGTCTCCCTGCTGGACACCTTCTGCGGAAACAACTTCATGTTCCCCAAACAACAGTGTCGATTCCCTACTGTACCCTGCTGAAACGAAAGGAAGTAGACAAGGAAAGCTGGTTCGAACTGCTTCCAGTACCACATCCCTTTTTACCTGGTTGAAGGCATTTTTAAAGTCTAATTTAATTAATGCCTTATTTACTGGGAGGTCCTTGATATAGGCTCGTGCTGCATGAGCTGCTGCTTCACAGCCATGGGGGACACCAAAACCTAGTTGATGGGGTCGAAGCATCGTTGCAGCGTCTATGCTGATTTTTCTGACAGCTGCCCTAGCAACAAGGCGCCGAAGTGTGTTGCCCACGGCAATGGGTCTGACTCCACCATCCTTCTTCTTAAGGGCACAATATATATATATATGTCGTACCTAGTAGCCAGAACGCACTTCTCAGCCTACTATGCAAGGTCCGATTTGCCTAATAAGCCAAGTTTTCATGAATTAATGTTTTTTCGACTACCTAACCTACCTAACCTAACCTAACCCAACTTTTTCGGCTACCTAACCTAACCTAACCTATAAAGATAGGTTAGGTTAGGTTAGGTAGGGTTGGTTAGGTTCGGTCATATATCTACGTTAATTTTAACTCCAAAAAAAAAAAAATTACCTCATACATAATGAAATGGGTTGGTTTATCATTTCATAAGAAAAAAATTAGAGAAAATATATTCATTCAGGAAAACTTGGCTTATTAGGCAAATCGGGCCTTGCATAGTAGGCTGAGAAGTGAGTTCTGGCTACTAGGTACGACATATATATATATATATATATATATATATATATATATTATATATATATATATATATATATATATATATATATATTATATATATATATATATATAATATGTATATATAGTACTCACCCCATATATCCTATATCCTTCCAGGAGCGCTTGAGCCGCAAGATATCAGTGCCAGACGCTGGCGTGGTCAGTCGTAGGCAGCTGCTGACTCCTGATAGATATCAGATTAATTTTTCATGGACTTCATTCTAAATACATTTTGACCTATGGGGGTGAGCTTGTCCCTCCCTCGCGCCCTACCTCTCTTCCGGGGGACAGCGGCTGGCCCCGGGGGGCTTATCACTTCCAGCAATCAATACTGAGTCTGGCCGCGTTGATATTCATGGGTTTCCTACACCCATAAACTAAACTTTAGCCTGTTTATTCTCGAGCGTTCAGAGCGTCTCACACCGCGAGCGTAAATCAACTTTGCTATCGTCGCCATCTCTCTGGTGGCGGTCCCCCGTCAGCCACTCCTGTCTCTCGTGCTGCGACGCTTTCTGTCTCTCTCTCTTGCCACACGACGTTTGCCTCTGGCTCGGTTAGGTGTATGACCACAAGCGTTAACACAATGCTGTATATCTGTCTGTCAACTTAATATGAACTTTGCAAAGTTCCTCTCAGGTTATCGGGGGCTTTGACGCCTGCTGCTGCCGGACGAACGACGGAAACAGCATTGGTGGCGAGAGACATACTTGATCATACGTAAAAAATATTTGTTCGTCTCGTCCATTAATTAAACGTTGGTGTAATGAATGTATTATTCTTGTTGTATCTGAGGAATTGGTTTATTTCATAACGTCATTCGGCAAAGGTGTGCGTACGACAGTTTTCCCTCTAGCTAGGCACTGCGTTTGCAAACATCTGGTCAGTGTGTCTCTGGCTGGTGAGGTGGGAGTGTTACGGATGAAGTGCCGAGTTCCGTGCGATAAGTTTCTTAACTTTTCTCGGACTTACAGCATTTGTTTGGTGATCAGGATTTCATTTATTGGAAGTGTTAAATATACATGGCCCTTGACAGATTAGTGTGACGTTGTATAGTATAGATAGATATATCATCATTGTGAAATAAAGTGTTTATCAGAAAATGAGTAGCTTAGGGAGAAAATTACCTCAGAGCCAATAGTGACACAGATTTCCTTAATTCACCTGGTGTATTGTGTCGTCTGTGAGACTAACTTCAAGGCGCGGACCTGTGGATCTTTAACGACGTCGTCTACTCCCTCAGCTCAAGGTGTGGTGACCATGCATATAATTATATATACCGTTCAAGTGTCGGGAGAATCACTCGATATAGCAGTTTGATGAGTCTGATATAGGGAATGGTGATGCTGACTCGAAGAACACACGTAGTGAACTGGGTGGGAGTCGAACCCGTTGCTTCGTATTCGGCGCTGTTGAGACTTAACATTTTGACGCCTATTTGCCCAATTTGGTATCCTGTTACTCCCCAATTTCTTGCTGGAATGGAGAGAGAGAGGGGGGAAGGGGGGGGGGTTGTTTGTTGATAAGAATGTCAACAGGATCGTCTTGAATACCCAGGAAGTACTCCCTCCCTGCTACCCCCCCTCCTTGCTTAGCCCGGACCAGCCAACAACCTCTCACACCGCCTGCCCCCCCCCCCCTCCCCCCCCCTCACAATCACCCCGCCCTCCTCACTCAATACTTCCCTACAAACCTCTGGCCTCAATGGGACCGTAAATGTACCTCACACTAGTTATCTCTCACACTAGTTACTCCATATCTCACACTAGTTACTCTCCTATACCACACTAGTTACTCCTCACACTAGTTACTCTCACACTAGTTACTCCCACTAGTTACTTACACTA
>WNGS01006708.1:5749234-5770220 GCA_020271785.1 Procambarus virginalis | reverse complement strand
ACAGCCCTCTCTCCCACCTTCTTCCTTCTCTCACACTCCTTCCCTCTCTATCTCTCGGAAAAGAAATTATATAACAAAGAAATCAAACAGGTGAATAAGTCTACGGGCAATACAACCAATATATCAAATTTGATTTCATGAAAAACGCACTAGGGGGGGGGGTTAGATGGCGTTATTTCTTAAAGTGTGGCACTTGAGCCGACCCTCACTGGCCTATGGCATTCCCCTACCCAGCATGTGTCATGTGTAAGAGTTAGCCGAGGCTAGACCTTTGCATCTAGCCTCCAACCTTGGACAGAAATTCTATTCTTTATAAGTAGATAGAACGGGTACTCGGTTCTCTCTTCCCTTTCTTTGGCCTTCCCTTATTCGTTTCCCCTCCCCCTTGGCCCCCTTCCCTTTTGTCCGCCTCCTCAACCTCCCCCCTCTTTCCTCTCCCCCCCCCTGATCCACAGATACTCCCCTCCCCCCTCTCCCTATTTCTCTCCCCCCTCCCCCTGATCCGCAGATACTCCTCCCCCCTCTTAGAAAATTTATTATGAAGCACTGAAACAACTCGTTGGTAACAAACAATATTTCAGACTTAACTCCATAAACATTGCCTTTAAGGGAACTATCGGAGAAAGTGCCAAGCCATTACGACTCTCTATATATCACTGGGTCAGGATAAGAATTTGGGATGGGACGGAGGGGGGGGGGGGGGGGGGTCTTTATAAATGGCAATATTTCTAAAAGCCTTTCAGTTAAAGCATTTCACTGGCCTATTTCACTCCCCTACCTCACATGCTTCATGATTGAAAGTTGGGGTGAGACTTACCTAAGGACCTAGCCACCGTCCTTGGTATCACGGATATGGACAAGCTATATCATATATATAGATATAGATAGATATATAGACAATATATCTCGTATAGATAGGGTTTGTGTGTGCTCGTTCATGTATGAGTACACGAGAGAGCCAAAATGAAGGAAAGGAATTATCAAGGGGAAAGCACCAAGTCATTACGACTATATAGCACTTGGAAGGGGTCTAGGATAAAGATTTGGGATGGGACGGCTGGGGGGGGGGGGAAGGAATGGTGCCCAACCACTGTGGACGGTCGGGGATTGAACGCCGACCTGCATGAAGCGAGACGTCGCTCGACCGTCCAGCCCAAGTGGTTGGACTTGAGAGGGCCGAGCTTCATCTTGACTGGTGAGCTGTACTAAATCTCTCTGAATGATCCCTCGACCTTGCCCAATATTTTGTGTAAACCCTCATCTTAATCCCTCTCCTCCCCCCCCCCTCCCACCCCTTCTTGCCTCTCACAAGGGGTGACTCGTCAAACTGGCCTCATTTCATTTCCGCATGACATTGCAGTTGTTAGGGGTTGAACTCCAGTAGCCATTTGACGAATCAACCGGACAATTTGTCCATTCCTTCATGGCTTTATGCAGTCCTATTCTACCTCCCTATTTCCAAATTTTTCCCCGCGTCCTATTTCTTATTTTTCGGTAGGAATTTGCACAAAGGAGTCTACCTGTCCAGTTAGTAGGTCCTCGTCATATATAGCGAACAACATCAGTCTAAAGAAGAATATGTTTTGCGAGACTGTTCGTTACGACTGTTTGTTACGGTTGTTCCAAGTAGCACGGGGTAGGGTGATCCCGTCGTGGACTTACCTGGCACAGGACGGGACTGTAACTTTAGTCCTTCTGGACTCTCTTAGTGTACTTAATGCCATATGCCGTTTGTCTGCAAATTCCTCCGTGTGCTAGAGCATTAGTTTAGATCAATCAGTCATTTACTGCTTGCTGATTACCACCCCCTCGCGATCGAGTGATCAAGAATATTGATGGGTTATGGGGGGGGGGCTTATGGGGGGGGTGGTACTGGCTGTTAGAAGCAATAGGGGGAGCGTGGGAGATGGGGAAGAGATGGGGGGGGGGTTTATAAAGGCCACAGGAATGTATATCGTTTCTCGCACGCGAATATCATAGAGGAGTTTCGAGTGCGTGTAGGCTTGCGTGTGCATGTTCCTCGCTCGCATGTACGATCAGCTTTGCGTGCAGGCTCGTGTGCGCACGGGTGTGTGCGTGTGTATGCGTGCGTGTTGTATTCACGCGTATGTCTTTTCTCTACACATGGGAGGATAACTCCAGCGGTATGGTAGATGTGGTCCGCAGTGCTGCAGGTGTGTGGCAACATTCACTGCAGTATTGCAGGTGTTTGGCAAGTTTTTATGCGGTGTTTGCCGGATGTTTTTGTGAGTATAACCGTAATGTTGCAGGTATTTGATGAGCTTACCATGGTGTTAAGGGGTTCGGGTAAACTTACCGGAATGTTGCAGATGTTGGGTGAGTTTACTTTAGTGATACAGGTGTTGTATGAGTTTACTTTATGCTGAAGGTATCGCCGAGTTTACGAGCATCGCGTGTGAACAAGGGGGGGGTGTGGTGACAAGGGAGGTATACATGCGTGTTTCTGTCTATCTGTCTGTTTATATCTCTAGCTCTCTCTTGCTGTCTCTGTCTCGCGTCTTTGTCTTGCTATCTCTCTGTCCCTTTCTCTTTCCTTATCTCTCTCTCTGCTCTCCTCTCTCCTCTCTCTCTCCTCTCTCCTCTCTCTCTCTCTTCTCTCTCTCTCTCTCTCTCTCTCTCTCTCTTTCATTGTTACTTCTTCGTCTTGTTTGGCTACTCTCAGCTTATAGATGGAATACTGATTGGGTTCAATTGCAAACATAGGTAATGTAGGCGAAGGGAGAGCCATGTAGGAGGTAGGGTAACGCTGTGTAATGGGTAAGTAGGCGTGAAATGGGAGAAGTGGAAAGATATATGGGAATGGGTATTGATATTTCAGCCCATCCTCCTGTTTTGATAGTACTTATAGTAACGATGAGGATCATTCTCCAAGAGGACAGTCTCCAGAAAGCAGTTACGCAAGCACTTACGGACGTGTACATCTTTCCCTCATGCTTTGACGGCTTTGGTTACAATTTATTAAACAGTTACAAGCATGAAAACTCCCATTCAACACTGTTGTTATTGTTATAAACAGCCTCCTGGGGCTTTGGAGTTCATTAACTGTTTAATAATTGTAAACAAAGCCGCCAAAGATTGACAAAAGATGTAAGGTTCGTAAGTGCTTGAGTAAGTGCTTGCGTGAATCTGGGCCCTGGTGGATTAGTTATGGATGGAATTTTACCTCGGTTATCTCTCCTAAGCTACATTCCAGTCTCCTAAGTTACGTCTCTGTGGTGTAGTGGTAAGTACACTCGTCTGGCGTTTCCGCGAGCGCTTTGTCCTGGGTTCGTATCCTGGCCGGGGAGGATTACTGGGCGCAAATCCTTAACTGTAGTAGCTCTGTTTAACTCAACAGTAAAAAATGTGTACTTGGTTGTAACAACGATTCTTCGCGGCGGGGATCGTATTCCAGGGACCTGCCGAAACGCTACCCATACTAGTGGCTGTACAAGAATTAACAACTCTTGTATATACATATAGAAAAAAAATTCACCCTGGGCTGTAGGAGATTCGAACCAAGGAACCCTACGGGTGTGAGGCGCAGAAGCTCTATTGATCGAGCTATCTCTCCTAGTTACTTTTATCACAACATATCACAACTTCACGCTGTGAAAGAGCGTCGGCATATCTGTGGAATTTTGCTTCAGCCTGACGGCTATTGCACGCAACGTCACCACTTTGCAATGGCTGCAACAAAGGCCAGGTGAAGTTTATCCAATAGGAGAGCAAGCGAATAGGTGCCACGGTGCACCTGTTCAGGTAAGTGTCCTTGCTGAGGGGCTGTCCTTATCAACAGGCTTTAACCTGGTCTCGATTCCCTTAGGTCGTGAGAGTCGGTTGCAATGCAACTAAAGCAGCCTAAAGGACCCTCCGGGTCTCATCAAATTTGTAATTATAACTAAAACCTTTAACGTTGTCGAAACATTTAATCTGGTGAACAAATCCACAGAGTCGTGATGAGCGTTCGAACCTACGTCCGAGAGGATCCCAGTCGCACCCTTAATCAACTGTACCACGTCATGGTCAAAAGAATTGCAACCGGGAGTGCAACTGTCCTCACACGGATCCTGTAGTCCTCTGCCCATGACACAAACCTCGTCACGACCTTTGTGGATTTGTTCACTTGATCCATCACGCTATTGTGATTTCTGTGTGTGTAATTAGATCTGGTATTAGTACCTAAGGTAAATATGTGGAGGGAGGTACTTCAAGAGTTTTTCTGCATGCTAAGTCATAACAATTAACAAACGTTTTATTCAGTAAACTTGTGTGGTAATGTATAGGGTAGTTACACTAGACTGGTGTTGTCAGGGCTAATTATCACGTGAGGGATAATTAGGGATAAGGGATAAGGGATGAGGGATAAGTGAGGGATAATTGTCAGGGTCAGTTGAGGACCCTGGGGTCTGTGTGTGCCGAAAAAGCCGTACACTGCTGAAAAATAGGGGGACTGGTAGAATGAATCCACCCTGTAGGCTATAAATATTGGGTCAACCAGATGAACCTTTACGGACCATCCATGGCCACCTCAATATTCTTCACTCTCTACCTGTCACCCCCCCCCACCCCCCCCCCCCCCCCCATCACTCGTTTGCACTTTCATGCACTCAACCTCACTCTCCCACCCCTTCTCCACCCCTCACTCACTTCCTCACTCATTTTTCTTGGTTCGTCTATCACTCTCTGACTTACACTCCCCATATCACGCTGCCATTCACTTTTTACTTCCACTCCGTCGATCCCTCTCAGTTTCACTCCATCACTCCCTCTCTCTCACACCCTCTCCCCGTGACTCCTTCCCTCCCTGCTTCCTCCCTCCCTGCTCTCTCCATCCCTACTCCTCCCAACCCCCTGCTCCCCACTTCGGTGCTTCCTGCTGATATCTTTCTGGCCGAAATTGGTTGGACAGACCGGGTGCAGCTTTTTCCAGGTCCCTCTATGACAAGTAAAATATTTTTTTTTTTAATTCACAGCCACACGACTGTGTGCACGTTATCCTCAGCTTCACTGACATGTATACATCGTCCAGCCATCATTCACATCGTGTGTACATCATTCTTAGCCACATTGTCGTGTGCCTGTCCTCCACACTGTGATGTAAACGTCATCCACACTGCCCTGGACACGTCATTTACAGCTACACATACAGATACACGTCATTTACAGCTACACATACAGATACACGTCATTTACAGCTACACATACAGATACACGTCATTTACAGCTACACATACAGATACACGTCATTTACAGCTACACATACAGATACACGTCATCCACAACTCCACCGCCAATCACACGTTCTACACACTTCCGTGTACACATCATTTACACTGCACTATACACGTCATTTTACCAATCAATGCTACTATTTTAAGCGAAATTTACCAGCTGCAAATATGAACAATCGAAAAAAAAAATGATATCAACACCCGTAGATACATGAATATATATGCAGCTTCTGTAGACTATATGAAAGGTTACATATTTTGTGTCATGAACTAGGTATAGGTGATAATAAAATAAAATCTCACAGTTTGGTTAGTCATTCACGAGCCTGTGATCAGTTTTCTGCTCTGGCGAACTGCAGATACACTGTGAAGATATCCTCAAGAGCACGTGAGAGAAGTCAAAATTATATCAGGAAAACATCCACCATCTCGTAGGATGGATAATCGTACTTGAGCATTTATAAAAAAAATTATTTGAGTACAACTGCATTTATGTAGCTATTACCTTAGACTATATGAAATGTTACGTAGTTTGTGATGCAAAAATTCTCCTTCTCGAAAGATGGTTAGGTATGCAGGGCCATGTGATCAGCAGTTTGTACTGGCATACTTAGGATTCATAAAGACAATATCATCAAAACCACGAGAGTGAATAAGGAGCAAATATACTTAAGTCGGGGATATCTCGGCAGCTGCCGATGAAGTCTACGGCTCTGAGTATCCACATATGACTACACAGTTTCAAACATCTCGGTATCCTTTTGGATTCCATTTTCTTCTTGGGAACACTCTTCTTTATATCTAATTACAACATTAAGAACATTATTAGGTTGAACACTATTCAAGATTCCTTCAGAACAACTGGGTATATTGTTCACGGGTGCAGACCTGAACACCCCGCGATGAGTTAATTGAATCTAGGGTTTGCAAATCCAGCCTGCCTTGTGCCTTGTTGATACGTTGTGGAGTTTCCGAGGATCAACGTCCAGCGGCCCGGTCTCCAACCAGGCCTCCCGGAAATGGTCGTCTGGTGAATCAGGCTGTTGGAAGCGGCTGCTCACAGCCTGACGTAAAAGTCACAGCCTGGTAGATCAGGTATCTCTTGTAGGTGTTTGTCGAGTTCTCTCTTGAACACCATGAGAGGTTGGCCAGTTATGCCCCTATGTGTAGCAAGAGAGTGTGTAGAGGTTTGGGTCTTTGATGTTGATAGAGTTATCCCTCAGCGTACATATCGTACCTCTGCATTTCAATGATCTATTTTGCACACCCGTCAAACAGCCTGGTTGATCAGTCCAGCAACCAGGAGGCCTGGTCGACGACTGGGCCGCGAGGACGCTAAGCCCCGGAAGCACCTCAAGGTAAGGTAACCCTGCCTAGGCTACTTAATCGTTACGTAGAGGCTGTTCCAAGGATCAGTATCTCTGCGGCGCGATCCCTAACTAGGCCTCTTGGTGTCCGATCTGATGAACCAGCCTATTATTCGCCGCTGTTCGCAGTCTGACGTAGGAATTACAAACTGACAAGGAAAGGAGGGATGAAATGGAACTCGATCACTTAGTCTATCGGGGATCGAACTCTCGATCCTGTAAGAAGCGAGATTGGGATATGAGGATGTGTTGGACTTAAGACCAGCCACCTTTTGGAGGGTTATTAAGGTCACCACAATACTGCCCAACCAGCAAATATAATTTTGTCCTGAACATGTTCAAGGACTAAAGTAAATTCTCGGTGTATTCACCTAGAACAAGACAGATTTTTCACTTGGCTATTATGAAACTATTGTTTCGAAATTGTTGTGCAAGCATTGCATGCAATTAAGTTATTTTCTTATTTGAAAGATGATACTAAAAATAACAAAATTATTTGATGCGTTGAAATATAAAGTAACGATAGAATTCTACAATCATTCAATAATATATTGAATTATACTCAATAATTTTAATACACATTAGTTCTACCTTAGAAGGAAAATTTATGCTGTTAAGGAAATATGAGCAATCTAGTGATAATTGTCTTTAACGATGATAGCAAATCATGTCTGGAAAAGTAAGTGGAGATAAATGCAATCATATTAATCCTAGATCCAAGAGACACATATACAAAAAACTGAGGGAACTCTGCAAGATTAAAATTCTAACCTCAGCATAAAACTTTATGAAGGAAAGAACCTCATTAAAGCCACTGATTTTCAAGACGGAGTTTAGTAAAAAAAAATGGGTTGATGAAAAAGAAGCTTAATGGAAATTTGATGAAAATTGGTTGAAATGTTTGGAACTATGGACTAGCTTAAGAAGAGTCTTTATCAAGACATGTTGGATGAGTCTTCGTCATGTCAGAATCATCATTATTGATGAGTTTTTATTATGTCACACTCGACATGGCATATGAGTTTATTTCAAGTGACACTCAACGTGGTGAAGGAGATTTTATCGAGTCACTTACCACTGTAGAGAAGGCTTCATCACGTCATGATCAAGATGGTTGAGATGTCTTTAACAAGTCGCACTCAACATGGTGACTGAGTCTATTATCAAGTCTGAGTCTGAGTCTATTATCAAGTCTCTCTCAGCACGGTGTATATGTGTTTATCAAATCACACTCAACGTTGTGAATGGACTTTTAGCTTGAAGCTTTGTCCTAATACTAACCTCACCATACAGCCCTGCAACCCGTTCTCGCACTTTATTACAGTCAATATTGACTTATTAAATACGTGCATATGTGACATACTAAACATACTAGTTTACCTTGAAAAGCTTCATAGAAAACACCGACCTTACCTAACCTTCTTAGTATGTTAAGATAAGCATCTTATTGCTTCGTAATTACAATTATTACTTAACCTATTATAGGTATAGGTTAATTATTATTAAGTAACCTATACCTATTATAGGTATAGGTTAAGTAATAATTGTAATTACGAAGCAATAAGATGCTTATCTTAACATACTAAGAAGGTTAGGTAAGGTCGGTGTTTTCTATGAAGCTTTTCAAGGTAAACTAGTATGTTTAGTATGTCACATATGCACGTATTTAATAAGGCAATATTGACTATACGAAAGTGCGAGAACGGGTTTAGCCCTGAGCCTCAGTGTGTGGGCGTCTCTGGTTCATGCCTCGCTCACCCTCTTGCTCACACGATTTCAAAATTAGTCTTTATAATGCATTATTTATTTGCTGGTGGAGGCTTTAGTTTCCCTTTAAGGTGTTGGGACGTAAACTATCGGTGGTAAGGAAAACGTAATTTGGGTTTGAGTGTGCAAGTAGCTATTTGGTGCTTACCCATTTGTGCCTGGTGGTTCGAGTAGATAGCTCTCGGGACCCGCCTTACTAACCCTTGGGGGTTTAATGTAGTTAATCCTGGCCCGGTTTCTTAACAATATTAGCTATATTTTTCTTTCTCTCTCTCTCGCACACACGCAGCCCCCCCCAGGAAGCAGCCCACAGCAGGTGTCTAGCAATAGATTTCGTGTTTTCTCTTAAGTGAACACAAGGCATCAGGTGAAAGAAATAATGCCTATTTGTTTCTTGATCGGCTAGGAGTCGAAATCTAGGCCCTTTGGACTATGACCCACGAGAGCTATGTGTGTGTGTGTGTCCATGTTTGTGTATGTGTGTGTGTGTGTCCATGTTTGTGTTTGTGTGTTTGTTTTAAACTCAACGTCATGTAGATTTCAGAAATGAAACGAAAGAAACAGTGACATACAAGCCAAACCAAATATTATATACCAAAAATATGGGAAAATTCATCTCCCCTGAATTTTCTACACTTAAGCCATTTTAGCCCTCAGGACATCCTCCCCTCCCTCCCCAGTAATGCATAAAAGCAAGGGAAAAATAAATTTTTCTGCTCCATGGTCCATATTGCAAAGAAATTCTCAAGATATTCTCGGCGTGTACATAATGCCTTGCATCAAGTAAGATCCTCCCTATGGTGAAGGAAGTTCTCAACAATGATGTTATTTTTAAATAAATATATTGAGAGATGCACCATGTATTTACGTTTATGAAAAGGGAAATGAATGAAAGTCAAATTTTTAACTCAATTGATCCGCAAAGTAGCATGTTGCAAAGGGTTCATTAATTGTTTTTCAAGATGTATACGAATGACTTTTGCTAATATTAATTCAATAATTTTTTCCACAGCAGATGTTAAGCTAATTCGCTGATAATTCCTGTTTTTTTTCAATTGCCCTGACATTTGAAACCACGATTTTAGTAATTTGCTCGACTCTTATAATTGAATTAATATGCAAGAGCTCACTAAACTCATCTTTACTTGCTTAAAGGACACGCAAATACTGTTGCTGGAGATCTGTTGAGCTTAAACTTTAATATTTATTTAATAACTTCATTACTAATATTAATCAAACTATTTAATTTATCCTCTTCTCGATAAACATAAATTTATTGAACATCCTGCAGTTTCCTTAATAGCAAAGTCAAAGGATATATTCTGCATACCACCAATTTCTTTCTCATCATCAGTTACTTGACCAGCCTCATTTCTGAATCGAGTTCGAAGATGTAAAGAGCCCGAACAGAGAGCGAATGGCAGCAGGGAGGCAGAGAAGAGTGCCTCAGGCGGAAATAAGAAGAACATAGTGCCAGACAGTGGTGCAAATTGCGACTAATGGTGACGACTGGCCACAAATAAATAGCTGCGAGTAATCACTGCCGTCAAAGGAGAGTAAGACGGGACCAGGAATTGTTGATAACGGAAGCTAAAAAAGACAGATAAAAACGCCAGTGCTGCTAATTATAGACAAATAAACCTTTGATGTGAAAATTAAAAGATGTTTTGTGATGAATGTTTGCTGGAAAACTGCTATAATGTATACACCTTATAGAGTTTACTGTGGTCTTGAAAACTCGGTTTAGGAACAAAGTATGCTTGTTGGTTCAGCTGTAATTAATAGTTTAGTCATGATAACCGTCGTGAATGCTCAATGCATCATCTATGCAAGTGAGAGAGATATGATAGATTAGTAGATACGATAGGGAAGGGGAGTTCTCCCCGACCGGCCGGGGAGCCGTTCGGCCGAGCGGACAGCACGCTGGACTTGTGATCCTATGGTCCCGGGTTCGATCCCGGGCGCCGGCGAGAAACAATGGGCAGAGTTTCTTTCACCCTATGCCCCTGTTGCCTAGCAGTAAAATAGGTACCTGGGTGTTAGTCAGCTGTCACGGGCTGCTTCCTGGGGGTGGAGGCCTGGTCGCGGACCGGACCGCGGGGACACTAAAGCCCCGAAATCATCTCAAGATAACCTCAAGATAACCTCAAGATAGGTGTAGCTGGCGGGCAGTGTAAAAACATTATTTCCTGGGATCAGAATGTGAGCCTCCTGGCCTCCTGTTCTCATTTTCAATGCTGATGACCCCAACTAGGATATGTATGTCCCATATCCCAGATCACTTTCACTGCAAATTTTTGTATGACTAGCCCTATATGTCTGGCCTCCAACTTTGGAAAGACAGACAAACTGACAGACAGGTAGACAGGCATTCTCCTTAATAGTATACAAGTTATTTCTCATCCAATCTGGCAGCTATTATCCTTATGAAATAATATAATTTTGATGTATCAAAGTAGAGTCTATTATTTTTTAAGACACAATTTTGATGATAAATTATTCTCAAATATTCCCAAATAATACGGTGATCAGTCTCACTTGTATGGTTCTATAACCCTGAAGTTTATTGGCCATATCCGAAAGGTCTCTCATGTTCAATAATTCGGGGTTTTAAGTGGTGTATGATGAAAAATAAATTAGATTTTTTTCACATTTTTCTTTACTATATCAAACATCCATTAACCTCCTTGAATATTTTAATGCAGCGCGAGACATAATGTAAACAACAGGATAATCTTTGGCCAACACACATGATGTAACCACAACGTTTTGTAAATGTTGTTACTACATAGTAAGAACGTCAAAATAATGTTGGAACAACATTGTCCCAACGTCAAAATAATGTTGTATAACATTGTAACAACGTCCAAATAACGTTGTTATGACAATGTACTAACTTCAAATTAACGTTGGGACAACATTATAACAACATAACATTGTGGCTGCCAAGTGCATTGGCTTTGGTAGCTCAGTCGAATAAGGCAGTGTCTGGGATGCTCTCGGACGCAGGTTCGAATCCTCGTCACGGCTCTTGTGGATTTGTTCATTTGATGCATCACACTATTGTGATTTCTGTGTGTAATAGTATAGTGGCTTCAATGACGCTACAGGTAAGTTTAGGGTGAGGTTATGTAGTGGGATGATGTGACGAGGAGGGGAGTTCCCGCCAAACACACACCGAAACTACAACGTTGGTACAACGTTCGAACAAGTTTTAACACCTACTAACCAGTTATAACAACCAATATAGCAAGTTGTAACAACGTTCTAATACGTCATAAACACGTTAAGCCAAGGTGTAACAACTTTATTACAAGTTGTATCAAGCGGAAAATAGAGACGGTTTCGGTTTGTGTTTCCAGGGTTAGGCGTGCCTGCTGCAGGAGCTAAACCTAAAGAAGTGTTCCTCTGTGACCTGCAGGATTACCCCGGCCTCATTTGTTCTTAACTACATATATATTTCCCCTTTACTTCAGAATTGGTGTTTGTAATAGGACACTGCAGTCTTAATATGACTGTGGGATTGAGATTTAGCCTCTATATATTGATGTATTTTGCTTTTGTGTGTGTGTGTGCATGCATACATGTATGTGTGTGTGTGTCTGTGTATGTACTCATCTGTTTGTGCTTGCAGGATAGAGCACAAGCTTTTGGACCCCAGGTCCAGTGCTCTATCCTGTCTATCCTCTACCCTAAAGTGGCTCACTTCAAGACCCCGAACCAACACATAGACAGTATCAGCAAGAACATAAGCTGCTTATGTTCATGCATGTAATAGCTTATTAATATTTATTATGTTTCATCCACTTGATCATTTCAACACAGTTCTGAACCACCTCACCCCCAAGAGAATAAAAGCCTTTACAAATGTATAATAAATTTGTCTTTGAAAATATAAGGAGCGCCTTGCGAATCGCATCCCAAGGCGACAGACCATAAAGATAGTGTGAAAATGAACTTTGGAGAGTTAATTTTTCAACTTCCCTCGACACTAAAGTTGTCAATTCTTACGGAAATCTTTAAAATCGAAATGGCAAAAACTACTGAAAAGAAAGCCGGAATATGAATATTGACTACAACTTGTTAAATTATTATTTCCTGTGTATGATACATGATTCTTCAATATTTTTTTGTATATCATGGGTATCTTATCTCATTTTAAAATCATTTATTTTGATTTCATGTTGAGCAGATTTGAAAGCCATCAACCACAAGGGGGTTAATTACTAGGACCACCACGAGACTTACTGACCAGTCAGCAAGTATGGTGAACGTATAATGGAAGGTTATGAGAGTGATAGTGAACTGGTCGTGAGAGAGAGATGAGGAGGGAAAGGGAGTTATGGGGAAATATGAGGGCTAGAGTAGGCAACGTAACCCCCCTCAAAAAAGAAGAAGGCACCCATGGGAGTTGTAGAGAACCAACATAGGTTCCAGGATCCTGAGCTGATCCACACAGTAAATCACCTTAACACCAGACCCACTGCCCAGGCCCTGAATTGATGTGAGTTGCTGCCCTGCTGAGAGTTATTAATCTACTGTAAGTTGCTATCCCGTTGCTATCCACTTTGATGGCCGTGTGGCAATACAAAATGCACATAACCTTGCATGGGTTGACCTTTAGGGAGTTAGAGAGACACAAGAGCTTGCAACACAGCCGTTTGCCAGCCAGAGGCTCATGAACTTGTAAGTCAAGTTAGTCACGTAAACTGGTTGATGAAGGAAGGTTGAGGAGACCAGGAAAATATCATGAAAAGCCTCAAGTATCCTCCAACATCCTTGGTTACTGGTCACTCCTCGTAGCTGTGTTCAGGACCTGTTACACTTCACTTATCCTAACCAGCCAAACACACGACGAAACACATAACAAGTTATAACAACCAATATAGCAAGGTGTACCAACGTTCTAATTTGTCATAAGAACGTTATAACAAGATGTAACAACTTTATTACATGTTATAACAAGGGAAAAATAGGGACAGTTACGTTGCGTGTGGCAGGAAATTGCCAGAGCAACATAGAGAACAATATATTGAGAGTCACACTCGGTAATTTTCGAGAAATTAAACCCCTCACTTATTGATACAGCTCTAGTGGTGATAAATGCTTCAATTTATGTCAAATATAAGATGTAATGCAGTGAAGAAAGTTAATCAAATACAAATTAAATCAAAGGTTTTAGATATATCTATATATGGGTTGTCTAGAAATGTTTAAATATTTCGAGGCTTCATAGTTTTGAATCACCTGAATGACTAATGGATAGTCATGGCCCTTATGAAATTTGAAATTGTGTGCATTTCAATGTTCTGTACGTGGTTGATATCAACACTATATACAACAATATTGTTCACGTCATGTTTTGATCAATTGCTTTGTAGTAAATATTGGACATCAATGGAAGAACAATGTGCCGCTTGTTACGTGGTGATGAATAGGGTGCAGGATAGGCTGGCGTGTAGCGTATTGCATTCTCCTCTTTGACTGTTGCACTAAAAAAAATTATCATGTTTGCAATGCATTTTTTTAGTGTGTATATTTGCAAAGATATGAACCGAAACCCAAATATTCAGTAAATTGCAGACCATCCTCCTAAAATGATAGTACGTAGGAGCAACAGTTTCGTCAAACATTCAAATGTGCGCGTTGGACCTCCAAAAAAATCACGTTTTCTATAACTTAATTAATCCCCCACATGTCAATCTTTCCAATCTGAAATGTAACAAAAGAATTAACCCCAACATGACCAAGAAATTCTAGGCCTAATGGACGCTTTCCTGGGCCTAATATTGTACATAAATGAGTTATACTACATCTAGGAATGTTTACATTTGGTTTTAGCTTTTTTTTTCTGACTGACAATTGATATCGGCTACAGAGGATCACAGACCACTACGTCTTATATCGGTGTGGTGGGTATGAGGAGCTCTGCCGAGGCCACGAGCTGAACCCGAAGTTTGTTCAGTTCCTCACACTTTATACTTTAGAATTATTACTGCTTTGAGATTCTAATTGGTGTAATATTATTCTTGTGATATATACATATATATATATATATATATATATATATATATATATATATATATATATATATATATATATATATAAACACTCACAAACACACATACACATACACACACACACACTGACTCACACTCTATGGCCCAAATGAGCCATAGAGAGGTTAGAGATAATTTTTTCATTGCTAGAGTAGTAGACAAATGGAATGCATTTGGAAGTGATGTGGTGGAGGCTGACTCCATACACAGCTTTAAGTGTAGATATGATAGAGCCCAATAGGCTCAGGAACTTGTACACCAGTTGATTGACAGTTGAGAGGCGGGACCAAAGAGTCAGAGCTCAACCCCCGCAAGCAGAAATAGGTGAAATATCCACACAAAACGTTGATATTTTTGACCGGCTATTTTTCAGTAGTGGGGCTTATTTTATACAGTGGGGAATCTGAGCGTATAAAATGAGGCGTTGAAAGGGAGGATTCCATTTTGTCCATTTTAAAGGCTTTTCAAAATCACCATGCAATATTGTAAGACTTTATTTCCCATCGTATTGTAATAGGATCTACAAATCTACCAATGTTGTTGTTCAGTCTTGTAACTAAATAACTTTTATACGGTATAAACAGATTTCCTAGTTAGACAACAGATGTTCAACAGAGGTCGAAGGAACACAACACAACACAACACACGCCGCAGGTAATTAACGGAAGTCCTAGATATACAACAGAGGTTGTAGATAAGACGTAGAGATTCTTGACAAACATCAGAGGTCCTAGGTGAATAAGCAGTGGTCCCAGGTAATCCACAGAGAACCAGATTAACAACAATAAAGAATGAATGTATTCAATGAGCCACAGTAAATGAATAATATGCAAAAGTGATGTCATGTTAAATAATTAAATTCCCTCGACTGCAATATTTACTGAATTAGTAGCTGGGTCTTTATTATAAGTTTACTATTTGTTTTGCATACATTACAGGCTGGTTAGACAAGGGCTCTGCCCTTCCCACCATGCTATGCCCTACAGGTTGGGAAGGGAGGGGTTCAATCCTTCATCCTGCTATGCTACTATGCATCTCTTCCTATCCCTTCCTATGCAGGCTGGGTAGGCCGGAGCTCTGCCCCACATCGCACGCTGCGCCACAGACTTGCGTGGCCAAAGAATGAACTAATAAGAGCGATTTTGCTGGGATTCCTGCCGCCTCTTTTTCATTGAAGTTTAGATCCTCTCCTAATATCTTAAACCACGGAAAATTCCGGCAATTTGGGAACTTTTCTGAGTGATGGCTACAGAGTCTGCCTGATTGAATAACTAACATATTTTCATGAATATTTAGAAGTTGCCTCATAGAATGAAACGAAACGAAAATATTCGGAGCGCTTTCATGATTTAACACATTTTCAAGGAGTTATAATTGTCTCTCTCACTCTCTCTCTCTCTCTCTCTCTCTCTCTCTCTCTCTCTCTCTCTCTCTCTCTCTCTCTCTCTCTCTCTCTCTCTCTCTCTCTCTCTTTGATTCTAAATTTCATACCCTGAAAAACAGCATTATCAGTGTTGAAGTACTGCAAGCGCAAATTCAATACATCGAACTTGAAGTATATTGACAATGCCCTTGACCGTTGTTATTTGAATATACCTTTATTCAATATAACCAATTATAAAACCTGTTGTTACTCATCACAATTTTTTACTGTTTTTTTTATTATTGGTCTGAAATGTGGGTATAATAACAATTAGTGTTTACGCTTCTAAATTGAATTACAGATGAGAGCAATATTGCTGACAGTGGCGCTGTGTATTTTATGACCAAGATTACGAAAACAATAACAATTATTTGTAGCTTCATACATAGTCATAGGTCGGGACTCTACAGCGGAATTGCAGTTCCTTCTTGCCCGGATAATCTTCATTAGATTCACAGAAGAGCTACACAACATATTTTGTAAATATTATTTTATATGCATATATATATATATATATATATATATATATATATATATATATATATATATATATATATATATATATATATATATATATATATATATATATATAATAGCTCAATCATTTTAAAACTCATTATAAATAAAAAATCTAGAAACGCAACTTATTAAAACTAGCTGTACCCGGCCACGCGTTGCTGTGGCACACAGCACGCGTGGCCGGGTACACTCCCCTGTCAACTGTCCTCCCTACCATTCACATCTCCTGTCCCCTCGTCCTCCTCACCTTCCCCCACTCCCCAGTCCTCATGTCCTCTCCACCATTCACCCCCCTCTCCGTCCCCTATTCCTGCCTATCATCCCCCACTCCCCCAACCTCTCGTCCTACCCACTATTACCCCCTCCCCCATCTCCTCGTCCTTCCTACCATTCCCACACTCCCGTCCCCTCGTCCTCTCCACCATCCCCCACTCCCTCGTCTAATGCATTCCCAAAGGATCTGATGATTCCATCAGAAAAATTGGAACATCAAATGAACATCAAACATTGAAATGGAATCGTAACATAATTTAGTATAGCGTATGTTACTCTTACGTGCAACAGATGGCGCTGTTTTTTTTAAAGCATATTTTTACCTGTCACAGACGTAACATCTATATAGTATGCATATAAAAACACGCTCGTATGCGAATGGATCGTTGTGTCAAAATTTCAAAGCAATCGGTGAAGAACGTTCGGAGATTAGCGATTTTGAACAAACGAACATTTCCATTTTTATTCATATAGATTAATGAAAACACCCAAATATCTCATTTCAATTGATTAAATGGTTTAACCATTCTTCATCCACACACGTCCAAGCTGAGAGCGACCGCAAAGACGTATTCGTTAACCAAACCACACACTAGAAGGTGAAGGGACGACGACGTTTCGTCGTACTCTCCCCAGAGTACGTACGCACCTCCCCAGAGAGAGAGCACACTCGACTTGAGAATGGTCCAGGACGGACCGAAACGTCGTCGTCCCTTCACCTTCTAGTGTGTGGTCTGGTCAACATACGTCAGTCACGTTATTGTGACTCCTCGCCTGCACGTATTCGTTAATTTTAATGTAAATCGGAATTTTCGCGGAGATTAACCTTATGAGATATGTAGAACTGTCTGAATAGAAAGCTTTGGACAGGTGTTAAAATTTATGTTGGCCATTTTCAGTGGACGTAAACCATTAACGAAATGTAATCGATAAACAGTTGTGCTCTCCAAGGCAGTGTAACCTCGGCTCTTATGTCAACTGTGCATCATGTGACGTCATAACCCGTTCTCTTAAACAAAGTACAAATGCTCTTATGAAAGAAAAATGCTCGACACACGACTGGCAACAGATGGCGTCCTCTGGTCGACTCAAACCTCTGAAACCCTTCCCACTCTCTTACTACAGATACAAAACCTACCCTAATTTAGACATAACTAAAAGCTAAATGTTAATGTTGATTTACATATAAGAAAATGCCGCTTTTGAATGAACATTAAAGTTAACATTTATAAATGTGTCCTTGGAGTCGTTCACGAATGGATTAACAAGCATTTGGTTAATGTTTTCATAATGGGTTAACAGTGCTGCCACCTGTCCTCAGGCCGGGTTCGTTAGACCGGCAGTCATACCCAAAGACGTATTCAGCAATTTTAGTGAATTGTTGATTAAAAATTGATTTGTTCTCATAGAAATTAATACTATATATTAAAGGTTTGTGTAGAGTTGGGCGGAGTTTAGGTCATATGTTTAATTTTTCTTGGCGATTATTTGTATTTGTAGCACGTAATGGGTGAAGCGTTTACAAAGTTGCATTTTGAACAGAGGTTGTCAGCGAAGCACTGTTCGAGAAATGTTCGAACGTCATCAGTTGTGAGTCGTGTGTTAACTGTTTTTCATTTATGAACACAGCCTTCTCCTCCTCGACATAGACGAAATGCTCGTTATTCCAGCCGCCAAACCCTCATTTTTCTAAAGGAAAAGTGGTTGACTTACGACTCAACACTAACCACGTTCGAACATTTCTCGAACACTGCATCGCTGACGACCTCTGTTCGAATCGCAATTCTGTAAATGCTTCACCCGCGTATCCAAATATAAATAATCCCCAAGAAAAACTGAACACTTTACCTAAGTTATACCTAACTATATACAGAACTTTAACATATAATAACATTAATTTATATTAGATATCAACCCCATTTTGAATACACAATACGCTAAAATTGATAAAAACGCGTTGGTTATGATCCACAACTTCTAAGGAGCCTGGCCTGAGGGCAGATTGTTTAGCAATTTGAATCAATTGAAAGATGTTAAGGTCTAGTCCAAGGGAACTGTAAGTTAGTGCAGCGGAATCGTTGTAAGTGAAAAGGTGATTCGCGGCTTCATAGTGAGAATCTTATTACCGAAGATGGAACTTTGTCTTAAGGGCAAAACCTGTAAGGTAAGGGATACCCATATGTTTACAGATTCGTTGTTTAGGATCTCCTGAGGTATTTCCCACTGATCGAACATTACATCTCTGAACACCTGAAAAGATTGTGAATTATCTGTGTTTTAGATAATTTTTCCAGCGGCGTGATTATTGATAGACACAATTTAGAAGTTTGTGGGAATCTCTTAGTTTTGTGTCGGGTTTCAGGTCTATCACCCACAGAAGGGGTTTCAGGTCTATCATCCACAGAAGGGGTTTCAGGTCTATCATCCACAGAAGGGGTTTCAGGTCTATCATCCACAGAAGGGGTTTCAGGTCTATCATCCACAGAAGGGGTTTCAGGTCTATCATCCACAGAAGGGGTTTCAGGTCTATCATCCACAGAAGGGGTTTCAGGTCTATCATCCACAGAAGGGGTTTCAGGTCTATCATCCACAGAAGGGTTATTACAACCACCAGAGTAACTTCTTAATGGGGGTATAATAGCCAAGAATAGCGTTGATTCAGTGATTAATAAACGTTGATTCAGTGTTGAAGAATCGGTGAATAATCGTTAATTCTACGATATTGTGCCCACTGGAACACTAACCATCACGTGACATGTCTTCAGAACATAGTTCAGGGCTGGGATTCATGCAGCACGTGATTGTTCACGTGCGAAACCTGTAGATCTTTCCTCATTCGTGGCGGCTTAGTTTGAATTGATTAAAGCAGACTAAGCTGCCCTGATTGAGGAAAGATCTACAAGTTTCGTAATTGGATGCGTAAATATTTACTGAATTGAAATGCTTACCGAACTGCCCGAGAAACTATGGACACCTTACTCTGTAAATAACATGAGAAAATCTTGGAGCAGGATGGGGACTTGAACCGGTGTTTGGGTACCTCAGCGCGCCTCTTAACCCCTGTACCACGACATGCTAAACGATTATACAACCTGGGATCCGCTAGAATCCATTAGGGCACCGAGCTTCTCCGCTGTATAATTTTGACTGCAGTTTATCGTTGTTTTTGGCGGAGCAATAATAGATTTTCATGGCGCGCGTGTATTTCATGACACTGAATCAACCGTGATTTACCAAACTAAACAATCAAATAACTCTCTCGAGTTTTTAGAAAGCCGGTAATAATACGTTCCTATAAGGATAATAGCATAGAGTTCCAATCCCTGACCGGGAGACCATGAGTTAAGTCCCCCTCTCACTGAGGGCACACCCACACCCTACAAAGATACTGTTATTTGGAAATTCAATCTTATTTTACACTGTTTTCGAGTGTTTTCGCAGACTTCCTCGCAATGGAGCAGACAACTGGAACAAAAGACCTCTTTTTCCAAACTTTGAGCCCCAAGGTGAGGAGATGGATGGTGAAGAGGTTTTATATAGTATTATCGAATATAGATTATCATACTCACTATATACTATATTAATCATATTATATCTATATATTATGTCGTACGCTAGTAGCCAGAAGGCACTTCTCAGCACTACTATGCAAAGACCGATTTGCCAAACAAGCCAGTTTTCATGAATAATTGTTTTTCGACTACCTGAACCTACCTAACCTAACCGAACCTAATTTTGGGGACCGAACCAACACTAAGAGCCAGAAAGATAGGTTCAGTTAGGATAGGTAGGGTTGGTTAGGTTCGCGTCATTAACTACGTTAATTTTAACTTCCCAAAAAAAAATACCTCATACATAATGACATGGGTAGCTTTATCTTTTCATAAGAAAAAATTAGAGGAAAAATAATAATTCATGAAAACTTGGCTTATTAGGCAAATCGGGCCTTGCATAGTAGGCTGAGAAGGTGCGTTCTGGCTACTAGGTACTATATATATATATATATCTATATATATATATATATAATCAGTCCAACTTTCAATTTCCTTCTCTTTCATTTTCAATTTCTACTGAGGATCAAAGGGCTCTCAGGCCGCCCTGGAGGTCGCTTCCTCAGCTCAATAACCCTCAGACTAACTCCAGGCAAGAATGACGAATTTTGGAGTTTACCTAAACATATTTATCCAAGCTATAACTTCAGGTCTATTGCGTATCCTATGAGTTTGAATATCGTTAAATAATAAAGATATTCATTGTTATTTTTTTCTTTTTTGCTCAATAAGGAATTGTGTGGCTTAATAGCCCTCCAGAGGTTGATAGGACATTAAGTCCCAACGCCGCATT
>WNGS01006708.1:5681552-5692163 GCA_020271785.1 Procambarus virginalis | reverse complement strand
TTGGGATGAATTCTTAGAACTGAGGTATTTAGAGAGGTGCCATTTAATGACATCAGTAGCTACTTTAATAGCTTTCTAGCTTTGTTATATGAAATGCTCTTCATAGACAAAGGACATATGCAAATTAAGCCCCAAAGTAAATAAACCCGACTAACACGGAACTATTTGGGAAATACGAGTCCACGACACAGTCACTAGATAAATAGTGGTCACAGTCCGATTAAACCTTGCATACAAAATTGAAATTAAGTCCCGGAGTCGCGTGTTAATACTGTAGGAAGGAGAGTTTTGAACTGTGTGTTAATATTTGGATGGAGCCTCGGCCCTCACTACACACGCTCACTGGTCTTAGAAGGTAGCCTCGGCCCTCACTACACACGCTCACTGGTCTTAGAAGGTAGCCTCGGCCCTCACTACACACGCCTCCTGGACTTAGAAGGCAGCCTCGGCCCTCACTACACACGCTCACTGGTCTTAGAAGGCAGGGTCGGCCCTCACTACACACGCTCACTGGTCTTAGAAGGCAGCCTCGGCCCTCACTACACACGCTCACTGGTCTTAGAAGGCAGCCTCGGCCCTCACTACACACGCTCACTGGTCTTAGAAGGCAGCCTCGGCCCTCACTACACACGCTCACTGGTCTTAGAAGGCAGCCTCGGCCCTCACTACACACGCTCACTGGTCTTAGAAGGCAGCCTCGGCCCTCACTACTCACAGATTCCGCTAGAACTCACAAACTCACGCTTACTGATTACGCTTAAACTAGGAGAGATGGAGGAAGTTGCTCCCGGAAACTAACCTTTGCATTTAGATGGCACTAACTTCCGTCAGAGTCTGACATACAAGGACCGAAATTGCAGCCTCCTGCTAATTCCGTTTTTGGGCCCGTGGCAGTTTTTGCACGCTGAAAAGAATTGCCGGCAAGAGGCAACACGCTCTGAGCTTCTGTCTCTCTTGCTTTCTGTTTCTTAATATGTTACAACAGATATATAATGAGATGAAGTTTATATATATATATATATTTACATATATATATATATATTATATATATATATATATATTATTATAAACTTCATCTCCTTATATATCTGTTGTAACATATTAAGAAACAGAAAGCAAGAGTATAATGCAAAGTATATATGCACACATGAGAAACACAAATGCAAACAGCCTGAATGGTCCCAGGACTATATGCAACTGAAAACTCAAATAGCTTCGGCTATTACCTCCTTATGTCCGGTCGTGATGGTCAAGTGGATTAAGGCGTCCTGTACATACCAGTTGCGTTGCTCCTGGCAGTATGGGTTTCGAGTCACTTCGGGGGTGTGAGTTTTCAGATATATATATATATATATATATATATATAATATATATATATATATATATACATACATATATATATATATATATATATAATATATATATATATATATATATGTCGTACCTAGTAGCCAGAACGCACTTCTCAGCCTACTATGCAAGGCCCGATTTGCCTAATAGGTCAAGTTTCATGAATTAATTGTTTTTCGACTACCTACCTACCTAACCTAACCTAACCTAACTTTTTCGGCTACCTAACCTAACCTAACCTATAAAGATAGGTTAGGTTAGGTTAGGTAGGGTTGGTTAGGTTCGGTCATATATCTACTTTAATTTAACTCCAATAAATAAAAATTGACCTCATACATAATGAATGGGTAGCTTTATCATTTCATAAGAAAAAAATTAGAGAAAATATAATAATTCAGGAAACTTGGCTTATTAGGCAAATCGGGCCTTGCATAGTAGGCCAAAACGTGAGTTCTGGCTACTAGGTACGACATATATATATATATATATTTATATATATATATATATATTTATATATAGATATATTATATATATATATATATAATATATATATATATATATATATATATATATATATATATGTCGACAACGACATGTATATATAAACGACGTATATAAACTTTTTTTTACAGAAATACCAAAGAAATACAGTTTTACTATGAAAAATAAACATTTTCACTTATAAACATTTCTCATACATTTCATTCAGATCACTAATGTTGTTTTACATACAATAGTAATAATATATATTAACATAAATTCCTTTATATTTCATGTTTGAGCTCTTTGCCTTACTGATTCAAGTGCAAATAACAACTTGTTACAAAACTTCCCGCTGAAAACCAATGAGTCAATAACTAATAAATATCTTAACACTCCCCAAACGACTAGTGCACCATACTACTTGTGTAAAGGAGGAAATGTATATGTTTATCTCTCAGAATGTTCGGTAATATGTTTATTGCTTGCGATGTGTGTCTATGGATGTATTAACACGATGTACTGACGGGGTGAGAATAGCTTGAGCTACCTCATCCCTTTGAGTGTATTTTATCTCAATAAACTTATTTCAATTTCAATTTCAATTTCACTTGTCTGCAATCTGGGACATCCTGAACGCATCATCTAAGAACTGGACAATTTTCTCAGACCCACAATATACATCTTGTAATCTTCTCATTACACCAGACTGTTACTTAACGCATTCTCTGAGACTATCACAAATCCATATCAACCTCTTGGCAGTTCAATAGATTGGCATTGACTTCCATTTGTTCGATCTCTGGAATCCAACCAGTAAGGCTTCCAGCTTCCCTACTGACGTAGCTGGGTCCGTAAATCTCTGACTGGAACCATCAATTCTGACTTCTACCTCCGCCAACAGTCTGCACATTGCCATCTATCATTTCCGAAAATTCGACAATAACCAAGCAGTTGCTTGTGAATACTAGTAGATGGGCGTCACATTCGTAACAGTAGAGCATAGCTTGGGCGTCACATTCGTAACAGTAGAGCATAGCTTGGGCGTCACATTCGTAACAGTAGAGCATAGCTTGGGCGTCACATTCGTAACAGTAGAGCATAGCTTGGGCGTCACATTCGTAACAGTAGAGCATAGCTTGTGCGTCACATTCGTAACAGTAGAGCATAGCTTGGGCGTCACATTCGTAACAGTAGAGCGTAGCTTGGGCGTCACATTCGTAACAGTAGAGCATAGCTTGGGCGTCACATTCGTAACAGTAGAGCATAGCTTGGGCGTCACATTCGTAACAGTAGAGCATAACTTGGGCGTCACATTCGTAACATTAAACGAGTATGCATTCGTAACCCTAGAATTTTAACCGTCACGCCAATATTCGTAACATTGGAGGCGTAACCTGAATGTCAACAGTTCGTAACACAGGCAGAATAACCCAGTCATCGACAACACAAAGAAATCACATTAACGTGATGTATCGGTGAAAAAATTAGTAAAAGCCATAGGATTCGAACCTGTGCTCTGGGCAATCCCTAGCATACGCCTTAGACCACTGCATCACGACATGGTCAAAAGCTTTGCAATCAGGGATTCAGCTGAATGCTCTAGGGGGCTCTAGTGGTTCAATGGAAGACTTAGCAACCCTAGAGAATTCAGTTGGATTCCAGGTTGTTATGCTTTTGACCGTGCCGTGGCGTAGTGATCTAAGGCGATGCTCGGGAGCATAGGTTCGAATCCTCCTCATGACTCCTACTGATTTTCATAGTCAATGACATTCGTATTCTCAGCAGATTCGTACCCAAAGCGGCCGCAATGTATTTCAATGCATTAAAACAGAATATATCAACACAGTTTAATTTCAGCAAATATTAAAAGCCTCAGCCATCACAATTGAAATTAAAACTTTTCCAATTTCCCAATACTCACTGGCTTTACTACCGAGACTATGTTACTTTAAGAGGAGTTGTATTCGTGACTCGTGGCAGCCTTTATGCTGTTGCTGTGGTATTCGTGCGCCGGTATTAACATCTGAACGGCCATGGCGGTAGACTTGTAGCTGATTTCATGCCCCATTGTGTCAGTGAATCAATTCTAGTGGCATTGGTGCCCTGGGGTTAGTCATGCGGATCTCACGAGAGGCAAAACAACATTCTGAGTTGTTTTAACACCTTCGCTCAGCGTATAACATAGTATTGAGCTGTGTGGGGTGAAGGTGGTACCCGCCAAACACACACCGAAACTACGACGTTGGTACAACGTTCGAACAACTTTTAACACTTCCTAACCAGTTATAACAACCAATATAGCAAGTTGTAACAACGTTCTAATTCGTCATAAACACGTTAAGCCAAGATGTAACAACTTTATTACAAGTTGTAACACGCGGAAAATAGAGACAGTTTCAGTTTGTGTTTCCAGGGTAAGAGGTAACAGACAGTGTGGCTTCTACTAACAACATTATTGAAAAGTTGCAAGGATAGTCGGGGGCCTGCAGTGCTGCCTGAGACGCAACATTGACCAAGAAGAATAAGACTGGCTAGACGCTGCCTGCAACACCCAGCAACACTAGGTGTAGTGGTTTTCACGGGATAGATTAGGAAGGTTACTGGAGCCATACAGAGTGATTAGCCTCACTATCATTGCATCAACTCATAAATTTATTGGAATTTATTACAATTCCGACAATATATATATATATATATATATATATATATATATATATATATATATATATATATATATATATATATATATATATATATATATATATATATATATATATATATATATATATATATATATGTATATATATATATATATATTATATATTATATTATATATTATATTATATATGACATGATACTGTCATATATAATATAAGTAAATTATAAGACAACATTTTCTTTTTGACCAATTCGAAGAGGGAGCAAGCAGGTGTGGTGCATTAATTACTTAACGAGAATACGAATTAAAACACACGCTTCCATTCAAACCTTTGCAAGAGCAAAATCCCAGAGATTCTCTATATAAATTAGATGTTTTCAATTAAGAAGCAACTTCTGAGTTGCAAGCACGATGTATTTGGTGGAATTGCCCAATGACTCCATCCATATATATTCTGCCTTATCAACAACCTTCAAAGGTCACCTTTGAATTCCAGAAAGTGAGGTAGGTTTATGGACGGCCCATTGACCCTCCATTTGTTGGTATCTGGAGGATTTGGTGTTCGTTAGCGCGCAGAAGCGAACAAATTGAGTTGCTATGAAGTCCAGTGATGCCTTTCATTTTATGCTGTGGTGTCCTGAGCGTCCATACCGAGGAGAATTTTGATGACGGGTAGTTACGGGGATCAATAACTTCGTGAACTGTTATATGGCTGGTGATCTGGTCAACCAAACTGTTAGTCGCCGCTACTCGCATTCAGGTAAGCAGAATATGACTGACATCAGCTACACGCCTCTAGTTCAACATATCACAATAAGCACTTTCTCAAGATTTATTTTGAAATACGTTGCAGTTTCATTATTAAATATTCCTGAAAATTAAAATTAAAATTCAGAGAAACACTGTAGTCAATTACAACAAATATTTTACGAACCATGCAGCCAATGATGTCAGCAGACGACAAATATAAGCTAACGAAGAATATCAAATGCCAAAGAATATGAACTGGCTTAGGAGAATATCTGAGGTAGAATATCAGCTAATAAAGAATACTTTCATACAACAGGCCTAGTCATATAATTTCTTTGTTTAATTTTCTGAACAAATGGATTCCTATTTATATATTTCAGAAGTGTTGATATATATGTTACACACCCATATATCTCCACTTCATCAGTTTATCGTAATAATTACCATTATTTAATCGCTTAATATCCACATTTTTGTCATTAAATTTATCAGGGAAGTCTAAATTAATTGCTGGCATTAATAGAGTCACTAATCTCATGGTAATAAATAGAAGCTTCAATAACACTCTGACAACAGAACCGCTCGAAGCCTGTGATAAATCTCTCTACACGAGTACTATTGTTTAGAGTATGTGTTAGTTATCTTTATCTGTGTTTATTAATTGTACAATCGAGGAGAATCACATCCCTGCTGCCTAGTCAGAGTATATTACCAGTACAGTCGTAAAGAGTCAGTGATTGGCACATTTTCGGTATAAAATGTAGTAATTTCAGACTACCATGCTTTTACACCATTTCCCATGCACCCGAGTGTGAATGAAGGAAGGGCGAGGTAGAACAGCTTATTGATAGAGCTCAGATGCATTGGGAAATTGGGTACAAACTGGTTTGTGTCTCGGAGAGGATGCAGGATCCAAGTAGGGGCAGTAGAACTTCGGTTGCATTTCTTTTTAACCATATCGTAGCTCAGTCGATTAAGGTAGAGTCTGGGATCCTCTCGGACGTAGGTTCAAACCCTCATCACGGCCCTTGTGGATTTGTGCGTAATTTGATTCTCGAAATATGTGCAGTGAGCCAGATATCGGCTCCAAAAATACGCTCATGAGTCAGTTTTCCGAAATTCCCGATATTATAAAAACGGCAGAGGGGTATGGGCAAAATGTGACCCATCGCCGTTTTCAGTAATTGGGATATTTTCGGTATAAAAAGTAGTAATTTCCAACTCCAAATATAAGCAATGAGCAAGAATTCGGCTCGAAAATAACGCTCATGAGTCAAATTTCCGACACTTCAGATATTTTGAAAATGCAGGAGGGTTTGGGCAAAATGTGACCATCGCCGTTTTCAGTAATTGGCATATTTTCGGTATAAAAGTCATAATTTGAAAATGAAAATAGGTACAGAGAGTTAGAATTTGGCTCAATAATCACGCTCAGGAGTCAAATTTCCGACATTTAAGATATTTTGAAAACTGCAGGGGGGTTTGGGCAAAATATGACCCTTCGCCATTTCAGTAATTGGCATATTTTCGGTATAAAAAGTCGTAATTTGAAAATGAAAATAGGTGCAGAGAGTCAGAAGTCGGCTCAATAATCACACTCAGGAGTCAAATTTCCGACATTTAAGATATTTTGAAAACTGCAGGGGGGTTTGGGCAAAATATGACCCTCGCCGTTTTCAGTAATTGGAATATTTTCGGTATAAAAAGTAGTAATTTGAAAATGAAAATAGGTACAGAGAGTCAGAATTCGGCTCAAAAATTGCGCTTAGGAATCAAATTTCCGACATTTCAGATATTTTGAAAACTTCAGGGGGCTTGGACAAATATGACCCATCGCCGTTCTCAGTAATTGGCATATTTTCGGTATAAAGAGTCGTAATTTGAAACTGAAAATATGTGCAGAGAGTCAGAATTCGGCTCAAAAATCACGCTCAGGTGTAAAATTTCCCACATTTCAGATATTTTGAAAACTGCAGAGGGTTTGGACAAAATATGACCCATTGCCGTTTTCATTAATTGGCATATTTTCGGTATAAAAAGTCGTAATTTGAAAATGAAAATAGGTGCAGAGAGTCAGAATTCAGCTCAAAATCACACTCAGGAGTCAAATTTCCCACATTTCAGATATTTTGAAAACTGCAGTGGGGGTTTGGACAAAATATGACCCAGAGCCGTTTTCAGTAATTGGCATATTTTCGGTATAAAAAGTTGTAATTTGAAAATGATATCTGGCATCAGGTACCTGTGTAAAAATGTTGTCAACATACCTGCAGTATATGGCGAGTTTCAAGTCCATATCAACTAAGACCCTCTGCTCGATGGTGCCCATGTAGAAGTTCGCAAACAGGACACCTAGGGGAGAACCATAGCGACCCCATCTACTTGCTTATACATGTGCCCATCCGGGCTCACGAAGGGTGCCTCTTTAGTGCAGGCTTTTTTTTACACCGGTACCTGATGCCAAATGTATGCAGCAGCTGAAAGAGGCATTTGAGCAGAATTCTGTGTTGAGTTTCATGTACGAGATGGAGAACAATGGGAAGCTTCCCTTTCTGGATGTGAAAGTCACAGAAAGGAGCGGAAGCTTCCATATTGCAGTCTACACCAAAGAAGCAAACATTGGAATGTGCCTCAATGCCAATAGTGACTGCCCAGACAGGTACAAGAGGAGTGTCGTTAACGCTTACGTCGACCGTGCTCTAAGCTACAGCTCAGGATAGAAAGAAGTCGATGAAGAACTCTGTTGGGTAAGGCTAGTCTAGTCAACAACGGCTTCTCTAACGGTTTCGTTGAAGACATCATAAAAAGAAAGGTAAAACTCATGCAACTTCTGAAGAGTCAACCAACACAACACTTGTACCCCCAATTAGACTATTTTACAGGAACTTCTTTTCGATGGCTCATTAAATGGAGGTAAGGGTTCTGAAAGATATTGTTGATAGGAACGTCATCCCTACAGATAAAAATCAGAAAATACAATTGATAATTTATTATAAAACCAAAAAACGGCCACTCTACTCATGAAAAACTCCCCAGTCACCAAACAGAACGCTTTGAAGGAGACCAACGTCGTCTATGCCTTTAAATGCACACTTGGGGACTGTAAGCCCCAAAGAACTCAGTATATAGGCAAGACAACAACGTCTCTTTCCAGGCGACTAACAATGCATAAGCAACAGGGAGCCATCAAGGAACACATAATCTCTTCTCACAACCAGACCATCACCAGAGAAATCTTACAAAACAACACAGAAATCATCGATAGGTACAGCGATAGCAGGCGGCTTGACATCATCGAGGGCACTACACATCAAAAAGTCAACACCAGCAATCAACAGCCAATTATGCACAACTATATTCTACCTACTTCAAGACCCGAACCAATATGGAAGCAGCAAGAGGAAGTATGGACCAATAGGCTTCTGCAGTTACTTCCATTCATATGTTCACTTATCCAATTTATACCCATTGTTTCGTGTTCTGTCTTGTGTTTGTCACCTCACCCAAAACTTTTGTACCATATCACCTCATCCAATAGAGTATAAGTACGAAGAATTGTGTGTAAATAAGTCTTTGAAAATGTAATACGAATTACGAAACGCGTTCAGGCGTCAGACAATTAAAAAATGAATTTCGGAGAATTGTTATTTTATTACCACCGACAGTGAAGAAAAACATAAGAAATATTGAGAAGATTCGTGTTAGAATTATTAATCTTACCTTTTCGGTCATATTCAAACAACATATGTTTACAAGAAAGACTGCTACCAATATATATATATATATATATATATAATATATATATATATATATATATTATATATATATATATATATATATATATATATATATATATATATATATATGAGAATGCTGCATGAACGCGAAAGCCATATATCACTAAGAACTCTTTGACCCGGCCAGGATTCGAACCCATGCCGTCTAGGATCACCCGTAAACGTACACAGTACCGTGACCACCGCACAATGGTAAGGATTGGTCAGTCCAGGTGCTTATTAACTAAACTTCTTGACTGATCAACCCCCGACAACACTCATGGATCCATTTGGGTACAGGGTGGAGAAGGGTACATTTTGAGGATATCATCATCACAAGAGTGAATAAGGTAGCAGTGGTAATAAAAGTCCCCATCTCGCAGGATGGTTAGTCATACAGGGCCATATGTTTAGGAGCCTGCACTGGCAAATTTTGGGTACACTGTGAGGATATCTTTCAAGAACAACGAGAGTGAATAAAGTAGAATTGCAAAGCTCCAGGTACCTCATGCCAACTGGTCCGAAAGGTCTAATACCTGGGCATTCGGTGACGTAGTGTTGGAGATCGTGCCGTAGTTCCTGCTCACAGAATTTGCACCTGGAATGCTCAGGAATGGGAGATCCGTCACCTGTAGCCACCTGCCACAGGTAACGGTAACCCAACCTAGTCCAGGCGATGAGTCACAATAACGTGGCTGAAGTATGTTGACCAGACCACACACTAGAAGTTGAAGAGGACGACGACGTTTCGGTTCCGTCCCTGGACCATTCTCAAGTCCGCTTGTCAAGCGACTTGAGAATGGTCCAGGACGGGACCGAAACGTCGTCGTCCCTTCAACTTCTAGTGTGTGGTCTGGTCAACAAACCCAACCTGATCCTTGCAACCACTGTGTCGCTCAGTCTGGTAGATGTTTTGTGCTGACCATAGAGATAGGTTTCAGATGTTAACAAATCATAGCTTTTTATACTAGTTGCTTTCAGGTCGTTGGGAGTCAGAAATTTATCTCCTATCAGACCTGAATGTTTGAACCAATACAGTTTTGACAGCAGAGATGGGGGATATCTAGATCTAATTCAACTTCATCTTTGTTGCACGTTAATTTAACTGCAATGTCTATCTCATTATGATGGGTTGTATTTATGTGTGATGGTATACATACAAAGGAGATTCGAGACCCTTTGCTGTGTCCAGCGGGGAAGATAAGAAAATCTACGGTACTCCATACCCACGTTTCAGTTACTATCAGACTAGCAGCTACCATAAGAGTCAAGACAATTTCAATAAGGATCAGTTACTATGATGGACAGATACTATGAGGTTCAGCTACTGTGATGGACAGATACTATGAGGTTCAGCTACTGTGATGGACAGATACTATGAGGTTCAGCTACTGTGTTGGACAGATACTATTGAGGTTCAGCTACTGTGATGGATAGATACAAACGAGTGTCCGCTACAGTGTTCGAAAATAATACGAGGTTTACCTACTGTGATGGACAGCTGCTATGATGGTGAGTTGCAGTGATGGACGGATACCATGAGGTTCAGCTACGGTGATGGACAGATATTATTGGGGGTCAGCTACTGTGATG
>WNGS01006708.1:5637047-5647390 GCA_020271785.1 Procambarus virginalis | reverse complement strand
CACTAGGGTGCACCACCAACCCTGACAACCACACACTATGGTGCACCACCAACCCTGACAACCACACACTAGGGTGCAACACCAACCTTCACAACCACACACTAGGGTGCAACACCATCTTCACAACCACACACTAGGGTGCACCACCAACCCTGCCAACCACACACTAGGTGCACCACCACCCTGCCAACCACACACTAGGGTGCACCACCAACCCCTGACAACCACACACTAGGGTGCACCACCAACCTTCACAACCACACACTAGGGTGCACCACCAACCTTTACAACCACACACTAGGGTGCACCACCAACCCTGACAACCACACATTAGGGTGCACCACCAACCTTCACAACCACACACTAGGGTGCACCACCAACCTTCACAACCACACACTAGGGTGCACCACCAACCCCTGACAACCACACACTAGGGTGCACCACCAACCCTGACAACCACACACTAGGGTGCACCACCAACCTTCACAACCACACACTAGGGTGCACCACCAACCATGACAACCACACACTAGGGTGCACCACCAACCTTCACAACCACACACTAGGGTGCACCACCAACCTTCACAACCACACACTAGGGTGCACCACCAACCTTCACAACCACACACTAGGGTGCACCACCAACCATGACAACCACACACTAGGGTGCACCACCAACCTTCACAACCACACACTAGGGTGCACCACCAACCTTCACAACCACACACTAGGGTGCACCACCAACCTTCACAACCACACACTAGGGTGCACCACCAACCTTCACAACCACACACTAGGGTGCACCACCAACCTTCACAACCACACACTAGGTGCACCACCAACCATGACAACCACACACTAGGGTGCACCACCAACCTTCACAACCACACACTAGGGTGCACCACCAACCATGACAACCACACACTAGGGTGCACCACCAACCTCCAACCACACACTAGGGTGCACCACCAACCCTTACAACCACACACTAGGGTGCACCACCAACCTTCACAACCACACACTAGGGTGCACCACCAACCTTCACAACCACACACTAGGGTGCACCACCAACCCTCACAACCACACACTAGGGTGCACCACCAACCCTCACACCACACTAGGGTGCACCACCAACCTTCACAACCACACACTAGGTGCACCACCAACCTCACAACCACACACTAGGGTGCACCACCAACCTCACAACCACACACTAGGGTGCACCACCAACCCTGACAACCACACACTAGGTGCACCACCAACCTTCACACCACACACTAGGGTGCACCACCAACCTTACAACCACACACTAGGGTGCACCACCAACCCTGACAACCAACACTAGGGTGCACCACCAACCTGACAACCACACACTAGGGTGCACCACCAACCTTCACAACCACACACTAGGGTGCACCACCAACCTTCACAACCACACACTAGGGTGCACCACCAACCCTGACAACCACACACTAGGGTGGCACCACCAACCCCTGACGCAAGATCACGTGTGATTAACGAGCAGCAGTATTTTCTAGGAATAGTTTCGTCGTAGCAATTAACGAACCGTTGATACCAAGTGAAAATCGTTTGAATAAATGCCATAGAGAAAACTATTTAGAAATCAGATTAGCACTGGCAAAACACAGGCAAAAAAGAACACACTTACCCGGGTATATGATTCAGAATTTCAATTATCCCGTAATGAACATTGTTGCTAAATATGAAGTTTAAAATTAATTGGACTCGCATGAATTGGGGAAAATAATTAGTGTCGAGTGAAGCAATGTTTTTTTTCCTTTTACAAAAGAGAACTGACTGACTTTGCCAGGTTTTGTGTCGGCGTCTGGCCGCTCCTCATTAGTTTATTGACTGGTTGTTTATTACCAGGTGGAGCTGCCTGTTATGTTGGTGCAGTTAGTTGGTGGAGTAGGGTGAGAGTGGCTGACACGTTGTTGGTGGAGGTGTAGGGTGTGGTTTGACACGTTGGTTGGTGGAGTTGTAGGGTGGTGTGGCTGAGACGTTTGGTTGGTGGAGTTGTAGGGTGGTGTGGCTGAGACGTTGGTTGGTGGAGTTGTAGGGGTGGTGTGGCTGAGAACGTTGGTTGGTGGAGGTGTAGGGTGTGTGGGCTGAGACGTTTGGTGGTGGAGGTGTAGGGTGTGTGGTTGACACGTTGGTTGGTGGAGTTGTAGGGTGTGTGGCTGAGAACGTTGGTGGTGGAGTTGTAGGGTGGTGTGCTGAGACGTTGGTTGGTGGAGGTGTAGGGTGTGTGGCTGACACGTTGGTTGTGGAGGTGTAGGTGTGTGGGCTGAGACGTTGGTTGGTGGAGGTGTAGGGTGTGTGGCTGAGACGTTGGTTGGTGGAGTGGTGGCCGTAGTTAGGAGTGATGAGAAGTAGGTGTGAGGAGAGGTGACGAGTGAGGAGAGGTGAGGTGTGAGAGAGGTGAGGAGTGAGTGAGAGGGACGGAGTTGAGGAGAGGTGGAGGTTGAGGAGAGGTGAGGTGTGAGGAGAGGTGAGGAGTGAGGAGAGGGAAGGAGTGAGGAGTAGGTGAGGTGTGAGGACGAGGGTGGAGGAGTGAGGAGAGGTGAGGTGTGAGGCGAGGTGAGGTGTGCGGAGAGGTGAGGGTGAGGTAGTGTGCGGAGAGGTGAGGAGTGAGGAGAGGTTAAGGCGTGAGGAGAGGTGAGGCGTGACGGCGACGGTCCGTGGGCGTGCGGCGCAGGTAGCGGCGTAGCGGCGAGTGTTGTGGTGTGAGGCGAGGTAGCGGCGTGCGGCGCGGTCCGGCGTGCCGTGCGTGTGCTCGCGGTGACTGCGTTGCGGCGCGGTCGGATGCAGGAGCGGTGCGGGCGTGCGGTACTGCGGTGCGCGCGTGCGGTGTGCGGCGCCGTGGAGTCGTGCGCGGGTTCGGCGTCCGGAGCGGTGCGGCGTGCTGCGCGGTGCAGGCCTTGCGGCGCGGATGTCGGCAGTGCGGGCCGCCGGGTGCGGGCGGTGTCGGGTGCGGCCTGCGGTCGCGGTGCGGCGTGCGGCGCGGTCGCGTCCGGACGCGCGGTGCGCGTGCGGCGCGGTGCGGCCCTGCGGCCGGGTGGCGGAGTGCGGCGCGGGGGCGGCGTGCGGATGCTGTGCGGCGTGCGGCGCGGTGCGGCGTGCGTGCGCTGCGCGCTGGTGCGGCGTGCGGCGCGGTGCGGCCTGCGGCACCGGTGCTGCGATGTGCGGCCGTGCGGTCCGGCGTGCTGCGCGGTTGCGGCGTGCGGTCCGGCGTGCCCGGCGCGGTGCGGCGTGCGAGCGCGGTGCGGCGTGCGGCGCGTTGCGCGTGCTTCGCGGTGCGCTTGTTTGGCGTGCGGCGGCGGTGCGCCCTTCGGCTCGGTGCGGTGTGCGGTGCGGTGTGCGGTGTGCGGTGCGGTGTGCGGTGTGCGGTGCGGTGTGCGGTGTGCGGTGCGGTGTGCGGTGTGCGGTGCGGTGTGCGGTGTGCGGTGCGGTGTGCGGTGTGCGGTGCGGTGTGCGGTGTGCGGTGCGGTGTGCGGTGTGCGGTGCGGTGTGCGGTGTGCGGTGCGGTGTGCGGTGTGCGGTGCGGTGTGCGGTGTGCGGTGCGGTGTGCGGTGTGCGGTGCGGTGTGCGGTGTGCGGTGCGGTGTGCGGTGTGCGGTGCGGTGTGCGGTGTGCGGTGCGGTGTGCGGTGTGCGGTGCGGTGTGCGGTGTGCGGTGCGGTGTGCGGTGTGCGGTGCGGTGTGCGGTGTGCGGTGCGGTGTGCGGTGTGCGGTGCGGTGTGCGGTGTGCGGTGCGGTGTGCGGTGTGCGGTGCGGTGTGCGGTGTGCGGTGCGGTGTGCGGTGTGCGGTGCGGTGTGCGGTGTGCGGTGCGGTGTGCGGTGTGCGGTGCGGTGTGCGGTGTGCGGTGCGGTGTGCGGTGTGCGGTGCGGTGTGCGGTGTGCGGTGCGGTGTGCGGTGTGCGGTGCGGTGTGCGGTGTGCGGTGCGGTGTGCGGTGTGCGGTGCGGTGTGCGGTGTGCGGTGCGGTGTGCGGTGTGCGGTGCGGTGTGCGGTGTGCGGTGCGGTGTGCGGTGTGCGGTGCGGTGTGCGGTGTGCGGTGCGGTGTGCGGTGTGCGGTGCGGTGTGCGGTGTGCGGTGCGGTGCGGTGCGGCGCGGTGCGGCGCGGTGCGCGGCGTGCTCTCTCCTCTCCCACCCCCCGGCGCGGCGACCCGCGCCGCGCTCTCCCTCTCTCCCCTCTCCTCCCCTCATCTCCCCTCCCCTCTCCTCCCTCCTCCCCTCTCCTCCCTACCTCCCCTCTCCTCCCTCCTTCCACCTCTCCTCCCTCCTCCCCTCCCTCACCCCTCTCCCCTCTCCTCCCTCTCCCCCTCTAACATCCTACCTTCTCCCCTCTCCTCCCCCTCCTCTCCTCCCTCCTCCCCCTCTTCCTCCCATCCTCCCCTCCTCCATCTCCTCCCTCCTCCCTCTCCTCCCTCCTCCCCTCTCCTCACCCTCCTCCCCCTTCTCCTCACTCCTCACCTCCCTCCCTCCATCACCACTCTCCTCCCTCTCTCCTCTCCTCCCCCTCTCCTCCCTAACACTCCTCGCCCTCTCCTCAACTCCTCCCCTCTCCTCCCTCCTCTCCTTCACCTCTCCCCCTTCCCTCACCTCTCTTCCCTCCTCCCCTCTCCTTCACCATCTTCACCACCGTGTTGACCACAGTGTTCACCACCATCTTCACCGTCTTCACCACCACCCCCTCCTACCTTCCTCCCCTCCAGGTATCCTCCCTCCTGCCCCTCTTCCTCACGTGGTCCTCCCCCCGGTGTCCGCCCCAGTAAAACCCTCTCACTTCTCTCCCTCACCACTCTCTCATCTCACTCCTCTCACTCTCACCCTCTCCTCTCACACCTTCTCATCTCTCTCACCTTCCTCCCTCCTCACCTCTCCCTCACTATCCTCACACTCTCCTCCTCCTCACACCCTCCTCATCTCCTCACACTCTCTCCTCACCCCCCCCCCCTCCCCCTTTTTAATGCGGCGCCTCCCTATCTACCTCCCTCAATCCTCCCTCACTCCTCACCCTCCTCCTCACCCCCATCCTCCTCACCCTCATCCCTCCCTCCTCCACTCTCACCTCCTCAACCTCTCCTCACTACCGCCCTCACCTACACTCCTCCCTTCCTAACTTCTCACTCTCTCCTTCCCTCATCCTCAGCCTCCCCTCCTCCCCCTCTCACCTCCTCCTCATCCTCACCCTCTCACTCCTCACTACTCGCATCCTCATCCTCTCTCATCCTACCTCCACTCACCATCCTCACCTCTCCTCACTTCACTCACATGTACCTCCTACTCTCCGCTACACCATCGCTTCACCCTCACTCACACCTAGTCCTCACTCCAATTCCACACTCTCCTCACCTCTCCCCATCATCACATCTACAGCTCTCCTCCCCCTACTCTCGTCACCTCCTCCCCTCACTCCTCCTCAACCTTCCTCACTCCTCACCTCTCACTCACCTCTCACATCCCTCACTCCTCCCTCTCCTCACTCCTCATACCCACCTCTCCTCATCCGTCACCTCTCTCACTCCTCACCTCTCCTCACTCTCACCTCACTCTCACCTGCCTCACTCCGCCCGCTCCTCATTCTCACCTCTCCTCACTATCACTCACCTCTCCTTACCTTACCTCTCTCACTCCTCCCTCTCCTCACTTCCACTCTACACACTCACTCCCTCACCTCTCCTACTCATCACCACCTCCTCCTCCTCACTTAACCTCAGCCTTACCTCTGCACTCACCTCTCCCACACCTAACACTCGCTCACCCGTCCGCTCACTCTCCTCAATCCCTCAGCACCTCCACTCGCCTCTCACCGCTCCTCACTCTCTGGCTCTACCCTCTCCTCACTCCTTACCTCTCCTCACCCTCACCTCTCCCTCACCCAGCACCTCTCGCTCCTCCCTCTACCTCACTCCTCTCACTCACTCTCCATCTCTCACACTACTCACTCACCGTACTCCACCTCCCTCCTCCCCCTCTCCTCACACCATCACCCGTCGCTCCTCACCCCTCACCTCTCCTCACCTACCCCCACATCCTCACCCTCACCTCTCTCGCACCCTCACCTCTCTCACCCTCATCCTCACTCCTGACCTCCCTCACTCACGTCCCACTCCTCCCTCTACCACTATCTCCTCACATAACCTCACCCTCCTCCTCCTCACCTCCCTCACTCCTCCTCCTCCTCTCCGTCACTCTCGTCCCTCTCCTCACACCTCACCTCTCCTCACTCGTCACCTCTCCTCCACCATCACTTCTCCATCCACATCCCACCTCACAACCACGCTGCCAACCCGCTAACCTCCACCAACCACGTCGCAGCCACCACCCGTACAACCTCCACCACCACGCTCGGCAGCCACACGAATCCCTACACCACTCCACCAACCAACGTGCTCAGCCACACACCCTACAACTCCACCAACCAACGTCTCAAGCCACCCACCACACAACTCCACCACCCTTCAAACCACCAACCTACTCCACACCGTCCTCAGCCACACACCCTACAACACCTCCACCACAACGTCCTCAGCCACACACCCCTACACCGTCCACCAAACTCCACGTCTCAGCCCACATCCACTACGCCAATCCCACAACCACATCGCTCATCCACACACCCTACAACTCCACCACCAACGTGCCCCACCACACACCCGAACTCCACCAACCAACGTCGTCAGCCACTGAACGGTTACGAAGGAGTGTCCGGTAAACCGGTACGTGGGTTGGGAGAGAGGATTGGGGGTGGAAGGGGTAAACCGACGAACCCTACACCTGCCACCAACCAACGTGTCGCCCCACTCTTCACCCCCTATCCTTCCACCAACTAACTGCACCAACATAAAAGGCATCCACCTGGTTAAACAACCAGTCAATAAACTAATGAGGAGCGGCCAGACGCCGACACAAAACCGGGCAAAGTCAGTCAGTTCTCTTTTGTAAAAGGAAAAAAAAACATTGCTCCTCACTCGACCCCACCCCTAATATTTTCCCCAATTCATGCGAGTCCAATTAATTTTAAACTTCATATTTAGCAACAATGTTCATTACGGGATAATTGAAATTCTGAATCATACCCGGTGAAAGTGGTGTTCTTTTTTGCCTGTGTTTTGCCAGGTGCTAATCTGATTTCTAAGATAGTTTTCTCTATGGACATTTATTCAAAACGATTTTCACTTGGTATCAACGGTTCGTTAATTGCTACACGAAACTATTCCTAGAAAATACTGCTTGCTCGTTAATCACACGTGATCTTGCGGTCAGGGTGGTGTCACCCTAGTGTCGTGGTTGTCAGCGTTGGTGGTGCAACCCCCGAGTGTGTGGTTGTGATGGTTGTGGTGCCCCCTAGGTTGGTGGTTGTGAAGTGGGTGGTGCACCCTATGTGTGGTTGTGAAGGTGGTGGTGTACCCTAGTGTGTGGAGGAGGTTGGTTGGTGCACCCTAGTGTGTGGTTGTGAGGGTTTGGTGGGGGGTGCACCCTAGTGTGTGGTTTGTGAGGTGGTGAGGTGCACCCTAGGTGTGGTGTCAGGTGGTGGTGCCCCTAGAGTGTGGTGTCAGTTGCACGCCTAGTGGTGGTTGGAGGTTGTGTCCCCCTAGTGGTGTGGTTGGGGGTTGGTGGTGCACCCTAGTGTGTGGTTGTGAAGTGGTGTGGCCCTAGGTGGGGGTTGGGGCACCCATAGTGTGTGGTTGTGAGGTGTGGTGTAGCCCCTATGGTGTGTGTTGAGAGGGCTTGGTTCGTGCACCTATTTGTGGTTGGAGGGTTGGTGGTGCACCCTAGTGGTTGGTTTGCAGGTATTATGGTGCACCTAGTGTGTGGTTGTGAAGGTTGGTGGTGCAACCCTAGTGTGTGGTTGTCAGGGTTTGTGGTGCACCCTGATGTGTGGTTGTGAAGGCTGGTGGTGCACCCAGTGTGTGGTTGTCATGGGTTGGTGGTGCCCCCTAGTGTTGTGGGTTTTGTGAAGGTTGGGGTGCACCCTAGTGGTGTGGTGTCGATGTTGTGGTGCACCCTAGTGGGGGGTTGTGAAGGTTGGTGTGCACCCTAGGTGTGTGGTTGTGAGGTTGGTGTGCCACCCTAGTGTGTGGTTGTGAATGTTGGTGGTGCACCCTAGAGTGTGGGTTTGCGGTTGGGTGGTGCAGCCCTAGGTGTGGTTGTGAAGGTTGGTGTTGCACCTAGTGTGTGGTTGTCAAGGTTGGTGGTGCACCCTAGTGTGTGGTTGTGAAGGTTGGTGGTGCACTAGTGGTTGTCGTCACCCTAGGTGGTGGATGTGAGGTGTTGCCCTAGTTGTGCATGGTTGGTGGTTGCACCTAGTGGTGTGGTTGTGTGAGGTTGGTGGTGCACGCCTAGTGTGTGGTTGTCCAGGGTTGGTGGTGCACCCTAGTGTGGGATGTCAGGGTTGGTGGGCACCCTAGTGTGTGTGTTGTGAGGTTGGTGGTGCACCCTAGTGTGTGGTTGTGAAGTTGTGGTGCACCCTAATGTGTGGTTGTCTAGGGTTGGTGGTGCACCCTAGTGTGGTTGGTTGTAAAGGTTGGTGGTGCACCCTATGTGTGGTTGTGAAGTTGGTGGTGCACCCTAGTGGGTGGTTGTCAGGGGTTGGTGGTGCACCCTAGTGTGTGGTTGGCAGGTGGTGGTGCACCCTAGTGTGTGGTTGTGAGGGTTGGTGGTGCACCCTAGTGTGTGGTTGTGAAAGTTGGTGGTCACACCAGTGTGTGTGTTTTGAAGGTTGGTGTTGCACCCTATGTCTGGTTGTCAGGGTTGGTGGTACACCATAGTGTGTGGTTGTCAGGGGTTGGTGTTGCACCCTATGTGTGGTTGTAAAGGTTGGTGGTGCACCCTAGGTGTGTGGTTGTCAGGGGTTTGTGGTGCACCCGTTAGTGTGGTGGTTGTCAGGGTTGGTGGTTGCCACCCCTAGTTGGTGTGTTGGGAGGGTTGGTGGTGCACCCTGTGATGTGGTTGTGAAGGTTGGATGGTGCACCCTAGATGTGGTTGTGAAGGTTGGTGGTGTATCCCTAGTGTGTGGAGGGGTTGGTGGTGCCCCTAGTGTGTGGTTTGTGGGGAGGGTTGTGTAGTGCACACCTAGTGTGTGGTTGTGAGGTGTTGGTGGTGCACCCTAGTGTGTGTGGTTGTGAGGGGTTGGTGGTGTCACCCTGTGTGTGGTTGTCAGGGGTATTTGGGCCATTGTTGATGTTGTGGCACCCTGAGTGTGTGGTTGTGAACGGTTGGTGGTGCACCCTAAGTGTGTGGTGTCAGGTGTTGGTGGTCAACCCTAGTGGTGTGTGTGTGCAGTGTTTGGTGCACCTAGTGTGTGGTTGTAGGTTGGTGGTGCAACCTAGTGTGTGGGTTGAAGGATTGGTGGTGCACCCTATTGGTGGTTGTGAAGGTTGGGGTGCACCCCTAGTGTGTGGTTGTGAAGGTTGGTGTGCACACTAGTGGTGGTTGTGAAGTTTGGTGGTGCAACCCTAGTGGTTGGTTGCAGTGGTGGTTTTGCCACCCTAGTGGTGTGGTTTGTAAGGTTGGTGTGCACCCATGTGTGTGGTTGTGAAGGTTGGTGGTGCACCCTAGTGTGTGGTGGAGGTCGTTGTCCCAGTGTGTGGGAATGGTTGGTGGTGCACCCTAGTGTGTGGTGTCCATGGTTGGTTGTGCACCCTAGTGTGTGGTTGTGAAGGTTGGTGGTGCACCCTAGTGTTGGTTGTCAGGGTTGGTGGTGCAACCCTAGTGTGTGGATGGTGCAGGGGTTGGTGGTATGCCACCTAGTGTGTTGGTTTGTAAAGGTTGGTGGTGCACCCTAGTGTGTGGTTGTGAAGGTTGGTGGTGCACCCTAATGTGTGTTGTCAGTGGTTGGTGGTGCACCCTAGTTGTGTGGTTGTAAAGGTTGGTGGTGCACCCCCTAGTGTGTGGTGTTGAGGTTGGTGGGTGCACCCTAGTGTGTGGTTGTCAGGGGGTGTGCCAGTGTGTGGTGGCAGTGGGCCCCTAGTGTGTTGGTTGGCAGGGTTGTGGTGCACCCTAGTGTGGTGGTTGTCGGGTTGGTGGTGCTACCCTAGTGTGTGGTTGTGAAGGTTGGTGTTGCACCCTAGTGTGTGTGGTTGTGAAGGTTGGTGTGTGCACCCTAGTGGTAGTTGTCAGGGTTGTGTACACTAGTGTGTTTGCAGAGGTGGTGTGCACCCTAGTGGGTGGTTGTAACGGTTGGTGGTGCCACCCTAGTGTGTGGTTGTCAGGGGTTGGTGGTGCACCCTAGGGTGGTGTAGGGCTTGGTGACCTTTTTAGGTTGTAGTGTTGCACCCTAGTGTGTGGTTGTCGGTTGGTGGTGTGACAACCCGAGT
>WNGS01006708.1:5591039-5606580 GCA_020271785.1 Procambarus virginalis | reverse complement strand
AGGCTTCGAATGTGTCAGGAATGTTGTACGTAAAGACGTGCAAAGTTGTGAATTGGCACTACTTTTGGTGAGGTATTTTCACATTAATAGATGTGTACACAGCGCTTGATACTTAGGCAGGGATAGATGGGTGGGGGACAGAAAGGTGAGGTGATGGTTTGTGGGTGGAGGATGGGGATAGACCGGGGGAATGGGCGGGGGTATGGGCTGGGAGATGGGTCGGTGGATGGGGGGCCAGGAAGGCGAAGTGAAGGTATATATATTAGGGTGAAATTAATTTCTTAGGGAGGAGTAGGGGGTTATTATGCGGGGAACTGTAAGATTAAAGTCTCCGGAGGAATTAGGGTGAAATGAAGGTGTATGAGAGGCGAATGAGGTCAAGAAAAGACATTGAATACCCTCACTTGTCCTCATTGAACTTCAACAATCAAAACTCTTAAGAAGTCGTTATATTGATAGATAATCATTAACACCAATCATCTAAGATATGTGTTAAGATAGACGCTATACCTCGACACTTGCCAGTTCCCTTTCTCAAGAGAACAAGGCTGTGATACATTACCTCCTTCTTGCCTTTAAGCTGCGAAACATTGCCACATATTCACCACAAAGAATCGAGTGAAATTTTTCGCTCTTGAAAAAAATATCCGAGTATTCCAGCTAATAAAGAGCTGGTGTGATAAATTTGTTTTCTGAAATCTGGATTAGTAATAAAAATTATATTCGTGGCCAAAGGTAATTAAACATAAAATATAAAACTTGTGGGGCGTGGAGGGAGGAGAAAAGAAGATATGCTTAAAATTAAACCTTTAGAACTGATATCATAACCAAGTTTAAAACAGATAACCAACTCACACACAATAGATGAAAAGGGTTCTTATCAAGTCGAAGCAGAAATAGATGGGCGGGAAGCCAAAATAAGGCAAGAGAAGAGGTGAGGTGGGTAGGGTGAGGTGAGGTGGCGTGGAGGGAAGGTGAGGCGAGGTGTGTGTAGGGGGTGAGGCGAGGTGAGGTGGAGGTGAGGTGGTATGGGTGAAGTCAATTACATTTCCACACTGACTCGACGTCCCTTTCTTTATGCAGTTGTCCTTTCATCTCCGAGGGAGCTGCCTTTGGCGAGGTTTTCACGCTTTTTTTCCACAATTTTTCCCCTTTTCCCACCTCCTCTCTTGTCTTACAATACTATTTCTCCCGTATTTCTCAGTTTCGACTCGACACGGCTTCTTTCCTTTCATATGTGTGGGTTGAGTTGTTGACTTCATAAACCTAAGTGTGAAACTTTCACTGAAAAGAAATTTCCTTCACACCCTGTGAAAGGCGGCGGCTAAATGTTCAATAAGTCACGGGCCATCCGTCTCCTGACTCCTTCCACGTAAGTTCGGGAAAATTTATTGAGCTCGTTCGAGTTGCTGATTTGGTAAAGGTCTAGTTGTTTTCTTTGCCGGCAACACAATTCTGTCCGCTGGGGAGCTGCCTCGTATGGGACTTCTGAACTTTTCCCTATTCTTGATAACTTTTTTTTTACACACACACATGTTAGACATCCAACCCACCAATCTGAAAATATGGGAGTTGACGACAGTTTGGTCAGTCAGGACCACAACGCGACTCGATAACGGTTCTGGCAGAAATAATTTAACTATTAGTTAACTAATAGTTAATATTTAACTATTCCATTTAATAGTACACAGGCCCCAATTATAATAACGATTAAAAATAATCGTTCTTTCAAATATTAAAAGTGACGCCTGACGTGTGCTATTCAGGTTTATCATATGATACGTCATGTTCCGTGGCTTAAACCTGGATTAGATGAAATGGTTGACCACATCACCCCAATGCACTCGGGCATGGGGTTGAATGAGCTCATAAATGACTCTTCCCATGCATCTGTAGGGTGGTGGTACAGTGGTAAAGCACTCGGCTTTGTACCACGTGGGTGGGAGGTTTTAGTCCCAGCAAAGGCATTTAAACTTTCATTTATATATATATATATATATATATATATATATATATATATATATATATATATATATATATATATATATATATATATATATATATATATATATATATTTTATTTATATTTAAATATAGATGTGAATGCTTATGCATAACATTTTCAGGAACTATAATCTAGAAAATAGATTCATCATTCTAATCCTTATGTGTATCGTCTACTGCAGTTCTCACCCCTTGCTCCAGTAGTTTACAGGGTTTATAAGAGTTTACAAGTTTAGGACCCCAGTGTTTCCCCAAACAAGTTGTAACAACATTCTGCAACTTGCTGGCGGAGAAGAGACGACTGTCTCTTATCCGCCAGCCTTATCTAAGTTGGCTCGGATAAGAGCCAACTTAGAAAAGTGGCACCTGTCCCCAGAGAACTTATAGGACGCCCACTATAGAAGAAAAGTTAAAAATGGGTGCCCCTTGGGGGAGATAATATGGATATTTTAAAAGAGAATCAGACACTATGACAATAATTTAGATTTTAGACAATAATTAGGTCAGAAAAGGAATAATAACGAGAGATGTTATCTTGGCCGGGGAGGATTGACTAGGCGCCAATCCTTAACTGTAGCTTCTGTTCACTCAGCAGTGAATGGGTACCTGGTTGTTAAACGATCCGGCCGGGTCGTATTCCGGGGAAATTAGGATTAAGGACCTTCCCGAATCGCTACGCATGCTAGTACGTAGCATTGAATACCTTAATGCTTTACAAGAATGTAAAAACTCTTGTATATATCAATATATCAATAATGTTGTCACTCTCTGTGATAACTTTAATTGCCGAAGACTTCTAGGTCGATGACAATGATAATAAACACCTGGACCAGAATTCGTCAATAGCATTTACGTACCCACTTTGCGAAACCGGTACATCTTTCATCGATCATAGCGGCTTAATTAAACAGTTTACTAGCGTGAAAACCCTGAGAAGTGGTTCTTAACCCCTTATAGATAATCTCATAGCACTTCGGAGCTCGTGAACTGTTTGAAAGATGTAAAGGTTTCGTAAATGAACACTTAAGTAATTGATGAATTCTGTCTTGATGAATATTTTTGTATAGAAAACGTCACATTGAAATTATGAGTAATTTAAACGAAAACAATTCACTCAAGGTTAATAGTTTTCAGAAATATTTCTCACCACAGAGATAATATTCAACACCACTTAAATACCAGCTCATAGCACACCTCATTTAACACGTATTAAAAACACACACACACGTACAACAAGCACGTTCAACCCATGTTAAACACTCAATCAACAAACACATTCAACACGAGTTCTTCACCAGCTCAATACCAGTTCACCACCAGTTCAACACGAATTCAACATTAGTTCACCACTAGTTCAATGTCAGTTCCACAAACACGTTCCACACCAGACCAGCACCAGTCCCATGCCTTCGCCTGCCTTTACATCTTTTTTTACATTCCCTTCAGTTAATAATCCTTCCTTTCTTCCCTTTTCCTTCCGGCGTCTTTCTTTTCTCTCTTCCACTACATTTTTCCACTATTTTCTAAATATTGTCTCTGTTTACTACATTTTCTTTGTTCATCTCCCTTCCTCCTCCCCCTTTCTTTGTCCTTGTTCCTTTCGCTTCATATTATTCTTACTTTTTTTAAGTCATCATTTGATTATTCATTTCCCTATTCTCTCAGGTCTCTCTCTGTCTCTCCCTTTCTGACCCACAATGCTTCTTTAAATTATATATTATTCACAACTATTTTTTTTCGTAATATTATTCTTTCATGCATATGACAACCTACAATTATTTTGTATTGCAATGCAAAGTTGATCAGCCAATATTGTATAACTTTGAAAAAAACGTTTGTTCCCTTGATGAACTGTAGGTTAAAGGCACCTGGGAAAACAAAGGGGTAGTAGACCGTTCTATTTGATGGTTGAGTGTGTAGTAGCAGAGGTAGTGGTGTGTTCGGTTCTCGTACCGGCGATAGAACCAGTATATGTGACGAGCTGGGGCCACGCAAGCACTTACGAACCTGTACATCTTTTCCCAATCTTTGGCGGCTTTGTTTACAATTATTAAACAGTTAATGAGCTCCGAAACACCAGGAGGCTGTTTATACCAATAACAACAGTTGATTGGGAAGTTTTCATGCTTGTAAACTGTTTTTAATAAATGTAACCAAAGGCGTCAAAGATTGAGGAAAGATGTACACGTTCGTAAGTACTTGCGTAACTGCTTCCTGAATATGGCCCCCTGGTGTGTGAGCGCGTATTTCAAGACCATACCCGAAGAGAGCGTACACACCCTCAAAATTATTGCGATAATTAAAGTCATTATCAAAAGAAGGCCCCAAGCTGGGAAGACTATGTAGAGAAGGAGAAGAAAGCAAGTGACGGAATTATAGACCACAGCCTTGACGCCAAAGACTTAATCAGACAATGAGCTTTTTGCTGAAATAATTCAAGTAATTTTTGTATCGATGTAGAAAGAGTTTTATATACAAGACAACGAAGGAACAACTACAGATGAGACAAAACAGAATTCGAAACAATAGCTGATGAGACATTAGTAGGAATAACTTAAGAATTTAGTGATTCTTAAGTGATTAATAATTAAGTGAATTAAGTGATTCCTAATTTTGAAGGCTCTTTTTATAGCCAGGTATGCTTGAGGTTTCTATAATAGCTTTGATGTGACTGAAATGTTTTACATGTTAATGAATATAATTCAGGCTCACAAGACGAATGCATTTGGCCATGAGTCTTGTGAGACGAAATATACAGTTATATTTCAATTAACTCAAGGGATGGATGGTATTTAAGTGTGAGTGAGAGTTCAAAATAGTCACAATACTACATATTCACTGCTGTACTTACAATAATTACATATACACTTATACGAGAATTATACATGTATACACACAATAATTACACAGATATGCAATAATTACACAAAACGCGTGCAATAATTACATAGAAATGCATGCGATAATTACACAGTATACGTACAATAATTACAGAGAAATACATACAATAGTTATACAGGTATTCATACAATAACTACACAGTTATACATGCAATAATTACACAGGAGCACATACAAGATCTCCATAGGTATAATCAAGTACTACACAAGTATACATACAAAAATTACACAGGCATACATACAATAATCGCCTAAGATGACATTCAACAAAACAGTGGAAAGCTTGAATCATATCCCACTTAAGCAGCTTTAATCATTTTTCACTCAAGCGATGAGGGCCAAGTAAAAGCAATAACTGATTCGTTCAAAAAAGAGGAATTAAAGCTCAAGCCGATTTTTCTTCACCTCTCTCAACAACACACAGATTCCTACCTCAGGGGTGTAGCTAGAACTCCTCGCAGCCCCTTGCCTTGGCAGTGTAGTTAGAACTATACATAGTACCCTACCTTGGTGGTGTAGCCAGAACAAAACACTCAGCTCTCCCTAGCCAGAACTATACACTCAGCTCTCCCTAGCCAGGACAAAACACTCAGCTCTCCCTAGCAGTTAACCAGAATATTGTTGGAATTAAATTACCTTTTCGTTGTGGTATTGCCACTCTGCGCTAAAATTCCTATTTGAAAATATCAAAAAACAAATTGGTTAACAAACGAGCTTGGCACGATTTTTGTGTGACTTTTCTATAAAATTTCCAGAAAATCTCTCTATTAAATGCTTTTCTGTGAATTCAAGAATCACAAGTATATATATGTTCTCTAGTTTCAGAAATTGTGATTTCTTTTTCATCAAGGGGTTTATGTTTTTTATAAAAAATCTAATTAACAAAATTATTTAAGTTTATTGTGAAAAGTTGTCAAGGCTCTTAATTATCAGATATGAAATAATAAAGTCTTTAATGTCAATAGAATATATAAGAAGATTTATATCACCCTTTCCAATCAAGATCAGTTTCTAAGTCAGCCATTTTTTTGAATTTCTTGTGTTTTAATCACTATTATTTCTTAACAGATCCAATCACCAATATTTCTGTCAGAGATCTTCTAATCACTTATTACTCATTTTAAATATTTCTGAGTCTTGCCTTCTCATTAATTCACTATTGCTACTTATTCTCTTGTAATTTCCTATTGTTTTAAATTACAGTTTTTAATTTTAATCCTTCCTCGCACGGAGCCAAAACAAAAGACTGGAGTCTCTTGTAAATAGTTTTCTAAATCTTCTAGGTTCAGTTTTACCAAGTTTTTGAAAATGGTTTATAAGCTGATTTGTTCGTTCTAAATTCTGAAGGTTTTGTGTTATTTTTGTTATCAATTTCTTTCATTGATTGGTAGAGTGACGGCCTCTGGCAGGCCGTCACACTACCTATAAATCTACCTATCACTCTATCTACCTATCAATCTATCTACCTTGCATCAGCAGAGTCAGGGTTGTTAATCAATGTTTATGCGAGCAATTTTTTTTAAGAGAGGAGTTCTTGAGAAACAGATTTCTGAACTCTACAAAAATTCCTCAAAAAAAGTCTACAACTTTTTTACAACATGCTACAACATGCTACAACATGCTACAACATGATACAACATGCTACAACCTTCTCAAAAATACATGTGTCTATTGAATTTGCATTTCACTCGTCAAAATAATCTATCATAGGTTGGTTTTGTTACAATAATAGTTGTTTTTAAATTGCTCACAATTTAAAACAAAAATCGATTCTCTTTCAGGCTGGTATATTTTTGACAGATACTTAACAAATTCACAGAGTTCATAAATTACAAAATACTTTAAATTTTCAATTCTACAAATTTTTCCCTTATTATGCATATGTGAATAATGAAGACAGAGTTTAGAGTACAACTTATGTTGGCAGGAGAAGGGGGTATATAAGAAGGTAGGGTGATACATGTTGGTATGACAGGATGTATGTTGGCAGGGGGACACGTGTTGTCATGAGAGGACACATGTTGGCACAGGGACACATGTTGGCAGGGGGAGAAAGAAACAATGATGGCAAGGGGTGGAATACAGGTTCTACTTTAATGAACAAGTTTGCCGAGGCTGATCGACCCTTCAAGCGTCACTCTGCCAATACTCGTGTCATCTCTGGCGTCGACCCCTTCGCCACATGTCAAGCGTCGACCCCTTCGCCACATGTCAAGCGTCGACCCCTTCGCCACATGTCAAGCGTCGACCCCTTCACCACACATCTAGCGTCGACCCCTTCGCCACATGTCAAGCGTCGACCCCTTCGCTACATGTCAAGCGTCGGCCCCTTCGCCACATGTCAAGCGTCGACCCCTTCGCCACATGTCAAGCGTCGACTCCTTCGCCACATGTCAAGCGTCGACCCCTTCACCACATGTCAAGCGTCGACCCCTTCGCCACATGTCAAGCGTCGACCCCTTCACCACATATCTAGCGTCGACCCCTTCGCCACATGTCAAGCGTCGATCCCTTCGCCACATGTCAAGCGTCGACCCCTTCGCCACATGTCAAGCGTCGACCCCTTCGCCACATGTCAAGCGTCGACCCCTTCGCCACATGTCAAGCGTCGACCCCTTCGCCACATGTCAAGCGTCGACAACTTCGCCACATGTCAAGCGTCGACCCCTTCGCCACATGTCAAGCGTCGACAACTTCGCCACATGTCAAGCGTCGACCCCTTCGCCACATATCTAGCGTCGACTCCTTCGCCAGTACTTTAAAATGGATGAATGCGTCTTTGGGGTCGGCCGCTGCATGGAGGAGCGGCGGGCCTGAGGCCGGGGTCCGGATTAATGATCATTTAGTTTCTGTTGTTTACGGAAACTGCCTGCTAGATATAACATATATGATTGTATATACAGTAATGATGATCTGATAAAGTTACGTACAATGGTGGTTTGTAAATTATGATGTGAAATTTACTTCCCGTTGCAAGCCAGAAATGTTGCAACCCTGGTATGTTGCAAGGCAGAGGTATTGCAAGCTAGCGATGCTGCGACTCGGATATATTGCAATGCAGAGGTATCGGAAGCCAGTGATGTTGCAACCGGTAAGTGTTACACACAAGAAAGAAATAGCAACCCAGAGGAGTTGAAACTTAAAGAACTTGCAACCCAAATTTGTTGCAAACCATATGTGTTGCAAGCGAGAGGTGTCACGAACCAAAGTAGGAAGCAGAGGTGTTTCCAAACAGGGTTTCTGCAAATTTGCAAAACATTTTTTTACACTGTTTTGCCTGTGTATAATCTGGACCATTATGTGATCTCCGGCTTCAATGATTGCGTAGTTTGACTCAATACGACAATTTCATAATGATGAGACATAACTTTTCTAGGAATAAGTCATCTGTTTACACCTGTGGGACATTCGGAAGCTCGGCCTACACTCATTTAAAAATGAATTGTTTGCTTGCTAGCCTTATCTCTAGGTGTCATATTGTGTTTTCTCTCATCTCTAGTGTGTAATATTTTGCTTATTTCAGATGTGTGCTATTTTTAATGATATTCACAAAAACTGTTTACTTAAAATATTCCCCCTGTCTCTAATCTCCTGCTTTTCAATAAGAACTCCCAAAGCTTCAACAAGAAAGCCATACCTACATATCAGTACATCTAGACGTTCTATATTTAAAAAAATTAATTACGTGCTTTAACAGTGGATATTTATTTCGATAATAGATCGCTTGAGGACACAGATTGAGAGTAGCAGAGGATTGAAGTTGACATATTCACATTTTTTTTGCTTTGAGTGGTTGACAAAACGTAATCTTTTGTATCTAGTGATGATTTTATTTGTCTATTGTACTATGATGTCGGTATGTGGTGTAGGAATGAAAGGGGGAGTAGTTAATCCTGTCAATATTGTTGTGTCTTGCACCTGACTGGTAGTTCTCCTCTATCTCTAATTATAAAAAAATTATATCCTCTAATTATGAAAGGTTCGCTCAGAAATTTAGTTCCATTCAGCATTGGGGTGATTTTGCCTGGTTACTGAAAACTATACATAAGAATTATAGTTGTTATGTATATTTACTTAAAAATATACATACCAATTATATTCCTCAGTCACAAAGGTATATTATTTTAAAATATCTGACTCAAAAGTTTTGGAAGGTAATCCAACTTATCCAAAACTATATTTAATATAAATTTACTGATTTTCGTTCGTTGGCAGTAAGTTTTATAAAGGCAATTACAGTTCTTGATTTTGTTTAACTTTCAATTTGAAGTTTTACTCATAGCATGCGGCCTGGCTGTCAAGGCAAAAATCCCAGTACATATATATGTATATATATATTATATTCCAGTATATTAGAACTCGGTTTATATAGAGTGTAGTCCCTCCGTATCCGGACTCTGTACTTCGGTAGATTGAGCTTCAAATGCAACAATGTTTTATGAGGTTGAAGTGAAGACTGTTAGCTTTATTTTCTGGGTAATTGTTGTCTTGTAAGGTTAATCATTAAGGAATTACAGCTTATAAGTAATTGAATGCATTAATATTCTCGTAAATAAAGGTGTTTGTTTGTGTGTGTGTTTGCGCGCGCGCGCGCGCGTGTGTGTGTGTGTATTCATCTCAGTAATTATTCATGAAAACTTTCCGGCTGCCTCAGCATCTTGGAATTGAAAACCAAAGTAATGCTCTCCCCCTGAATCCTTGCCTCGTCTCAGCCTCCCGTACACACACACACACACACACACACACACACACACACACACACACACACACACACACACACACACACACACACACACACACACACACACACACACACACACACACACACACACTCTCTCTCTCTCTCTCTCCAGCTGCTAAGAAGAAAAAAATATATATATGCGCTGGTGCCTGGGAGCTCAGTGCCAATTGCATTTCCGTTCCTCGATGCATCGTAAATATGCCATACTTCCAGGTAGGCTCAGGCACCCTCGGTCTGGGCACCATCAGAATGGTTCGGTAAATTTGGCAGAAATATTGATTTTGATGTCTTTCGGGATATGAACAATGGCTTTTTTCAGTGTGGTTATTTGGCATCAAAAGGTCCTTTGTTTTCAAACGATATATATATATATATATATATATATATATATATATATATATATATATATATATATATATATATATATATATATATATATATATATATATATATATACACCTCTGGATTGAAAGACGCATTAGACAGAGTGTTCATTACATAAATTGCAATTGCAAACGCGACTGATTGACGTCGAAGTGAAGCAGCATTATTGTCTAAATGAAAGAGTATTGATGTTGAAGTGAAACGGTTGCACTTTATATAGAGAATATATACAGAGAATATGTGGATAAGAATATGTGTGTCAAGCGTGTTTCTTCATTCCTCCTACACGATGGTTATAAAACATTTTTACACCTAGAAAAACTTTGACCATTTATGAGCTTCCAAAGGCAGGTAGATGGCACACAATGCAAGTAGATGGTACACAATGCAGGTAGATGGCACACAATGCAGGTAGATGGCAACACAATTCAGTCAGGAGTGGCTGGAGAGAGAGAGACGAGCCCCGTCAGGAAGTGTCATGCAACTCTGCAATAAACTAGGCAAATATCCCAGCTAGTGACTGCTGCCTGACTTGCATCACGGCAACAAGGGACCCGCAATATAGCAAACGTCTCTCCCCTCTTGCCATAAACCTTTTCCTTTAAGTTCCTTAAGCAAGATTTGTATAATTGGAAAATTGCGTAGCTGCTTACTTTATCATTTAAGGGTTCAGTATTATTTTCAATAATATTACAGAAAATATGTAGTTTTAAGACTACACTGGATGACAATGACGAGAATGCAGTTCAAAGAACTACACTGAATGCCATTAGGAGAATGCAATAATAAGATTACACTGGATGACATTGAGGAGAATGCAATTTTAAGACCACACTGGATGACATTAAGAAGAATACTGCTCTAGGACTATATTGGATGACATTGAGGGGAAGTGCAAAATAACAGGACCACCTTCCTATTTCACAGGAATGACATTTCTCTCTGTAAAGAGCGGTGACGTGACCTAGCGTGTCTATCACGTGCGTGTCTACAAGTAATTTTGTTCTTCCTCCAAACACAAAATTTCTCACTGACTATTGTATTATTATTTTTGTTTTAATGTATGAAAAATGTCCATGCTTCTTTGTGGGCGTGTAAGGGGAAGGTGTATAGATGAATAGGAAGAAACGTTTGCCACACAAAAGCTGTACAGCATTTCCTTAATGCTTTAAAAGAACGTCAGCCCTTGTGTAAAACATAAAAGATTGCTCTGTTTCGTATCTTTTATTCCAAGGAGACAGATTAAACCAAATAATCTAATAAGAATGAAAGCTTCCAAAATAAAAGATATCAAGATTCAAGATAACACAATTAAAGAATGAAGTAATCCTAAAGCAGTAAAGAACCACATTCGGGTTGCTGACTTCATACACATTCATGAAATAAATCCTACCGTCAACATTCAAAGCACAGGTGTCATCATTCAGTGCACATGTGTCGATATTCAAAGCACAGGTGTCAAACATTCAAAGCACAGGTGTCAAACATTCAAACCACAGGTGTCATCATTCAGTGTACATGTGTCGATATTCAAAGCACAGGAGTCAACATTCAAAGCACAGGTGTCAAACATTCAAACCACAGGTGTCAAACATTCAAACCACAGGTGTCGACATTCAAACCACAGGTGTTGACAGTCATAACACTGGTGCACAACTAACACTCGCAATATATGCAACATATGTCACTAACTCTGCAGAATTCAACGATAATTCTTACCGAGAGAACGCCTCGTCACTAATTCGGACACCACAACATTTCAACAATATTGCACCGCCCGGTAGTGAAACTAGATATCAAACTGTCGCTACTGTGCTGGGCACCATAGGTTGCAAGTGGACACCATAAATCGTCAATAGACACAGTGGGTCACCAATGAAAACCAAAGGTTAGCACAGATAAGTAAAGACAGAGAGACAGACACCGATACAAACAGACACAGAGATGCAGATACGGACGGACAGAGATAAAGACACAGAGAAAAAAGACTGACAGGATCAGAGACAGAAAAAAATGAAAAACAGACTTTGAGAGACAAACAGAAAAGGACAGAGACAGACAGAGAAATAGACTGACAGAGATAGACTGACTGAGAGCAGATACAGACAGATAAAAGAAAGAGACAGAAATACAGGAGACAGAGTCAGACACACAAAAAGAAAGACAGACACACAGACAGAGAACCAAACAGATGGACAGATATGTAAACCCAGACGCAGGTACTCGAGGGCTGAGCAGACAGCACTCAGGGGTCGCAGTCCAAGGGCCCTGGTTTGATTCCCGGCCGAAACAGAAAAATAAACAGAGTTTCTTTCTCTTGATACCCATGATACCCCAAGCAGGAAATTGGTACCCAAGACTTAGACAGCTTCTACGGGCTGCATCCCGGGTATATATGTGTGTCTGTGTGTGTAAGAGAGGTAAAAATATGTAGTAAATATGATGGTGGATATTAGGTTAGAAAAAGCGAGATTAAAGAACTGCTCGATCCTGCAAACATAAATAGTAGATACAAATAAATTGCAAATACACACTCGCACAACTCTATACTCGTGTGACGAGTTTTAGAGTATACCACGCCATCATAGAGCCCCCATCTGAAAAAAAACATAAAAACTCGAAATGATTCAGAAGTTCGCAATGAGGCCCATCCCTTGTTGACTGAACTGAACAAGAGACTGAAAAAACTAGACCTGGCGACGCTAGAAAATGGTAGTGAGGGGAGACGCATAAAATACGTAAGAGCGATTGAAAGAGTGAAAAAAAAAGATAAATGTTCGTAAAAATAGCTAAAGAACAACAGGACATAGATGGATGCTCGAGAAACAGATGTGCCACGGAGATGCCAGAAGGTTTGTGGTATAAGTATAGTGGGCAAGTGAAATGAACTAAAAGAACAGGTTGCAGGATCGAGCTTTAGCTCCATCCTGCATAGCACAAATAGCTGTGTACAAAGAGGTGAGATGACTTATACAGTGGATCTCGCAGTCTTCTGGTCAGCATCTGCGACTCACAATCAAAGCACCCGGGTTCGATTCGGCACCAAGACACCTGTTGTGGGCTGCTTCATAGGGGGGTGTGTGTGCGTGAGAGAGAGAGAGAGAGAGAGAGAGAGAGAGAGAGAGAGAGAGAGAGAGAGAGAGAGAGAGAGAGAGAGAGAGAGAGAGAGAAGTATATGTAACATATTGTATAGAAAATAAGACGGGTGTATATTGGACAACCGGCGGATAGAAAGGTGGGGCACAAGAGCTACAGATCTCTCCTGAAGACACAAGCAGGGGAATATAATTAGATGAACACTCACACTCACACACACACAGTGTCAGAGTAGTTAGTGAATGGAATGCATTAGGTAGTGATGTGGTGGAGGCTGACTCCATACACAGTTTCAAACGTAGATATAACAGAGCTCGAGACGCTCAGGAATCTCTTCACCAGTAGATTGACGGTTAAGAGACGGGACCAAAGAGCCAGAGCTCAACCCCCGCAAGCACAGCTAGGTGAGTACAACTAGGTGAGTATACACACACACACACACACACACACACAGGCAGGTCATCTCTACTCACAGTTGTAAATGTAAAAAACCAGACCCCAATAGGCTCTGTAACCTATACACTAGTGGAAAAAAAGGTTGAGAGGCTGGGACCCAAGAGCTGCGGCTCATTCCCCACAAATACATCTAAGTGAGAACACACTTCTGGTCCATTTCGACATGTGCACTTACAGTCAGAAAGTTTAAGACTTCCTTTCTTTTAAATAAGTTGGTTGGAAAGTTCTTTCTTTATGAAGCCAGGTCACCGTTGGCATTTGTTCCCCCGCGTCTCAGTTGGGGATGATTACTGAGAAACTCACAAAGTTTAGATTGGCACTGGCACTTGTGCCATATCAGCAACAAGCACCTATACCCGATCCTTCCACAAGGACGATGTGACCACGCGAGACGGGACTCGGTCAAGACGTATCAAGCTGGGATGCTGGAGTTTTGAGCTGCTGGGATACTGGGGTTTTTGAGTTGTGAGGATGCTGAGGTTTTCTGATCTGCTGAGAGGGTGGAGTATTGAGCTACGAGGATGCTGGGGTTTTGCTCTGTTGGGATGCTGGTGTTTTATGAAGCTGCGATGCTGTCACTTTGCTCTGAGCGACAAGAGTTAGGGCAACTTACGAACTGCCCTGAGAAGTCATATAAATGCTCGTCGACATTTTGACTGACAACCCAACAAACGTAACAAGCACGTTTTTATAATGTTATTAAAACGTTTACCTTGAGCTCCACACCTCCCTCCCTCCCTTGCCACTCCATAAAAAAGCGACCTTCTAGCCTAATCAGAACTGTATGAACCTAAGCAACCCTATTGAATAGTTCAACCCTACCTGAACCCACCCTATTGAATCCGATGCATAGAAAATATGGATATTTGTGACCACTTATGTTTCAGAGTTGATTGCATTTGAAATGTTAGTTATGGTAACATGACAAAAATGTGACCTATTAGTTGAGAAGACACTAACCTGAGCTACGTTTTTTGTAATACTGTAACTACGTTTGCCTTTTTCCAGACATCTGGAAGATTTCCTGTCTCAAGTGTTTTATTTATAATTTTAGATAATTTGTAAAAGTATTTCTGCAGCCTCCTGCAGCAGATATGGTGGGATTAGGTCTTGTTCCGTTGATTTATATCCCCGAAGTGATTGGGCACAATTCATTTCCACCCGTCCCATCCCAAATCCTTATCCTGACCCGTTCTAAATGCTATATAGTCGTAATGGCTTGGCGCATTCCCCTGACTGTTCCCTTTCATTGATTTTCTCACATCTAGTTCCTCCTGGATTTTGTCACCCCTTCTACAGCGACTGTAATGCTATCCAGTATAGCCAGGCATCGACTATAGCCAGGCATCGACGTGGTTTTTATTACCACACACACCCTTGGATTTACCACGCCAGATTACGTGATAGCCGTTGGATATCAGCAAAAAAAAATAAAAATAAAATGTGGATTTTTATAATGTTGATTCCTCGTGGCTCAGGACCACCACAGAAATTCGTGGCTGTGAACTATGGGATAACTCCGTGTCTTTGAGCCATTAAGTTTCACAACGTCATCTCTGAGATTATTATTCTTTCTAATCTTCCAAATGAGACAAAGGAACGCTAATCAGCACTTTTTTCCCCCCTGGAATCCAAGTCCCATTAGCCTCTATATATATATATATATATAATATATAAATATATGTTATATACTATTAGTAAACACTTGTTAGTAATCATCGTAGTCCATTGGATTCTCATAACCAACGTGCTTTATTATCACTTTTGATTCTATGGTCAACGAGAGAATCAACTGGAGATTTGCTGTCTATGTATTTATTTTCTTATTATATTTGCAAATTCTCAAGATAAACATTCGTGTGTGATAACAGCGGGGCCAAACCAGAGTTCTAGTCCCACCTGCTGCCACAAGAAATATACGAGGGATTGCTGACAGAAATGTGGACGTGGGCGGATGAGA
>WNGS01006708.1:5511873-5538641 GCA_020271785.1 Procambarus virginalis | reverse complement strand
CAACTGTGTATTCCATGGCAACTGTGTATCCATGGCAACTGTGTGTTCCATGACAACTGTGTGTTCCATGACAACTGTGTGTTCCATGGCAACTGTGTATTCCATGACAACTGTGTGTTCCATGGCAACTGTGTGTTCCATGACACTGTGTGTTCCATGACAACTGTGTGTTTCCATGGCAACTGTGTGTTCCATGGCAACTGTGTATTCCATGGCAACTGTGTATTCCATGGCAACTGTGTGTTCCATGGCAACTGTGTGTTCCATGGCACTGTGTGTTCCATGGCAACTGTGTGTTCCATGACAACTGTGTGTGCCATGGCAACTATGTGTTTCCATGACAACTGTGTTTCCATGACAACTGTGTGTTCCATGACAACTGTGTATTCCATGGCAACTAATTAATTAATTGGCTGACGGTCCTCGCGTATTTGCAATTCTTAATGTGTTGAGAGCTGTTGACAAAAAAAAAAAAATTTCTTCGAAATTGGAAAGTGCTCAACACACATTTTAATTTATTGCCGAAGTTTCCTAATTTCTCTCGCGTCTTCAAAGCAATGTCTGTCTCAGAAAACTGAAGATTCTCAAGAGAAAGTGTGAAATTAGCAGCGTAGTCTAATTACTTGCTTGTAACAACGTGCAGCCCCCGATGGCATCATTAGGCTGAGACTTTTATGAAGCAAGTTCGACTGGAGGAATGAGTTTGGGGCTCGCCTGAACGGCACACGCACGCACACACACATACACACACACACCGAGGGTCCCCCAAGGCAGGACCAAAGAGCAAAAGCTCAATCCCAGCAAGCACAACTAGGTGAGTACACCACACACACACACACACACACACACACGCACCACACACACACAGACGATCGCGTTTCCCAACAAATAATTCTCATTACCAGGATTCTGCTTCTGTCAGCAATGACACAGGTACTGAATTCACCTCTACACATTCCTTCTTCCAGACCAATAAGATGGGTTTTCAGTCGTTTCCCTCGATTTGCGTACCCCATAATTCTCCCTCTCTCGTAATTATCTGTACAGGTACTCAGTCAAACCACCATTTTCTCCACCTAGTGAGATCACCAAAAATTCACCTTCAGCGTAGGAGTGAGCTATTGTTTGCTTTATAAATAATTGCGTATGAATGTAAGAACGTTACATACGAGGCTGAAACAACTTAACCAATCCACACATGCAAAGAAAGTGACGACGTTTCGATCCGTTTCGGAGCCTTATATGACTGACCACTATCATGGTCCAGGTCGGACCATTTGTTTAGGATGGACCGAAACGTCGTCATTTCTTCATTTTTTTTATTGGTTTGGCTCATATCTTCAGCCATGTTTTGTGACAGTATATATATATAATATATATATAATATATATATATATATATATTATATATATATAATCTGGTTTATTATGCAAAAATATGCAGTAGTGGTGGCCCTTAGTGCTCCTACATCAACGGAAGGAGGTCATTCTGGTGGTGGTAGGCGAAAGAAGAGACCAGTGAGGCGAAATTGTGGTGTTGAACACGGCTGCTGGTCCCTCTGATAGTGACTCCCCCTCACCTCCCTCACTCTCTCACCACCACCTCTTACTTTCAGCCTAAGTTTATGTTATTGGCTGCTCTAGTTAATGTGAGCCTCACCGGCGCTTGGAAAAAAAAAGGAACCAAGTGTTGCCAAAAATTGTACAAAGAAATGTTGCCAAAAGTCTAACAAGGAAATTTAACCTCACTGTCTCTCTCTCTCTCTCTCTCTCTCTCTCTCCTCTCTCTCTCTCTCTCTCTCCTCTCTCTCTCTCTCTCACACTTTTTCTGAGAGAGAGAGAGAGAGAGAGAGAGAGAGAGAGAGAGAGAGAGAGAGAGAAGAGAGAAAGAGAGACACTTGAGGCAGTTGTTCTGAGAAAGGTTTTAATCTGTACAGGTGTGTGTGTGTGTGTGTGTGTGTGTGTGTGTGTGTGTGTGTGTGTGTGTGTGTGTGTGTGTGTGTGTGTGTGTGAATATGTCACCACCTTCCTGCCAGGTGTGTAAACTTACACCATAATCACTGCTGCTCGGAGAAGCTTCACTGCTCCAGGGATAAAGTGGACACCCACAGTTTTGTCACACTGACATCGTCGATGCTGCTACCTTGCCAAGGTGATGTCGACAGCGCTGCCTAGTCAAGCATAATTCGAACATTATTTTTATATGAGTTTCCCCTGTCAGAGGGCGCTCATTGCAGAGAGCGCAGCTGCAATTGATATAATCATATAACACAGGCTATATCACGTGGTATAATGTTGAACAATCTATTTTCCATGTTTCTTAGAGTTCTTCGAACTGTTAAATCAGAGTTCTAGGATGAAGAGCTTGAAAGCATTCATTCTATTTTAATACAAATTACAAAGACATGTAATATGTGTATTAATAGTTTGCAAACTTTTGACACATTTTTAATGGTTCAATTAAAAAGCAATTGTTGATGATTAATGATGATTAAGTCTTCACACGGACATTATTACCAGGAACTCGAATGTTTTGTGTAATCGCCCTTGTGCAGTTTCCACTTGTATTACGTTCGTGAATCAATATTATAGACATTATCCTTTCATCTTATATGTTATCTTTTTCTTATCCAAATATCGCCGATTCAGTTTGTTTAGGAATGCTTGTGCATTCCTTCTATAAAATCCTCGAAATCTGCTTCTTTCAAAATATCAGTTCATGCCATTAAATCTATGGTTTCGCGTTTGTATCGGCACGATATATATATATATATATATATATATATATATATATATATATATATATATATATATATATATATATATATATATATATATATATATATATATATATAATGTATATCTGTATATATATATAACTATTCAGTATTAATTATTGTATTTTTGAACGCCGGACGCGAGAAAAATCTATGCTATTTTTGTCTCGTCATATCTTCAGATTACATGCTACACCGAAGTCCTGCAGCCATGCCTTCATTCAAATCTAATTAGCGAGGGTCCTTCATTCATGCTTAATTAGCAAGGGCCACCATCCAAGCTTAATCAGCAAAGCCCTTCATTGAAGCCTAATTAGCAAGGGTCATCATTCAAACCTAATTTGCAATAGCCTTCAGGCTACCTTTATTAGTTAGGATCTTTAGTCAACCCTAATTAGCAAGGTCCATCATTCTAACCTAATTAGCAATAGCCATCAGTTTTTTCTAATTAGAAAGAGCCTTTAGGCATTCAATCGTTGACTGCCTAAGTGCTTTCCCTGGAAATTCTTATCCTCAATCTTATTCTAAATCCTTATCCCTTCCAAATGCTACAGCCATAATGGCTTAGTGCTTTCTCCTGATAATTACCTCACCTTACCTTCTGTTAACTATAATTATCTAGGGCTTTCAATCTTCCCTTAAACTGGTTGGCACAGAGACGGCCTGGCTTCTTGCTGGGTTGGCGTTCGATTGCCAATGGCCATGTAATGAGTATACCCAGTCCTTCACTTTGTCCAAATATACACTACTCATGTCGTCATATCCCATACTCGGTGTCCTTATATCCTTTTCAAGTGCTATATAGCCCTACTGGTGTATTTGCTTTCTCTTGATTATTACTTTAGACTCAGTTAATCCTAGTTATAGGCAATGCAGTTGACGATACACATTGCTGCTGACGTTGGGCAGACTAATGTGAGCAGAGCCTTTCGGAAAGACGTGAGGCCAAGCCGTCAACAGGGTACTAATGCCGCTTACGGCTTGCAACATAATGGATTCGCTTAAGCTGCTACAAATTATAAAATGGCATGTTGTGTTCATTAATCACTGTGGGTAATCAGACTGCTGCACGGCAAAGCGTAATATTGTAGAGTGCCTCCATAACAGAGATGCTGTCTTTTCCGAACTGGCTCTATCTCATCAGGGTAAAAATTGGATATTGGCGAATATTTTCGGTTTTATTTTTGTTCTCCTGATTTTGCATACAAAAATAATACTCTTTTGCATATTAATAAAAATGTAACCATAGCACTTAGATATCAGAAGCCTCTGATAATTTTACAATATATTTCCATTGTTAAAGTAGCTCTATGGTGCAGGCGATGAGTCACAATAAAGTGGCTGAAGTATGTTGACCAATCCACACACTAGAAAGTGAAGGGACGACGATGTTTCGGTCCGTCCTGAACCATTCCCAAGTCGAGGCATTCTCATCGATTTGAGAATGGCCCAGGACGGACCGAAACGTCGTCGTCCCTTCATTTTCTAGTGTGTGGATTGTTCAACATAGCTCTATGGTGTAGTCTTCAGCTTGGTGCCAAAACATGCTTCATAACATTATCTGTTTCGAATGATACGAACATCAAATTGCTCTGTCCGTGTGCACGAAACATCGATCTGATATTTCCTTAATGATAATTCTTGATGTAGTGAAACCGAGGCTTTAATTTTATATACCAACTTTAAATAAATTCATCGTGACGAAACTAACTTGTGTGTTGTAATGCTCTGTACATCGAAAGTAGCAAGAAAGTGGCGAACGACTTTCCTTCGAAATGAAAATTTTCCTGGCGCATTGAGTTCCATCATCTTTCACTGCTCTTACTGGGCAGATTCTCGTTAATCTCTATACCTATTATAAAAGTCGATGGATTATATATATGCTATTTTCACGTCCACCCAGATAATAGGACATTATATATGGCGTCTCCATGAGATATAATCTGTCAAATTAATGTCTTTTGAAACTACAATAAATTGGAAACAACGTCATGGTGATAATGAAGTTTAATGGATTTTGATAATAAAATTTATGTATTTTTCTAAGTTTCAATTAAAAATTAGTGTTTAATTATTTCCATAAGCAGAAAACTAGAGAATTAATTTCAGTATGCCCGAGGAAGTAAATAATGTTTCACAGTTTCACAAGATCTTTTCAGTGTCATTATTCTCGTGTACAATGTCATTTCCTCGTGTACAATGTCATTATCCACGTGTACAATGTCGTTATCCTCGTGTACAATGTCATTATCCTCGTGTACAGTGTCATTATCCTCGTGTACAGTGTCATTATCCTCGTGTACAATGTCATTATCCTCGTGTACCGTGTCATTATCCTCGTGTACAATGTCATTATCCTCGTGTACGCCTTTTTCTTTGTCTTGCTAAGTGAGAGGAACACTTAGGAAATTTAAAAAAATTAAGAAACAACGTTAAATTTCTATCTAATCCAAGTTGTCTAAACTTGGATTAGTGTAAATTTAGCGATAATCCAATGCTCCAGCAATATTTTATGCTATGACTTGCGCATAATATCCATAGTCGAGACTCGTGTTCCATTTATCCAGCATCTGTATCAAGAGATCTTCAGTCTAAGATATAACTGCTTGTTCATAAATAATTCTTATGTATGGGATTTCTAAACGAATGTTTTAGTTATCCAAATGATTGAAGGTAAAATATTTCGCTTGTTTTGCGCACCTTTGACGCTAGTCATTTGTCAGCTCAGGAGCTGTGTTGTTGCTTATTTCTGTTTTGTCTGTAGGATCTTGAGAGATATCTTGAGATATCTTGAGATATCTTGAGATATCTTGAGATCTTGAGATATTTTGAGGGTGATATCCTGGTCCCAGGATAGCCTGGGACCAGACTTTCCTAGTGAGTGCCAGGTCGGTGAGCCTCGTTATCTTTCTAACCCGATAACACCGGTGCCCATCACAGGAAGGCTGATCCCATATCTCTAACAGAAACCGTCCCAGTTCCCTGGTCTAGAATGAGGTTCTCTGTTCTCCGCAAAGGTGTCGGGATTTGTAGGCGATGAGTCACAATAACGTGGCTAAAATATGTCGACCAGACCACACACTAGAAGGTGAAGGGACGATGACGTTTCGGTCCGTTCTACCGACGAACCGAATCGACTTGAGAATGGTCCAGGACGAACCGAAATGTCGTTGTCCCTTCACCTTCTAGTGTGTGGTCTGGTCAACGTGTTGGGATTTCTTAGACCTTCCTGATATAAGAAACATATCTTATTCCAGTTGCGTTTGCTTGCTACAAGTGAGAGAACTCTCTTAGTAGTTATTTGAAATAATAGTAATCATTTTTAGTCTTTTCGCCACATTACACAAATAAATCACAATTGTGTGATATATGAACGAGAAAATACTTTGAAGTAATGAGGTGATTTGAACCAGCAATCAAGAGATTCCCCCCAGGACACTTTCCTTAACCCACCCGGCCACGATAGGACAAAAGCCACTCAATTGGGTATAAATTGGATAAGTTTAGATTTAAGAAAGTCTTGGGTAAATACTGGTTCGGTAACAGGGTTGTTGATTTGTGGAACCAATTACCACGTATCGAGGTGGCGGTGGGGTCCCTCGATTGTTTCAAGCGCGGGTTGGACATGTATATGTGTGGGATGGTTGGTTATAGATAGGAGCTGCCTCGTATGGGCCAATAGGTCTTCTGCAGTTGGCTTTGTTCATATGTTCATATGTTCTTAACCCGGAACTCTACGGAATTCACTAGGAGGGTTCTGGGGGGCCCTCCAGCTGGTGCCACAACCAGGATTCTACGACTAGCCCGCCTTCACCCTGGCCTGTGGGTAGTGGTGTTCCCAACCTTATCCCCAGTGATACCTATTGTTCTTACGCGTTCCTTCAAGAAACACCTCTGGTAGAGATATTTTATTACTGAACATCTCCTTGGGGGGCCTGACGACAGAGTGGACAGCGCTAGGGATTCATAGTCCAAAGGTTCCGGGTTCGATCCCCGACGGAGGCGGAAACAAATGGGCAGAGTTTCTTTCACTCTGATGCCAGCTGTTCACCTAGCAGTAAATAAGTACCTGGGAGTTAGACAACTGCTACGGGCTGCTTCCTGGGGGGTGTGTGACAAAAAGGAGGCGGCCTGGTCGAGGACTGGGCCGCGGGAACGCTAGGCCCCGAAATCCACTCAAGATAACCTTCCATACTATTTGCACACTCAAGATGGAAGTGTACACATTGAAGACTATTTATTGGCAGCTAAAGTGATTCAAAAACGCACATTTCATGACTTCTAAACATCAACACCATCCGGCTAGGTTAGCTCTATAAATCCGGCTAGGATTAGCTCTAATGCTCTATAAATCTATGGATTAGATTTATAGTCTTCACCTTGAGAGCTGCGATCTATACATTTTTTAAAAATCTTAAACATCTGTTCCGTCAATACGCCTTTACTGAATCGTTATCAAGGTGGAATATAATCAATTTACTATTTTACAATGTAAATGTATAGCATGCCAGTCAATTGTGCATTTTTGAAACACCGGTTTTGACTCTGTAGTGCTTTACGAGAGGCGTTAACGAGAGTAAAACCTGACTCTTATCCTTAAGACACTACATGCCTCACCAAGGTAAGCTTGCCTGGGTCTTTTACGAGTCATTTTCTTACGCTGCTAAGGCCTCTCCCTAACCATTATGGACTCTCTCGGACATTTAATGACTCACTAATTAGTGGCAATGGCGGCCGAGCTGCACTGCTCCAGCATTACCAATTGTTTTCTTTACTTTATTATATTGCTTGCTTGGGTTCCTTCCTAGACTGACGAGCCCCGTCCTCAGTTCCTGTGGAAGTTGAGGAAAACCATACCCGCCCTCTCTCATGCTTGTGAAAGCTGAGACACAGTACCAACCTTCTCAAATGCTTTTGGAAGCTGAGGCAAGTCATGCCCACCCTCTCTCATGCTTGTGAAAGCTGAAACACAGTTCCCACCTTCTCAAAAGCTAGTGGAAGCTGAGGCAAGCCATACCTACCCTCTCTCATTCTTGTGAAAGCTGAGACAGGTCAGGCCCATATTCTTCAATGCTTGTGGAAGCGGGTACAGGCCTTTGACACTCATTTCCATACCTGTGGGGCTTGAAACCCGTCCGTGGACAATAAGGGAAGTGAATTATCAGGGGGAAAAAGCGTCAAGCCATTACGACTATACAGCACTTGGAAAGGGGGTTAGGATTCGGATTTCGGATGGGACGGAGGGAAGGAATGGTGCCCAACCACTTGAACGGTCGGGGATTGAACGCCGACCTCCATGAAACGAGACCGTCGCTCTACCGTCCAGCCCAAGTTTAGTCTCCGTGGTGTAGTGGTAAGACACTCACCTGGCGTTCCGCGAGCGCTATGTCATGGGTTCGTATCCTGGCCGGGGAGGATTTACTGGGTGCAAATCCTTAACTGTAGCCTCTGTTTAACGCAACAGTAAAATGTGTACTTGGATGAAAAAACGATTCTTCGCGGCGGGGATCGTATTCCAGGGACCTGCCCGAAACGCTACGCGTACTAGTGGCTGTACAAGAATGTAACAACTCTTGTATATATCTCAAAAAAAAAAGTGGTTCGACTCCTAGACAATAAGAAACACGCACTGCACACTTGTCCATGATAAGCTATAAGCCTCACAGTCAACGCGGTCGAGTAGGTAATGCTGAATGATATAAAAATATATGCCCACAAGCGAAAATATAACGGAATGATTGATGTGTTGAAGATGACGCATTCTGTTACAACAAATATGTGTCCTGGTAACCTCATGGTTACAACAAATGTGTAACACACATTTGTTGGTATTACAACAAATGTGTGTCCTGGTAACTGAGGGCCAATAGGCCTTCCGCAGTTACCTTTATTCTTATGTTCTTATGTGCTTCATCCCCCATTTATCCCTTATGTATCCCCCATGTTTTTACCTTTATTGTCTTATCACCTGACCCAGTGCATGTATAAATCTACCAGTTCTGAAAAAATTCTTTTCACTTGAGAATGAACCATGGAGGTTCGAAACGTTGTGCAAATTGTATAAATAAGTGTAATACATTCTATAGTAATTCACTTTCTTCTTCACCTTGAAATTACGAAAATGAGTTTTGGAGAAGTCCTCTTTCAGCTAAGCCCTGATGCTAAGAAAATAGTTAGAGGGATAGAAGCCCTAAATCAGAAGATAGTAAATACAGAATATGCGGTCATATTCAATGAGACATATATATATATATATATATATATATATATATATATATATATATATATATATATATATATACATATATATATATATATATATATATATATATATATATATATATATATATATATATATATATGTAAATCACGACGAAACTATCACGTTATGAATAAATGTGAACATATTTAACATTAAAGCCACAAATGAAAATGAAACAAGACATGACCTGAGCCCTTTCGTATTACTGAACACATTTTCAAAAGAACCAAATATGTTCAAAAAGTATACTTTTGAAGATGGGTTGATTAACATGAAAGCGCTTAAATCATTTATTGTTTCAATTTTCCTGCGTGGGTTAAATATTTACATATACACATATTATTTATACATATACATATCTATATATTTATATATAAATAAGCCATTACGAAACGCGTTCAGGCGTCAGACCATAAATAAAAATGAATTTTGGAGAATTGATATTACCATTACCACCGACAGTGAAGAAAAACATAAGAAATATTGAGAAAATTCGTGTTAGAATAATTAATCTTACCTTTTCGGTCATATTCAACAACATATTTCTACAAGAAAGACTGCTACCAAAATATACTAATATTATATATGAATGTAAATATCTTGTAATGTCATTGTATCTGTCGATAATTTTAGTGTTGTCAGGATATCTCAGGTGATGTAAGATAGTTGTAGAGATTACACGTCTCTTGATGGAGATTTGATGTTTGTTCACAATGTCAGCCACACTGAGAGCGATAGATACAATAATAATAAAAGACTAGACAGTTACGAATCACTACACATCAAATAGACTCAGCAGCCAGCTAACACCTAGTTACATTCCACCGTCTTCGAGACAATGGCACACCATCGAGCATTACTACCCCAGGTTTGGACGTTTGATTTTGTACGTTGTGGCCGATGAAGAGAACGGGATGAGGAAATATTATACGATATGCTCTGCTGAGCATGACGTGACTGCTCTCAGAGAGCTAACAGGTAAACAGTTTCTTCCAGTTGTGGCATTCCGTTCCTCGATTGGCGCGAATTTGGCCTTGAAGCAGTTGAGTTTGGTCTTAGTGTTGTTGAGTTTGGCCTTAGTCCAGTTGAGTTTGGCCTTAGTCCAATTAAGTTTGAACTCAACTGAGTTTGGCCCAAGTCCAATAGTTCCCAAATATAAATTACTTTGCACCAGCCTCCTATGATATCAATCTGAAATGTGGATTAAGAGATCCACATAGAAGCCATATTAATGAAAATCGCAAATACACCACCATGCGAAAATTCTAGTTAGGACATGTATATGATACATAATCGAGTTCACAGCGTGAGAGGGAGATCACAGGGGGTGAGAGAGGTCCAAATATATATTAAGAGCCTTTTCCACCGGAAACGGAGCGAAATATTAAGCAAATATATATTTCCAATACAGCAACCCCGTCTATTGAATACGTAAATAGCACCTGTTGGTCAATATTATATCGTAACGATGCGTTACCAGCGAGTATTATTCCGTAACAAGTGTGACCATACAGAGTGGTCACAGGGGACAACAGTGTGAGGGGGACACCCAACAGTAACAGAGTGAGAGGGGGGGGGGACACCCAACAGTAACAGAGTGAGAGGGGGGGGGGACACCCAACAGTAACAGAGTGAGAGGAGACTCACAACAGTAGCAGAGTGAGGGGGACACCCAACAGTAACAGAGTGAGAGGAGACTCACAACAGTAACAGAGTGAGGGGGGACACCCAACAGTAACAGAGTGAGAGGAGACTCACAACAGTAACAGAGTGAGGGGGGGGGCACCCAACAGTAACAGAGTGAGGGGGGGCACCCAACAGTAACAGAGTGAGGGGGGACACCCAACAGTAACAGAGTGAGGGGGGGCACCCAACAGTAACAGAGTGAGGGGGGACACCCAACAGTAAGAGAGTGAGAGGAGACTCACAACAGTAACAGAGTGAGGGGGGACACCCAACAGTAACAGAGTGAGAGGAGACTCACAACAGTAACAGAGTGAGGGGGGGCACCCAACAGTAACAGAGTGAGGGGGGAATCCCAACAGTAACAGAGTGAGGGGGGGACACCCAACAGTAACAGAGTGAGAGGAGACTCACAACAGTAACAGAGTAACAGGGACATATATTAGTAACAGCAACAGCCAACAGCACTCAACAGCAGGCACGAAGGTCCCATTTGCTTGCGACGAATGTCTGAGGGTGATAAAATCCCTCGTGGACGATACTGCTATTTGTCAGTGTCAGAATACTTAGAAACCGCTTTTTACAGGCACTAGACGCACGTAAGGTGCTCAACAGAAATTTTAGTATTCTCAGTATTATAGTATTCTCAGTATTAAAGTATTCTCAGTATTCTCAAATCTAAGAGCGTTTCTGGAAACTTGTAAAATCCTCGTTATTCTTTCCTTTACAGAATAAGTGTTTTGGATTGTTTTGAATCTGGTATTATTGTTACGAAAGAGTTAAATGTTTTCTTTTACTGAGTCAGAAATTAGGAAAAGAAATAACAGTTATTCTGAAATAACAGAAATAGCTGCACAGGGAAACCGCAATTACCTGATATATATCTATGAGAAAATCTTTAGAGCAAGACGGGGAATCGAACCAACGTCCTGGGTATGCCTAAGGACGCAGGGTTATATGTGAAACTTGTATTGTCTACCAATTCCGTGTCTCCAGACTCTCAATGTATCCGGGGTGGATCCCAGGTTATATAATGTTCCCCCATATCATGGTTCAGGGGTTAAGGTACTCGTCTCGTGGGGAAAGAGGACCCACAGGACGCTGGGGGTTCTATATTTCCATTTTGCTCCTAAGATTTTATCATAAATTAACACTGTTCTTTATAAACACTGATCATTAGTAAGATTCGTCTTCTTGTTTACGAAAAATCATGCCTGTTATTGTAGTTAAGAACGTCTTTAAAGCCACCTACCATACCGTTGTTCACTGGTATAGGATGATGTGTCTCTTGGGTTAAAAGAGTCTTTGAGAAGCATGTTTTGTAGGTCACTGTTTGTTGATGATGCAAAGTTGATGAGACTGCATGAGGCTTCATAATGACTTGAATAAGTTGCAGGAATGGTCAAAGAAATGGTTACTGAATTTCAATCTAGATAAGTACAGTGTAATGAGGATTGAGGCAGAAGCAAAGAGGCTAGATAAACACTAAAAAAAATGTGATTATGTCTCGTGAAATTTAATAATTCATACGAATATATTCAGGTACTGGCAAAAATAAATAAAAATTAATTTTATTTTAGTGATCTGAAATCCTGAAGAGTCGTACTCTCTCATCCACAATATGTAATCTAATCATATGTATATCTTACTACATATTTACCTAATCCGCAGGTCGTTTATAAATGGTAGTCATATTTCAATTTCTTTCTTTAGTATGCACCCCATACCCATCCCGTGGCTGGTAGTCATATATCACAAAAGGACACTGAAGGAAGGAATTATCAAGGGAAAGCGCCAAGCCATTACGACTATATAGCACTGGGAAGGTGTCAGGATAAGGATTTGGGATGGGACGGGGGAAAGGAATGGTGCCCCAACCACTTGTGGACGGTCGGGGATTGAACGCCGATCTGCATGAAGCGAGACCGTCGCTCTACCATCCAGCCCAAGTGGTTGGGTAAAAAAAAAAAAGGACACTGAAGCAAAGTTGGGTTTGTGGCATCGAAGCCCCTAACAGTTTGGAACAGTTTCTCTGTTTGAACAACTTCCCTGACGATCATAACCCAAATACTAGACGCTGCCTGTTATTGTCAGCAGCGTCGACTTTATCAGCAAAAGTTTAGTTTCAATTAGTGGCAGATAACTGAATTGCTCATCGCTTTTATAGAGTAATATTTCTCAGATTACCCCTCCACTCTCGCCCAGTCATTCCCCTCCCCCAATCTCCCTTTCTTCCAATCTTTCCCCCTTCCCTACTTACCCATTCCCCCCTTTCTCTCCCAATCATCATCCTCCGTCCTAGCCAACATTTAGCATAGTAGGGAAGGGAACTATCAGGGGGAAAGCGGCAAGCCATTACGACTTTTTAGCACTTAATGGAAGGGGTCAGGATGATGATGTGGACGGGAAAGGGAAGGAATGGTGCCCAACTATTTGTGGACGGTTGGGGATTGAACGCCGACCTGCATGAAACGAGACTGTCGCTCTACCGTCCAGCCCAATAAGAGAAAATCCATTCTCACTAAGATTCATTCTCACTAAGAACTATCAGCTGAGAGCGCTAAGCCATTATGACTAAGACGTTTTCTTTCATTTAGCGAGCTTGGAAATTAGTGTAATTTGCTGCTAAGGAAGACGTGAGGCCCCTTGACCAAACCACCTTATTTACTGCTATTTACTCTGCAATATACCGTGGGGCTTCTTGCAAGCCTCTGGCTACCTACTTTAAACAGACGATATTCTCATATTATTTTTCTATTATTATTTTATTATTGTTATGAATGTATGTGAGTTTGAGTGTGTGTGTTTGTTTGAGTGTGTGTGTTTGTTTGAGTGTGTGTGCGTTTGAGTGTGTGGTGTACTCACCTAATTGAGCTCTAGCTCTTTGGTCCCGCCTCTCAACTGTCAATCAACTGATGTACAGATTCCTAAGCCTACTGGGCTCTATCATATCTACATTTGAAATTGTGGAGTCAGCCTCCACCACATCACTGCCTAATGCGTGTGTATGTGTGTGTGTGTGTGTGTGTGTGTGTGTGTTGTGTGTGTGTGTGTGTGTGTGTGTGTGTGTGTGTGTGTGTGTGTGTGTGTGTGGTACATTTAAATATCACTTCATTAAGGACTTAGCCGTAAAAGACAGAGTGACTACCTCCCTCTCTCCTCTCCCTCCATCTCCCCCATACCAATCTTCAGGGGCTGAAGTCGTTCTCGGAGACTCTGAGACTAAACCCGACCCTTGAAGCAAGTTACGAGGTCCATCTGTTTCTCAACTTGACTCTTAAGACTGACACACGTGAAAGACCACACTCCCACCCACTATTTATTACCCCCCAACTTTTAAAGTTTTATCCTTAGATTTCAAATTTTCATTCTGTCTGTAAATCGAATTCGTTCTTCCTTCAAGGATTTTTGCTTGTGGAAGCTTGTTTTAGGTCAATGTCGATGATTTATTATGCTAAAAAGGCCAAATTCAAAGGTCAAATTCAAAAGTTAAGTTCAAAGGTTGAGTTCAAAGGTTAAAGTCAAAGGTCAGGTTGAAAGGTCAAGTTCAGTAGGTTCTGTGACATTTTGCTTGATTGAAGCTATAATTGCTATACTAAAAGTATAATTTTTTCCTCTGAAATTTATGACTCTTGCTCTTTGGTTTAGATCATGATATTGATCAGTTATCTGAAATTGCGATTTATTATTTAAAAATGTCAACAGTTTAATGAAAAATAAATTTTCATAACACTAAGTTTTAACGTAGGAAATATATAATATATTATATATATATATATATATATATATATATATATATATATATATNTTAAAAGAGTCTTTGAGAAGCATGTTTTGTAGGTCACTGCTTGTTGATGATGCAAAGTTGATGAGACTGCATGAGGCTTCATAATGACTTGAATAAGTTGCAGGAATGGTCAAAGAAATGGTTACTGAATTTCAATCTAGATAAGTACAGTGTAATGAGGATTGAGGCAGAAGCAAAGAGGCTAGATAAACACTAAAAAAAATGTTATTATGTCTCGTGAAATTTAATAATTCATACGAATATATTCAGGTACTGGCAAAAATAAATAAAAATTAATTATTTTAGTGATCTGAAATCCTGAAGAGTCGTACTCTCTCATCCACAATATGTAATCTAATCATATGTATATCTTACTACATATTTACCTAAACGCAGGTCGTTTATAAATGGTAGTCATATTTCAATTTCTTTCTTTAGTATGCACCCCATACCCATCCCGTGGCTGGTAGTCATATATCACAAAGGACACTGAAGGAAGGAATATCAAGGGAAAGCGCCAAGCCATTACGACTATATAGCACTGGGAAGGTGTCAGGATAAGGATTTGGGATGGGACGGGGGAAAGGAATGGTGCCCCAACCACTTGTGGACGGTCGGGGATTGAACGCCGATCTGCATGAAGCGAGACCGTCGCTCTACCATCCAGCCCAAGTGGTTGGGTAAAAAAAAAAAAGGACACTGAAGCAAAGTTGGGTTTGTGGCATCGAAGCCCCTAACAGTTTTGGAACAGTTTCTCTGTTTGAACAACTTCCCTGACGATCATAACCCAAATACTAGACGCTGCCTGTTATTGTCAGCAGCGTCGACTTTATCAGCAAAAGTTTAGTTTCAATTAGTGGAGATAACTGAATTGCTCATCGCTTTTATAGAGTAATATTTCTCAGATTACCCCTCCACTCTCGCCCAGTCATTCCCCTCCCCCAATCTCCCTTTCTTCCAATCTTTCCCCCTTCCCTACTTACCCCCCCCCTTTCTCTCCCAATCATCATCCTCCGTCCTAGCCAACATTTAGCATAGTAGGGAAGGGAACTATCAGGGGGGAAAGCGGCAAGCCATTACGACTTTTTAGCACTTAATGGAAGGGGTCAGGATGATGATGTGGGACGGGAAAGGGAAGGAATGGTGCCCAACTATTTGTGGACGGTTGGGATTGAACGCCGACCTGCATGAAACGAGACTGTCGCTCTACCGTCCCCCCAATAAGAGAAAATCCATTCTCACTAAGATTCATTCTCACTAAGAACTATCAGCTGAGAGCGCTAAGCCTTATGACTAAGACGTTTTCTTTCATTTAGCGAGCTTGGAAATTAGTGTAATTTGCTGCTAAGGAAGACGTGAGGCCCCTTGACCCAAAACCACCTATTACTGCTATTTACTCTGCAATATACCGTGGGGCTTCTTGCAAGCCTCTGGCTACCTACTTTAAACAGACAGATATTCTCATATTATTTTTCTATTATTATTTTATTATTGTTATGAATGTATGTGAGTTTGAGTGTGTGTGTGTGTTTTGAGTGTGTGTGGTGTTTGAGTGTGTGTGTACTCACCTAATTGAGCTCTAGCTCTTTGGTCCCGCCTCTCAACTGTCAACCAACTGATGTACAGATTCCTAAGCCTACTGGGCTCTATCATATCTACATTTGAAATTGTGGAGTCAGCCTCCACCACATCACTGCCTAATGCGTGTGTATGGGTTGTGTTGTGTGTGTGTGGTGTGTGTGTGGTGTGTGTGTGTGTGTGTGTGTGTGTGTGTATGTGTGTGTGTGTGTGGTGTGTGTGTGTGTGTGGTACATTTAAATATCACTTCATTAAGGACTTAGCCGTAAAAGACAGAGTGACTACCTCCCTATCCTCTCCCTCTCCCTCCCTCTCCCTCCATCTCCCCCATACCAATCTCAGGGGCTGAAGTCGTTCTCGGAGACTCTGAGACTAAACCCGACCCCTTGAAGCAAGTTACGAGGTCCATCTGTTTCTCAACTTGACTCTTAAGACTGACACATGAAAGACCACACTCCCACCCACTATTTATTACCCCCCAACTTTTAAAGTTTTATCCTTAGATTTCAAATTTCATTCTGTCTGTAAATCGAATTCGTCTTCCTTCAAGGATTTTTGCTTGTGGAAGCTTGTTTTAGGTCAATGTCGATGATTTATTATGCTAAAAAGGCCAAATTCAAAGGTCAAATTCAAAAGTTAAGTTCAAAGGTTGAGTTCAAAGGTAAAGTCAAAGGTCAGGTTCAAAGGTCAAGTTCAGTAGGTTCTGTGACATTTTGCTTATTGAAGCTATAATGCTATACTAAAAATATAACTTTTTCTCTGAAATTATGACTCTTGCTCTTTGGTTTAGATCATGATATTGATCAGTTATCTGAAATTGCGATTTATTATTTAAAAATGTCAATAATTTAATGAAAAATAAATTTTCAAAACTAAGTTTTAACGTAGGAATATAACAGACATATATATATATAGAGTATATATATATATTATATATATATATATATAATATATATATATATATATATACACATATACATAATATATATATATATATATATATATATATATATATATATATATATATATATAATATATATATATATATAGCTTATGAAAGGGGATACTGTTTTTCTTCCTTTTTACAATTTTCTTTTTTTTTGGAACTCCCACGAGATTGTTCTGAGCTGGTACAGTTAAAAGGCACATGGAACAAGGGATCATATTGACAAAGGCCGTTCTTTGTGTTGTCAATTTCGCAAAACTAGTACAACAGTGTTATTATTTAAAGTAGTTTGATAGAAACGAATCAAAATACAACTTTATTATACTCTTTTCTACCGGATGATGCATTACTAGTCATTAAATTTATTTTGTGTATATTAAGATTTAGGTGTGATTTATTGTGGGAGGGGGGGGGGGGTCCAGCGCTGAGAACCAAACAGGTGGAAAAGGATGGAACCAAAAAATTAGAACCACAAAACCACATTTAACTCACTTACAGGAACCCGTTGAACAGCCTTCAGGCTTCGAGTCTAAATTTTCACGCTTTTGATAAATGCGGGTTTTAACTCGCTGTTTCTTGATGAACAATTTTCCAACCCATGACATCACTGTTGATATTAAGGCATTATGGGCAAAATATCTTTTTCTGCGATTTATTTCGGGACAAACTTAAATCCTTTTCTCAAATATGACACATAATTGACGTCGCAGGTTTCGTTAAACAAATAATTATGGGTACATATGATAATTAGTCCCAATTACTCTCTAAATTGAAAATCGGAAAAAAAATATTTAAGAAAGGCTCTCAGGAAAAAGTCAACTTCTCAGATATTACTGCTATCAAGAGAGGCTTCCTACCTCCCTGGCCAGACAAGGAAGCCTCCCACTACCATTTGGGACTTCCTCGTTTCTCTTCCAGCCCTGGCAGACCTGGGTCAGGATTTATCAACCACTTACGAAACCTTTGCATCTTTTCTTGATAAATGGGGCTTCGTCTGTATTTATTAATAAACAGTTTGGTTCTTGTTGTTATGAACAACCTTGTAGCGCTACGGAGCTCGTAAACTGTTTACTAAATGCAAATTAAACAGCCATGATTGAACAAATAAAGTTTTAATGTTTCTTAAATGGAGAGTTAAAGGCCTTGTGAATCGTGTACTTGAAAAGTGACGGCGTAGGACGCTCAATAAGTGCCGTAAACTTTGCTGGAGTTGCTTGGCAGTTCGTTTGCCGTCTATTGTCACTCGGGTCACGTGATTACGAAGTTAATTATGCTTCATCAGCCTTATAATAGATAGTTTCCAGCTGCTGATTCTGAATGGGTTATCATTCTTAATTCTGTTCTTGATTGTTCTTATGTTGAATTTACCTGGAGGAGGTTCTAAGAGTTCTTCAGCTCCCCCAAGCCGTGTCTAGGACAAGGCTTTGTCGTATGATAACTTGATCTAAAAGGCTGTTTGTTGCTTAAAGCAGCAAAGTCATAACAGCCAAGCTAATCATTCGTGTTGACTGATTCGCTAATCGTCTCTATTTACTGCACTCCAAAACTGTTGGATTCGTCAGCATGAGGAGCGAAACTCTGACATAGTCAAATAAAAAGTTAACCAATTACTGAAACTAGGTCAAAAGCCAAGTTCATTTTGACTTCATTTAACTGCCCGGAGAACAGGTTTCTTCCCTTTGACGCGTGGCGCACAAGCAAGACAGTGCCAACCCCCAATAGCCAGTTGTATCAATGAGGAAATATTGGAGCAATACGGTGGGATCAAGCACACGTACGCCTCTGGCCCTCCCAAACACACGCACTACCCACTCAACCACGACGAGCACATCACAGCCAGAAAATCTACTGAACTTGCGAGGAATTTGGGAGGTACCTAGTTGGTACTGGCAATCCATGGAAGGTACTTAGTGTGAGTGCTCATGCCACTTGTGAGTGTTTATGCCAAGTGTGAGTGTGAAGTGTGAGTGTCGATGGTAGGTGTGAGAGTACAAAGGAAGTGTGAGAGATCAAGGGAAGTGTAAGTATACCACACTCTTGGTCCAAAAAAAGGAAAAAAAAAGTTTTCATGTTAAGTATGAAAACAGCAGAACTTGCTGATGGTCATGCTTCAACCATCTGTCTCAGCAGGAGTAAAAACATGCTAATATTAGTGATAATATAGGAACTATTATTACCAATAAGAGTTATATTAATGACATTAATAAGAGATATATTAATAACAAGAGTTATATTAATAACAATGAGAGTTATGCTAATAAGATCTATATTATTAATAATTGGAGCTATATTATTGATAATAAGAGCTATATTATTGACAGTAAGAGCAATAATAATGATAACGATAGTATACTTATCATATGTATGTATTACGATTATATATTAAGAGCTATAAATACAGTAACAAAATAATACAAATTCTTTCCATCCAAATTAAATTTACAGACCTGCAATTTTAGGGTAAATGTTTTGACATTTTAAGTGCTATAAGGAGCGTCTTTGAGACGTCTGGTATGTGGTTTTTATTAGGGAATGTAATCAGGAGTTGTCAATAGTTCGAATCTCTTCCTTTGAATTTTCTACATTTTAGATCATGATTCTTTGGTTTATAACAAAAAAATTCCAGTCACATGCCGTGCATGATCTAAATTTATGGTGATTTTCACTGAAGTTCTGTATTTTTAATTTCTTTTTGTGTGAAAGCGTTTGGGGAAATTGCTCACGTTGAGTTTTATAAATAATTATATTTATCTAAGGAAAAGTTTTTGGCATAATGGATATGCATAATTGTTCAGGTCGGTTGAGGCCGGCTGATGGCATGACGTCATAAGAAAACTGTACAATGGGACTTTTGGAGAGTTAATTTCTCAACTTCCTTCGATATATATATATATATATATATATATATATATATATATATATATATATATATATATACATATATATATATATATATATATACATATATATATATATATATATATATATATATATATATATATATATATATAATGCGGAAAATCCACAGAGAAATGTGAAAGGAAGTGAACGTTTCGGCCTGATTAAAGCCGTTGTCAACACCAGACTGACTAGAGGAAAGAGAGGGAGGGTACAGGCCAACACCTGGAACCTGACCAACCCATCTCTAGGGGAAAGAATTAACCAGAAATAGGTATAGCTTAGCTTAAAGTTGTTTCTGATTAATTCTTTTCCCTAGAGATGGGTTGATCAGGTTCCAGGTGTTGTCTTGTACCCTCCCTCTCTTCACTTCCTTTCACATTTCTCTGTGGTTTTTCCGCATTAAAATGATCAGTGTTTTGTGATCGTCAATTGTGTGTATATATATATATATATATATATATATATATATATATATATATATATATATATATATATATATATATATATATATACTGTAGTTACACATCGAAAAAGGAGAACGGCAAGAGTGCAAAGGATAAAGGCTTCGATCGGGTTTTTTTCCAGAAAGGTGCTCAGAATGGAGTGTTTGCCTGGAGGTCCTCCTTGGGAGACAGCAGCGGCGCTGCCACGTCGTGAATGCACACGTGCCAGATTTTCTGGGCGAATAGAATACAGTGTTGCCTACGAGGGAAGGGAAGGGAAGGGAAGGGAAGGGAAGGGAAGGAAATTATCAGGGGGAATTATCTCTTTCAGCCAGCTATAGTCAGATGAGTGGAATCAAATTTTTTGTGAATATGACTACGTTTTACCCGCAATAGTTTCATTATATTTAACAAAGACACACACATGGATAATTGCAAATGTACTAACTAAATTTAAGGAGATAGACATTTGAGGGATTTAGAACCTAAACACACATTGATAATTTAGCAAGGAATGTTGCTTTGGTTCTTCGGTAGTGTTTTTGTATGTGTGCTGGCTGCAAATTGTGTACATTTCTTTAAAATGTTTTTCTCCTCTTTCATGATGAGATTAGCGTCCTCAAAGTTGATATAGAGTTGCTTCTGATATGTGTGTACTCACCTAGTTGCGCTTGCGAGGGTTGAGCTTCGCCTCTTAAGCTCCGTCTTATCGACAATCATTGGTTCATTGCAGTGAATTTCCTCACTCGTTTTTCATACCATATTCACCGTTAAATGATTTTAAAACTATTGATAAATGCAGTTTCTAAATCAAATTCTTGAGTATACATTTTATAACTACAAGTATATCATGATATGTTATATTATAACTTTCTCCTAGGTAAATAATTTACTATAAATATGTGTGAAGTATTATTTCAGAGCTAAAGCATTGTCCCAGAGCCAGATATTGTCCCAGAACCCAGTAGTGTCTCAGAGCTACTGGATATTACTCCAGAAGCAAGCACTGTCCCGAGCCAAAACACTGTTACAGCTCCAAGTAATATATATCCTCACAGCCAAACCATTGTCCCAGAACCAAACAGTTGTCTCATACCAGGCCATAAAATTCCTTTGGGGTAATGGCGTCCGGGCAGAAGCTAGCTTGTGTAAGCAAGCGATAAGGTAATATCCTCATTTGTCTTAATGGTTTGGTAACAATCGTCGAGACAACATGCGTGGGGGGGGGGGGGGGGGAGTTAGTAGGATGCCTCTTCCTCGGCAGCTAGTTTGGAAGCCCTTCTAAGTTCAGTTTGGAAGCCCTTACAAGTTCAGTTTGGAAGCCCTTCTAAGTTCAGTTTGGAAGCCTTCCCTTTGGAAGCCCTTCTAAGTTCAGTTTGGAAGCCCTTCTAAGTTCAGTTTGGAAGCCCTTCCCTTTGGAAGCCCTTCTAAGTTCAGTTTGGAAGCCCTTCCCTTTGGAAGCCCTTCTAAGTTCAGACAGCTTTGTTCGGACGAGTGCTTTTGCCAAGGCTATAGCCACGTTTGTTCGGAATAACGCTTTTGACGGAGATAATCACGTTAGTTCGGAATAACGCTTACGGCAAAGCTAACCTCGTTTGAACGCTTTAGCTAGGTGGTTATCTTGAGGTTATCTTGAGATGATTTCGGAGCTTAGTGTCCCCGCGGCCCGGTCCTCGACCAGGCCTCCACCCCCCAGGAAGCAGCCCTGGTGCTGTCTAAGTTCAACTGAATTCCTTTCCATAACATAAAAAAATTAAACTTGTGTTAATGATGTATCAGTAATACTTTTGTAGGTTTATTGTTAATGGTAGCAAGTGACGGACATACATACGTACAATGTCTTGAATTTGAGAGAGGGCCAGTGTCCAGGAGATGTGAGAGTGAGAGTTGAGAGTGAGAGTTGAGAGTGAAAGTTGAGAGTGAGAGTTGAGAGTGAGGCTTGTGTGGGGACCATGTACAGCAGTGGTCTGAGTAGTTTACCTAAGGGAATAACAAAGGAAACCAGGATAATTATCAGGATAATTATCACATACTGGCTCAGCTAGTATGATTTCATAGTGCTTGGAAAAGATGTGAGAAAGACTAGGAACTGCAGAAGGCAGGCTAATGATCAGGAGAAGGCGCTAAGCCAGCATGATTATACACCAAATCCCGGCTTGATAAGGATTATGATAACACTGAACTTGGATTGGAGAACGGCGTGAAGGCTCAAATCTCCAATCACTTGGACCATCGGGAATCGAACACAGGCAAAGGAGCTAGAGGGGGCCACTCTACTCACCAATTAAAATGTGTTGGGAGTGAAACAATGTAAATACAATGGCCGGGCATCTAACCTCAAATGCCAGCAATAAATAGACGAACATCGTTCTCCAATTGCGTTTAGCACAGGTAAGCACCCACTCAGAGATTACAACATCCAATTCTGGACACTATTACTGAGTGGCATCGATTTCCTTGAGGAAATCCAGTGGACACACAGTGGCTGAGATGTGCACACAGTAGCTGAGATGTGCATACAGTAGCTGAGATGTGCATACAGTAGCTGAGTTATGCATACAGTGGCTGAGATGTGCACACGGTAGCTGAGATGTGCATACAGTAGCTGAGATGTGCATACAGTAGCTGAGATGTGCATACAGTAGCTGAGATGTGCACACAGTCGCTGAGGCGTGGCTGGCAAGAGTGCTCTCCTCTTCGGTACAGTTGTTCGCACTCTGTAATCCTACTGAACTCTCCCTCTGTAATCCTACTGAACTCTCCCTCTGTAATCCTACTGAACTCTCCCTCTGTAATCCTACTGAACTCTCCCTCTGTAATCCTACTGAACTCTCCCTCTGTAATCCTACTGAACTCTTCCTCTGTAATCCTACTGAACTCTCCCTCTGTAATCCTACTGAACTCTCCCTCTGTAATCCTACTGAACTCTCTGCAAGGATTTCTCTTAAAGTTGCTCATGCATTCAAAGCTGCACTTCCAAGTTAATTTATAAACCGACTCTCTCTCTTCATTTGTAATTACGAGGCTTTTTGGATAATGTTGGTTTTGATGTCTTCAGTTTACATCTCTCCTGACGATGTTTACACTCGTTGGGAAACTCAAAATTTGCTCTAACATTATTTTGTTTTGTTTTCTATTCACTCTTCAATGTTTTGAGTTATCATGATATTTTTTTTTGGGTGTGAGTTTGTGCGGGTGTTTGTCTAGATGAAAGTACCTGTATGTGTGTGTGTGTGTGTGTGTGTGTGTGTGTGTGTGTGTGTGTGTGTGTGTGTGTGTGTGTGTGTGTGTGTGTGTGTGTGTGTGTGTGGAACTCCTAACATTTAATCGTAGGTCTTATTTCTGGCTAAAATTAAGCCCTTCGATTAAGAAGGAATCTAAGTTGAGTTTCGATTAGGAAAGAAGCGAAACCATTTCTTTCCACTCGGGCCATTATATACTCTGGTCAAGAGTGTGTGTGTTCCTAGGGTACTGCCGCTAGGGTATACTCACAGGGCTTAGTAGATACAACCAAAAGGCGGAAGATATCTATCATGGTTCGATAGATACCCCCAGAGTTCAGCAGATACCCCCATGATGAATGGTAGATACCTAGCAGAATTCTGTATATACCCCCACAGGGGTTTCAACAGATATCCTCAGTGGTTCAATAGATACCGCTCAGGGTAGATATACCTAAGGGTTTGGTAAATGGCGATAGGTACCCCTCATGGTTAGATAAATACCCGGTTTTAGGGCTCGGTTGATGCCTCCTCTTGATTCGGGAGAAATTGGTTATTGCTTGACAAAGTAATCTACCGAGCCTATTTGCTTAAAGTTTCCTAAGCTGAGGAAAGTAATGAGACTTCAACCAATTACAACATACGTCACACGTTTCAGCACCAGCTTTTCTTCTGAACTGGATGTTATCAAGAAAAGTTGAAAGTACTGTGTTAATTATCATAAAAATTAATTCGTTATATATTTAAGAACTGGCTTGATACTATAATGATCTGCTATGGCAAGTAATCTGTGAAGATGACGTCATAGCAGTAATCTTCAAAATCAGTATTTTGAAGTTTTTCAAAACACTGATTTAGAGTATTCAGAATCAGAGTTTCATGAAAAGATGTATTAAATCCTCTTTCGAATTTCAAAATATCGATTTTGAAATTCGAGTAAAAAAAATCAGGGTTTCATGATGTATTAAATCCTGTTTCGAATTTCTGTTCACTTAAACATTTAAAGATTTATTAGGATCTAGCTAGAGAGAGAGGATTTTAATACTGTTTCATATATAAGCGAGGTCTCTTTGACAGACAGTGACATTGCCACAACCTGCCTAAAACGCACACTGTCTTCTAGACAGAAGCGATGCCTTACACACTGTCCCTCACACATCCACTGTCCATTAGACAGGAACGTTAATAAAACTGTCACAGCAAGTCGTCGAAGATCTCGGTACGATGTCACTTTATTCTCTACTGTGTGAAGCTGTCAACTGGAAATCTCCTTTACTGTGTGAAGCTGTGAAGTAAAAATGATCGTATAACGTGCCCATTCCTCTGTCCTTCTCAGTCCTCATTTCCTTCTCTTCCATTTCCCCTTCCTGAGTTTCATTCTCTTCCATCCTGTGCCTCGTCTCACCCTTCCCGTCTTCTGGTGTGCGACTATCATCGGACTGTTTTCCCGAAACCGAAAAACATCCCAAACTTTAGTTTACAAAGTTTGCTAAAATTCCATTGTGTATTTTTAACGAAAACACGTGCAGGTTCATCACCAGGGTCCCAGAAAGAAATAGATTTTCTCAGCTGCTGCAAATAATACAGAAACCTGACTTCATATTTATATATATTGTTATGTGCAATATGCATGTATTATCTAGTAGAATATATCGATGGAAATAGTTACTAGCTCCACATTGGCTATGGCAAGTTGTTGAACCACTTCGGTGTAAAAGCTTTAAAGCTCATTAAACTCTACCGAAGTCTCGATAACTGGGATAAAATGCTTTGACGCTTTTAACTTGATTAATTGCTCCATTAGTTCATGATTCAGTCACAAACAGCGCCACATTGCAAATACATTAAGATATTGGTTTGTGTTGGACTTGGGCCTATCAGCTGTTGTGTTGGAAGGGGGGGGGGGCAGGGAGGGAGGGAGATAGGGGGGGGGGTTGAGAAGGTTTTAAGGCCCAACTACAATAGTTACTGACCAATCAGAAAGTATACTTTAGTCCTGAGCATAGTACAGTTGATTCCTGTATCCCAGTTGACATGTTGACCAGACCACACACTTATTTGTGCCTGCAAGATCGAACTTTTAGCTCTTGGACCCGGCATTTCGAACCACTGATGGTCTCTTGCAATGACTCCTACCTTATTTCTCTATAAAATTTGTTTTTGAAATTATGAATGGATTCTTTTTAGAACTTGCTCATTAGTTTTATATATTTTCTAAATACTCAGTTCGCCAAAAGAAAGCTCTACGGCTCATATGATTCTCAAATTTCCATCAATGTCCTTTCGTCCTATTGGTATTCATTCTGGACATCTAGTTTTTCATTCTGTCAACCTCGCTTATGTATCTGTCATATTTCCACACACTCTTCTTTTCTCTAGTAACATCAGGTCTATTTCTTTCAGTCTTTCTTCATATTCCATCCCTCGCAGTACTGGGACGAGGCGGTTGAGCATATTCTGCTGACATTATGTTACTCGTGTGTGCCTCTGGTGATAAGTTTTGGAGTTACTGTGCGGTCTATAAGTATTGACACACAATATATTTATTGTCTTGACTCTCTGCCCTTTCTCTTATTATTCCTACGCATTCATATCTCTCTTCTGTGCTGTAGTCTCTTCTTTCATAATTACAATATTTCTACCTTAAGGTATCTGTGTTTTCTTTTTAATTTTCAACATTTACATTCAAATTTAATAGACACTTTTCAGCATGAAACAATTTTTTGCATCAATTGAGAACACGATAAAAACAAAATTGCTTTAATGGTGAAGTCCTTTAACGCATCTAATTTGTCTTTAATATATATATATATATATATATATATATTTATGATATAATATATATATATATATATATATATATATATATATATATATATATATATATATATATATATATAATATATATATATATATATATAAAGAAGAGTTATTTGAAAAACACCACGCTCTGGTTTTTGGAAATGAGTGACATCACAGATTTCAATTTAATGCCCTCAAAATATTAGTAAAGGAAAGACCATATATGAATCAGTTCTCTCATCTTCTTTTATCCAAAAGTTACAATATTATCACTGAGAAAGCCCAGACATAATTTAGTTATGTCAACTGGGACAATCGACTTGAGAATGGTCCAGGACGGACCGAAACGTCGCCGTCCTTCACCTTCTA
>WNGS01006708.1:5454840-5479840 GCA_020271785.1 Procambarus virginalis | reverse complement strand
TAAAAATAAAAAAAATTATTTTGATAAAATATCAAAGTCCCCTTCACTGGTCAAAGGGGGGAGCCCCAAGCCCCTTGACTTGGTCTCCTCCTTGGTCTTGGAGGCACTACAGTCACCAACCATGGTCTTGGAGGCACTACAGCCACCAATCTTGGTCTTGGAGGCACTACAGCCACCAATCTTGGTCTTGGAGGCACTACAGCCACCAATCTTGGTCTTGGAGGCACTACAGCCCAATCGTGGTCTTGGAGGCACTACAGCCACCAATCTTGGTCTTGGAGGCACTACAGCCACCAATCTTGGTCTTGGAGGCACTACAGCCACCAATCTTGGTCTTGGAGGCACTACAGCCACCAATCTTGGTCTTGGAGGCACTACAGCCACCTACCTTGGTCTTGGAGGCACTACAGCCACCTACCTTGGTCTTGGAGGCACTACAGCCACCAACTTTGGTCTTGGAGGCACTACAGCCACCTGCCTTGGTCTTGGAGGCACTACAGCTACCTTCCTTGGTCTTGGAGGCACTACAGCCAACTGCCATGGTCTTGGAGGCACTACAGCCACCTGCCTTGGTCTTGGAGGCACTACAGCTACCTTCCTTGGTCTTGGAGGCACTACAGCCACCAACCTTGGTTTTGGAGGCACTACAGCCACCAATCTTGGTCTTGGAGGCACTACAGCCACCAATCGTGGTCTTGGAGGCATTACACCCACCTGCCTTGGTCTTGGAGGCATTACACCCACCTGCCTTGGTCTTGGAGGCACTACAGCCACCAATCTTGGTCTTGGAGGCACTACAGCCACCTGCCTTGGTCTTGGAGGCACTACAGCCACCTGCCTTGGTCTTGGAGGCACTACAGCCACTGCCTTGGTCTTGGAGGCACTACAGCCAACTGCCTTGGTCTTGGAGGCACTGGGGTCACTTGCAGTGGTCATGGGGGTTCAATCAACCCCTCATTCGACCTTTTATTCTTTTTTGGAGCTTGTTTACTCACTTAAACAGGCATCGTGTAACACGAAACACCAATAATAGTTTGAAGTTTCAAGTAACGAGATTCAAGTAACGAGAAGTGTATTAGGTAGGTTGTCGTAATGTTTAATTCTACAGCAGTAACGAGTCCTAGTAACGAGAGCGTGAAGTCAAACAACGTTATTTTGATGCAAAGAAATTACATCAAAATGTCTTATTTGGCGGCGTTATTTAACTTGTACTTTTTTGACGAATGCAAATCGTGATGTTACGAAACGTGTTTTAATTTAAGATAACATTTTTTCCCGTTCACGGCGCAAGTAACGAAGCAATAACGAATATTATAATGTTTAAAGTTCGAACGGTAATTAGAAATATAAAGATTTCTGGCTATCTTCCATAGCATCATTTTCCAAGTTATATTCTTAATGTAACACACAGTAAAGCTGCATTTTGTATTGCGACCCAGTAATGCCTGGTTGACCAGACCATTAACCAGGAGGCCTGGTCAGAGACCGGGCCGCCGGTACATTGACCCCCCAGAATTGACGCAAGGTGTGACGGGAGACATCTCCCGTCACGCAGGGTGCAGTCGCACCTCCACAGATCTCCAGTATCAGCTCTTGATACTAATAATGGTTCAAAAGGGCCTCCACTTACGGGCTATTCATGCCCGTGCCACCTTTTGGGTGGCTTAATCTTCATCAATCATCAATCAGTCAACGCAAGGTATAGGCCTATGTGTATCACACACAAACTCTGTGAATTACGTCCTTTATTGACACATAATAAATGCATATTTATGAATGGAACCTATTTAGTTAAATTACATATGTGTATTTTTAAGAAGAATGAAAAAAATAACATTTTGCATGAAATTCTTGCAAAAAACACATAGTATACAATATATTTTTTATTTACATTTAATGAGAATGATGTGGTTGTATGTTCGTCAGAAGTTGATTCCAATTTCGGACACAGGAAGACAATGCTACACCCATATCTGATTTTGTTATTGTTGCCGCCAGAGGCGGCTAGTTTATTGTGCACCCGATACTCTTCCTGTGAGCGGTAGCGCAAAAAAGCATTACAGAGGGCACAAAAGGTCTTTGAGACCTCAACGGAGAATATTACTTTAATAATTTCATCTATCCTTCACGCCTTATAATTATAAAGTCTGGTGCAGTGTTGACCTGGTTTCTGTCTTTCGTTTTTAATTAAATTATTAAAGCTTTGGGATAGAGAAGTGAGATGTGACAATATCTCAAGTTTTAATTTTTTAATATATCTTCATTTGCATTGTTCTCAGCAGTGTGTCGTGACAGTGTTGGAAAGTATAATAGCTGAGTTGATGACTTTTAACTCTTGCTTGCCATCGCCTTAACATCTGAAACGCTTCAATATATATTCAATATGTTTTACTATATTACCGCCTTTTCTCTGAAGTTTTAACTTTAAATCGCTAAGAACACTAAAAATATAAATTGAGTAAGCCAGTTTGGTAACCCAAATCTCGTCCTCAAAAAATTGTACGAAGGGATTGTTTCAACCAAGAGGAGCCGGACAGCACGCTGGACTTGTGATCCTGTGGTCCCAGATTCGATCCCGGGCACCGGCGAAAAACGATGGGCAGAGTTTCTTTCACCCTATGCCCCTGTTACCTAGCAGTAAAATAGGTACCTGGGTGTTAGTCAGCTGTCACGGGCTGCTTCCTGGGGGTGGAGGCCTGGTCGAGGTCCGGGCCGCGGGGACACTAAAGCCCCGAAATCATCTCAAGATAACCTAAAATATATGAATCACAGTTCTTAGTTCACACACCCTGCTACGGCCCTCACCAGCTGAGTGAACAGCGCTCGGGAATTGTAGTCCTAAGGATCCGGGTTCGATCCCCGGTGGAGGCGGTAACAAATGGGCAGAATTTCTTTCACCTTGATACCCCTGTTCACCTAGCAGTAAATAGGTACCTGGGAGTCAGACAGCTGTTACGGGCTGCTTCCTGGGGGATGTGTTACAAAAAGGAGGCCCGATCGAGGACCGGGCCGCGGGGACTCAAAGTTCCGAAATCATCTCAAGATAACCACAACCAATCTACTTGTGTGTGTGTGGTTCAGTAAGTGGTTATATTGGGCTCCAATGTCTGAGCAGAATGACATTGGACAGAATGACATAAATCCACAAATATTGTTCTAGTTAATGAATTTCCTTTGATAAAATGTACAGTCTTCACTGCACTTTTCAATGTTTTCGATGACTTACGAAGAATTATTCAACAGAAAACAACGGAAATAACGTGGTACTCATTATGAAAGTGTGGCGGTATACCTCACGCTACACTCATTCACACCTTGTCTTGGGGGTGAGTGCATTCTCTGTTGTGGTGAATTGATGCTATTTTATGGTGCAAGCATTCCCTCTTGGGGTGACGGTATCGCCACCTGTGGTGAGTGTATCTACACTTGCCGCGACCGTATTCTGGTTGATTGCTTAGTGTCTATTTGCATGTGGTCGTGTGGGACTCTTCATCCGCCCCAGACAAAATAGAGCAGATGATCTTGGCCTCACTGGAATATAAAGCAAAGGTCAGGACCCAGACACCGAGAAACACAGTTCTTTCGTTCTCATTCAATAAGTGTCAAAGAAACATTAAGCACACATGAACAGATCCACAAGGGCCGTGATGAGGATTGGAACCTGCGTCCGGGAGCATCCCAGACACTGCCTTAATCGACTGAGCTACGACATGGTGAAAAAGAGTTGAAACCCAAGTTCTACTGAACTTACTGGATCCTGCAGCCTCTCCGAGGCACAAACCAGGATTTTACACAACTCCCCCCTGCACACGAACTGTCAACAGGCCGTTCTCCCTCGGCCCATGTGGATTTGTTCATTTGATGCATCACGTTAGTGTGATTTCTGTGTGTTAAGCACATATTTCTTACCACGAGTAGTGGTGGATTGGCATAGGAAGTGTTAAGACTTGTCTGGACCTTTACTGAAGCTCTAAGTTAATCAGTGGGGAATTTGAGGTGGCGCTCTGGCTTAAAGGACACCATCTCCCCTCTCGACTCGCGTCTGTCTTTGACGGTATCAGCCTCCACGCCCGCTGTGTGGACCCTCTCTGTGGTTCGCCCTCCTTTGAAACTCCGTCCCGTTCCCTTGATATCTCTCCCTAGTTGGAATCCCTTATCGGGCATTTCCTTATGTGATATTCTCGTTAAAATGACGATGTGTGCCTCTCTCTCTCTCTCGTGGGACAAAATCCTCGTCAGCTTAAGATTTTATTTCCAATTTTTCTTTGACGATGAGATGAAATTGAAGGAGAGATTGTATTTGTCTTCGTTAAACTGTGGCTTCTCAATTACTCCTGTTATAAACAATCGTATTGACTCAATAAATATTTACTTCCCATTTTCATATAAATCTTCATTAACAATGCCTAACCCACAGTTTTCTGATTGTGATGGTTGATGTAAACAATAGTCATAACCCAAGTAGTATGTAAATTGTAAAAATACATTAACTACCATGTCATTGGTGAAAATACAATGTTTTCTGCATCAGTGATAAAAATGCAATGTTTACTATATCAGTGATAAAAACTATGTCTACTGTATCAGTGATAACAACTATACCATCCAGGGCTAGGATTCATCAATCAAATACATAATCCCTTACGAAACCTGTACATCTTTCCTCAATCATGGCGGCTTTGTTTACATTTATTTAAGTGTTTGCCAAAGCTTGAAAACTGTCTTATTAATAAATATAAACAAATTCGTCAGGATTAGAGAAAGATGTACAGGTTTCGTGACATATCCCTGGTATATCAGGACAGTCTCAGGTATATTAGGCTTGGCCTGGTATACTCTGACTGTTCCTGGTAGATCAGGACTGTCCTTGGTTTGTTATGGTTGTTAAACAGAGTATATAGAGACTGTCAAAGGTTTATAGAGGCTCTCCCTGTTGCTGAGTCCTTTGTTGCTGTGATCCCTGTTGTTGTGATCTCTGTTGCTGTGATCCCTGATGCTGAGTCCTCTGTTGTTGCAATCCATGATGGTGCGTCGTCTGTTGCTGTGATCCCTGATGCTGAGTCCTCTGTTGTTGAGTCCTCTGTTGTTGCAATCCATGATGCTGAGTCGTCTGTTGCTGTGATCCCTGATGCTGAGTTCTCTGTTGTTGCAATCCATGATGCTGAGTCTTATGTTGCAGTGATTCCTGATACTGGATCTTCAATTTAGGTAATTTCTGCTCCTTGGTGGACTGATTGCCCCTCACTGACATTCCACTTAGTATTCATCCTTCACCGGATAATAACTGCCCCTCAGCAATCAACTCCCCTCTGATGGTAGTTACCGTCTGATGACGTCTATTTGTTTCCGCTGTCTCCTCCTCCTGGTACACGACCTCTCCCGACCTTTGACAGGTTAAAGGTGGCAGAAACCTTTCAGTTTCTGTCACTAAACAAATTATTTTGGGAAAATCCGTAGAAGCAGTGATGTGGGTTCGAAACTATGCGGTGGATGGTGCATATTATTATATATATACCCGGCATTGCTCGGGTGACGAATTTCTTCATCATTCTTCATCATTCATCACTCTTCATGACTCACTATTTCTGTTATTGTAACCATCTTCCCTACACACGGTCATCTACGCTCTGACCATCTTAACTACACACCTTCCCCTTTTACCCCTTCCTTACCCCCTTCAATATCTTCCCTATTCTTCACCAACTGCCCTTCCCTTCACCACCTTTCCCCATCGTTCACCTTCATCTCTGTAATTTAAAGTGAGGATGGAGTATTTAATTTAGCGAGATTGGAAATGAGTATAATTGGCCATTTCATGGAAAGGAAATGGGCAACGATTTGGACCCCGACGCGTCAATGGGCATCACTGCCCATCACTGCTCAGTCTGCAGGTCACCTGTAGGCCTTCGGGATATGTGATTCTTAAATGTGATAAAATTCGGGCAGATAGGTTTAGGGGAAAGGGTGGTGAGGGTGTTTAGTGAGAAGGAGACTTTGTGTTGATGATGTTGGTGAGAAGGGGACTTTGTGTTGATGATGTTGGTGAGAAGGGAACGTTGTGTTGATGATGTAATGAACTCAACTCGGCCTATTACGTGGAACGGCTGACGAGTTGATTTTTATAATTGCTAAGATATCAGCGTACAATGTTTTACGTCAGGATAAAAAAATAGTTGTTTTGAATTGTGTGTTTTAAAACATGTAAACATGTGAAGGAGCCAGTAGTGGACAGGTGTAGCCCTCAATACTGCATCTGTCATGACTGAAGGAGCCAGTAGTGGACAGGTGTAGCCCTCAATACTGCATCTGTCATGACTGAAGGAGCCAGTAGTGGACAGGTGTAGCCCTCAATACTGCATCTGTCATGACTGAAGGAGCCAGTAGTGTACAGGTGTAGACGGGGAGGCACCAGGTATCCCTCCATCGATCAGCGGGTGTCTGCAGGAGATGAGAGCGAGAGAGAGCCTCTTTCCCGGTCTTGGTAATCACCACTTTTGGCGATTACGTTAAGTTCTCCCCCTTGAAGGGTTTCTTGCAGGATACCATGACAAGCGCGATGATTACTTTGTATCCAGGTGCTTCCTAACTCGGTGTACCACACACACACACACACACACACACAGACACACACACACACACACATAAAAAATGATTCTTGATTGACAGTTGAGATTCGGGCCGAAAGAGCGGAGCTCAACCGCTGCAAGCACAACTAGATGAATACACACACACTCACATACACACACATACACAAATATACAAACACATATACCAGACAGCTGAGTGAACAGCGCTCGGGATTCGTAGTCATGTGGACCGGGGATCGATCCCCGGCGTTGGCGGAAACAAATGGGCAGAGTTTCTTTCATCCTGATGGGCCTGTTCACCTAGCAGTAAACAGGTACCTGGGAGTTAGACAGCTGCTCCGGGCTACTTCCTGAGGGTGTACAACAAAAAGGAGGCCTGGTCGAGGACCGGGCCGCGGGTACGCTAAGACCCGAAATCATCTCAAGATAACACTCAAGATAACCAAGAAGATCCCTTGTGTATTTCACCTACACCTCACTGATCTCACTCCACCTGATCTCTCCCAGCTGACTCCTCACTTATCTGACCCTATCTCAGCAATTAACGTTATCCATCGATAAACTCCCACACCAGAAGTCTGCTATGGTCATAACAGAGATCATTTATAATGAAGAGTAAGACAGCATCTCCTAGGAACCCCCACTGCCTCGCCTTATGAGCCATCAAGCACTGTAAGGAGGATAAAGTGTCCTAGCCACTGAGGGAGATGAGTCACGCTTACTGAATGCTGAAGGAGTCCCAGGAGGAGATCGCTGGAGTCCCAGGAGGAGATCGCTGGAGTCCCAGGAGGAGGTCGCTGGAGTCCCAGAAGGAGATCGCTGAAGCCCCAGAAGGAGATCGCTGGAGCCCCAGAAGGAGATCGCTGGAGCCCCAGAAGGAGATCGCTGGAGCCCCAGAAGGAGATCGCTGGAGCCCCAGAAGGAGATCGCTGGAGCCCCAGAAGGAGATCGCTAGAGCCGCAGAAGGAGATCGCTGGAGCCCCTAGAAGGAGATCGCTGGAGCCCCAGAAGGAGATCGCTAGAGCCGCAGAAGGAGATCGCTGGAGCCCCTAGAAGGAGATCGCTGGAGCCCCAGAAGGAGATCGCTAGAGCCGCAGAAGGAGATCGCTGGAGCCCCTAGAAGGAGATCGCTGGAGCCCTAGAAGGAGATCGCTGGAGCCCCAGAAGGAGATCGCTGGAGCCCCAGAAGGAGATCGCTGGAGCCCAGAAGGAGATCGCTGGAGCCCCAGAAGGAGATCGCTGGAGCCCCAGAAGGAGATCGCTGCCTAAAAAAATGCACTAATATCTTTGTATTAGAAATTAAACGTCTTCTTTGCATGTGTATATATATGGCTGTCAGATACTACTGGGAGACCTGCAAATACAAGATCCAAAGACGGTTTCTAGATTTAAATTGAACAAATGCAAAATAGTGAGATTAGGAACGAGCCTGAGAAGATAGCTTGAGATATTACAGGTCAAATTTATGAAAAAGTTACTAAAACATACACATGCAAAGTGCCCAACCCAGCCACTGTAGAACACATTAACAAAATTACGTCTACAACATATTCGAAGTCCGAGTAGCTTGCAGGCACCACAATCAAGTGGATGTTATAGCATTATATACAACCTACGTAAGACCAACGCTTAGGAATGCATTGGAAACCCGGCTCAACAATAGGGATATGAGGAACCTTTACCTGAGTGGGAAAAATAAAAACCTAGAGAGAAGAGATAAACTCCCTATTGAGTTATGAAAACAAGTATCTGGAAGGGTTGGATCCAGGGGGAACTAAAATGTTCTAAATCACCAATTCAGACGCACTTGTGTTATGTCCAACGTAATGACATAACAATGAAGAAGATAAGTGTTTTATTAAACAATTCCTGGATGAACTACCCGAACACATCGACCTTCCTGAACCCATGTCTCGGCATGATGAACCTCCCGAACACCGCCACCCTCCTGACCCACGTCTCATCAAGAATGCTCAACACAATTCACCAAATCCAAATATTTTCCACTTCGGGTTAAACAGGTGCCGGGAGATGGCCTCAGGGATCATTTCATTTCTTCTGAAAACGAAGAGATTTTACTCACGAATCCGCTGGCTTTCACCCGAGAATCCTTTTAAACGGAGACAACGGATTTTAACTGATATGACGGATTTTAACGGGCACAGCGGATCTTAACGACAAAACGGATTTTAACGGGTACAACGGATTTTAACGAACACAACGGGCCTTAAGGGGAGCCGGTCGGCCGAGCGGTCGGCATGCTGGACTTATGATCCTGTTCGATCCCGGGCCCGGCGAGAAACAGTGGGCAGAGTTTCTTTCACCCTATGCCCCTGTTACCTAGCAGTAAAATAGGTACCTGGGTGTTAGTCAGCTGTCACGGGCTGCTTCCTGGGGGTAGAGGCTTGATCGAGGACCGGGCCGCGGGGACACTAAAGCCCCGAAATTATCTCAGATATAACGACGCAACGGATTTTAACGGACAAAACGGATTTTAAAGAACACAACGAATCTTAACGGATGCAACGGATTTTAACGGATACAACGGCATGGGTTGGCCGTTATTCCCGCCCCGCTCGTGTTAGAGAACTATTCGCCGGAGAGCAGGTGCTTTTGGTGGAGCTATGAAACGGCGGAAATCATTGGAAATTGTGACAGGAAGAGTTGGGAAGGATTCGTATGAATTAAATGGATGTGAAGGGATTGAAAATGATTAAGGAGTGAAACGGATTGAAAAGGATTGGGAAGAGGAGGAATTATCAAGAGAATGCGCCAATCCATTACGACGATATAGCGTTTGGAAAGGGGGGGGGGGGGTCAGGATTTGGATTTGGGATGGAACGGGGGTTGGGGGAAGGAATGAGGTCTACCACTGCAACGGTCGGGTATTGAACGCCGACCTGTATGAAATAATTGAGTGGGAGGTTTTGAAAACGATTGGGAAGGATTGTAATCTATTAGGAAGGCTTGTAAACTATTTGAAAGAAAGGTGAATGATTTCAAAGTATTGGGTTGGATTAGGAAGGATTAGTAAGTATTAGAAAATACTGAGAAGGATTGAAAATAAGTGGGAGGAATTGAAAATTATTGGGAAGAATTTAAAATACGTGAGAAGGATTGGAAACAATTGACGAAGGTGTGACGGAAGTGGAAAGACTGGGAAGGATTTAAAATGACTGAGAAGGATTGAAAACCTTTGTGAAGGATTTATTTAGGCAAGGAGCAAGTTAGATTAGGAGCAGAGCAAGGAGAAGTCCCAAAGATAAGGGAGGGAACATCAAACCAGACACCACTAGAGGAGTTTGTGATTACCTGTGGGAAGGTGAGGACGCTTCTGCTAGATTTGGACGTGACATAGGCTATAGGCCCGGATGGAATATCACCATGGATTCTAAAGGAAGGAGCAGAAGCTCTGTGCCTACCACTCTCCATGGTGTACAACAAGTCACTGGTAACAGGTGAACTGCCAAAAATTTGGAAGACGGCCAATGTAGTCCCAATATACAAGAAGGGTGATAGGCAGGAGGCTCTGAACTACAGGCCAGTGTCTCTAACTTGCATTCCATGCAAGATGATGGAAAAGATTGTACGAAAAAAAGCTAGTGGAACATCTGGAGCGGAAGAACTTTGTAACACATCATCAGCATGGGTTCAGAGATGGCAAATCATGCCTAACAGGATTAATTGAGTTCTATGTCCAGGCAACAAAAATCGGGCAAGAGAGAGAGGGCTGGGCAGACTGCATATTTCTGGACTGCCAGAAAGGTTTTGACACAGTACCAAATAAGAGACTAGTGCACAAACTGGAGATGCAGGCAGGAGTGAAAGGGAAGGTACTCCACTGGATTAGAGAGTACCTAAGCAACAGGACACAGCGAATCACTATGAGGGGTGAGGTCTAGGAGTGGCGGGGAGTCACCAGTGGTGTCCTACAGGGATCAGTCCTTGGACCTATACTGTTTCTGATATACGTAAATGATCTCCCAGAAGGAATTGACTCGTTTCTCTCGATGTTTGCTGATAATGCAAAAATTATGAGGAGGATCAGGACAGAGGAGGATAGTTTGAGGCTACAAGATGACCTAGACAAATTGAAGGAATGGTCCGACAAATGGCTACTAAAGTTCAACTCAAGTAAATATAAGGTAATGAAACTAGGAGGAGGAACTAGGAAGCCAGTCACTGGATACCGAATGATGAAGTCCTTCACGAAACGGACAAAGAAAAAGATCTGGGAGTTGACATCATGCCAAACCTGTCTCCCGAAGCCCACATCAAAAGAATAACATCAGCGGCCTATGCGAGGCTGGCTAACATCAGAACTGCTTTCAGAAACCTGTGTAAGGAATCCTTCAGAACCTTGTATACCACATATGTAAGACCAATCCTGGAGTATGCAGCCCCAGCGTGGAGCCCGTATCTAGTCAAGCACAAGACGAAGCTGGAAAAAGTTAAGTCCCAGAAAAAAGGCTAGTCCCAGAACTAAGAGGCATGAGTTATGAGGACAGACTACGTGAACTGCACCTCACGTCGCTGGAAGACAGAAGAGCTAGGGGAGACATGATCACCACATACAAAATTCTCAGGGGAATTGACAGGGTGGACAAGGATGGATTATTTAACACGGGTATTACACGAACAAGGGGACACAGGTGGAAGCTGAGTACCCAAATGAGCCACAGAGACATTAGAAAGAACTTTTTCAGTGTCAGAGTAGTTAGTAAATGGAATGCACTAGGAAGTGATGTGGTGGAGGCTGACTCCATACACAGTCTCAAGTGTAGATATGATAGAGCCCAATAGACTCTGGAATCTGTACATCAGTTGATTGACAGTTGAGGGCGAGACCAAAGAGCCACTCAAGCCGCAAGCACAATGAGGTAATACACACACACACACACACACACACACACACACACACACACACACACACACACACACACACACACACACACACACACACACACAGTTCGTCAACACCATTTACATATCAACAACAATAGGTTCCACTCTGCCTGTAATGACACTCTCCTTCCTATCACAACTCCTCCAACCGTTCCAGCCCTCGTCTTGCCTCAGAGATTTTCCTGCTTTACCAATAAACTCTTGGGTGGGATTTTTTTACCGTCAGATCAGCCAAAAAAAAAGAACCCAGAGGGAATGGACAGAGCCAGAAGGGAAGAGAGAGAGACGACGAGACAGTAGGGACAGTAGTCAAAGCTAGCAAAAGGAGCGAGAATAGACGGAGGCTGAAGGGGGAGAAGTGAGGACACGGAGACGAAAAGATAAGTGAGACAGTCTTATAATCTTATGACAAGTTTCGCGTATAAGAAAATGACAAAAAGAAGGAAGTCGAGTCGAGGGTAAGACCCAGCTGAAGGTCAAAGTCCAGCTGCGTGGATGACTTTGTCTAGCGGCCGAGACAGAATCCTTGAGACTTTATCCAGTCGTTTTCAACAGGCAGCAACACTTCAGCTGGTGTGTGTGTGTGTGTGTGTGTGTGTGTGTGTGTGTGTGTGTGTGTGTGTGTGTGTGTGTGTGTGTGTGTGTGTGTGTGTGTTGTGGCTGTGTAAGCGTCTGTTGCTACCAACTTAGCGCTGCCTCCAAATCACTCGTTATCGATTAAAACACCGGAATCACTACCTGGTTACCTGGTTGATACCTGGTTGATGGGGTTCTGGGAGTTCTTCTACTCCCCAAGCCCGGCCCGAGGCCAGACTTGACTTGTGAGAGTTTGGTCCACCAGGCTGTTGCTTGGAGCGGCCCGCAGGCCCACATACCCACCACAGCCCGGTTGGTACGGCACTCCTTGAAGGAAACAATCTAGTTTCCTCTTGAAGATGTCCACGGTTGTTCCTGTAATATTTCTGATGCTCGCTGGTAGCACGTTGAACAACCGTGGACCTCTGATGTTCATACAGTGTTCTCTGATTGTGCCCATGGCACCTCTGCTCTTCACTGGTTCTATTCTGCATTTTCTTCCATATCGTTCACTCCAGTACATTGTTATTTTACTGTGCAGATTTGGGACCTGTCCCACCAGTATTTTCCATGTGTATACTATTTGGTATCTCTCTCGTCTCCTTTCTAGTGAGTACATTTGGAGAGCTTTGAGACGATCCCAATAATTTAGGTACTTTATCTCGTCTATGCGTGCCGTATATGTTCTCTGTATTCCCTCAATTTCAGCAATCTCTCCTGCTCTGAAGGGGGAAGTGAGTACTGAGCAGTACTCAAGACGGGACAACACAAGTGATTGGTTGTACTCTTCAATTGTGATGGGATCTCTTGACTTGAAGGTTCTCGTAATCCATCCTATCATTTTTCTGGCTGACGCAATACTTGCTTGGTTATGCTCCCTAAACGTTAGGTCGTCAGACATCATTAATCCCAAATCCTTGACATGCTGTTTTCCTACTATGGGCAGATTCGATTGTGTTTTTTATCCTGTATTATGTTTAAGATCCTCATTTTTTCCGTGTCTGAGTACCTGGAATTTATCACCGTTAAACATCATGTTATTTTCTGCTGCCCAATCGAAAACTTTGTTAATATCTGTTTGTAGTTTATCAATGTCTTCAGCAGAGGTAATTTTCATGCTGATTTTTGTATCATCTGCAAAGGTTGACACGAAGCTGTGACTTGTATTTTTGTCTATGTCTGATATGAGAATAAGGAACAACAGTGGTGCAAGGACTGTACCTTGAGGTACAGAGCTTTTAACTGCGCTCGGACTCGATTTTACTTGATTGACTGTTACTCTTTGTGTTCTGTTCGACAGGAAATTGAGTATCCAGCGTCCTACTTTGCCAGTTATACCCATTGGCCTCATTTTGTGTGCAATCACTCCATGGTCGCATTTGTCGAATGCCTTTGCAAAATCTGTGTATACGACATCTGCATTATGTTTTTCCTCTAATGCCTCGGGGATTTTGTCATAGTGGTCAAGTAGCTGTGAAAGGCATGATCTTCCTGCTCTAAATCCATGTTGGCCTGGATTGTGGAGGTCATTGGTTTCCATGAATCTAGTGACCTGACTCCTGATCACTCTCTCAAATACTTTTATTATGTGGGACGTTAGTGCAACTGGTCTATAATTCTTTGCCAATGCTTGCTACCACCCTTGTGTAGAGGGGCAATGTCTGCTGCTTTCAGCGCATCTGGTATCTCCCCTGTGTCCAAGCTCTTCCTCCACACTATACTGAGTGCCTGTGCTACTGGCACTTTGCATTTCTTTATATATATTGAATTCCATGATTCTGGACCCGGGGCTGAGTGCATGGGCATATTGTCAATTTCTCTTTCAAAATCTGCCATGCTCGTGCTGACATCAGTTATATTTACAGGTGTTTGAGTACCATTCATAAAGAAATTGTCCGAATCTTCCACTTTCATGCTGAGTATCGGAGTGCTAAACATGTCCTCATACTGCTTTTTTTAGGATTTCACTAATTTCTTTGTCATCCTCCGTGTATGAACCTTCTCTAATACGAATAGGTCCAATACTGGCAGTGGTTTTCGCTTTTGATTTAGCATATGTGAAGAAATATTTTGGGTTTTTCTTTATTTCTTGAATTGCTTTCTGTTCTAGTTGCCTTTTTCCAGTCTGATAGGAATGCTTCAGTCTCTGTTCGATTTCTTCCATCTCCCTGTTTAAATTATTTATTCTTTGTATGGAGAGTCGTGTCTGCTTAAGCATTTCCGTTAATTTCTTCCTCCTTTTGTAATGTCGTCTGCGTTCTTTTTCTACAATGGACCTCTTTCTGGCTTTTTATCTAGCCGCTGGCTTCTATCCCGGAGCCACTAGCCATTGATATCTATCCCGGAGCCACTAGCCATCGACTTCTGTTCTATAATGGAACTAAAAAAAAACAAACACTCCAGCGTGAGGCTTCTAGCTAGGCAAACAACTTGTCCTCTCAACTAATAGGTCGCGTTGGTTACGTTATGTTACCAACGTTACAAATGCAACCTACTATGACAAGTAGAGGCACACATTTCCTACGAATCGTACTTGATAGGTTAGGTGGGTTGCTTGGGTTCGTACGATTCTGCGTAGGTTAGGAGATTGGGGTTTGTGTTTTGTTTACAGAGTAGCAAACAATGAGAACAGGAGTCAGTGAAAAGGTACCTAATCTCGGCTCACAAACATCTTCACGTGTACAGTATAGATGTACATACTCCACGTCTTAGTGTATACACACACTGATAGTTTACTTTGGTCCTGGACTATGTTAAGGACTTTAAAGTTTACCTGCTGGTTGGTCAGTCAGATATTGTGGTGGCCTTAATAACCCTCCAGAGGTTGGTAGGCCCATCACCAAACTATATCTCCTAATAAGAGGATTAGGACGTCGGTTGCTGGTGTTGGGGAGGGGGGTAGAAATAGCCTAAGCTACTCTATCCCTTTGAGAAGTATTTCTTGCTTATCTCAATAAACATACTTGAACTTGAACTTGAACTTGCTGGTGTTGGCAAGTGTCACTGGTGACCCTGGCTAGAGTGACTCCTGGCTAGCTCTGGCCAGGGTCACTCTGAACACGACCCGGCCTAGGTCAGTCACTCTCGGCTGTTTACGGGCTCACCATAGCCCGTGCTACATGGACACTTCGTTCTGAGTAGCTAAATCTAAAACAACAACAACAACCCTCGGCTGAGGCTCCTCGGAGGCCGGCCAACACTCAATATCACGCAAAGAACAGCCTGGCTTACATTTTCTTAAGAATATCTCTGTTTTAATTTACCCATAAGACAGACCTAGTCAAACCCAACCTGTTTATTTAACGAATTCACTACATTTGTACCCAAATTGACACCACCGTAAAAATTGCTGTAGTTTAGGGAAATTAAAAAAAGCACCGCAGTATTGACGTTTCATACTTATCACTCTGGCAAGTTAGGTTGGTAGACTAGGTTTTGACGTTGTTAGTAGGGGCTAAACCCTTGCATTTTTTTACGGAGGGATATTGAGACACCCAGTGGGAAACCAAACTACTGGGATACCCAGTGGACCGCCTTAGCCCATTTCATCTCGAGGAAAGCCCTGGTTTACGCTACCCAAAAGCCAATTCAGTCTTAAACTAGGATTTATCAAGCATTTATGTGACCACCTACGAAACCGGTACATATTTTCTTAATCCTGCCGACTTTGTTCACATTTATTAAACAGTTTACGGTCCTTGAAACTTGACACACTAAAGTTATTATTGTTATAAAGAACCTCGTAGTGCTTCGGGGCTCATAGTCTGTTTCACAGATGTAAACAAAGCCGCTATGATTGAAAAACAAATTTTTTGTAAAAGGTTTTTAACATTAACAGGTTTCGTTTGTGCTTGATGAACCCTTGTCTAGGCCATCAGGAAGGCTGAACCTATCCCAGGTTGGCCTGTATGTGATCTACTTGCAATCCTTAAGCTGAGTAGAAATGATACAAGATTTGACGTGACTACTAAAAGTCCTTTTCAGTCTTTCTCGATGACTTAATGCACAAGATTGCAGCATTGCATTGACCGGAAACTTTCACAATGACGTATAGATATCTCGCTTTGGATGTCTCCCGTGGTAATGTCTTCGTAGTGATGTCTCCTTATGTGAAGTCTTCTTAGTGATGACTCCGTTCCAATCAATCACCATGTCAACTTCTTCACCACTTCCTACACAAGTCCAGTCAAGTCTTTCTTACTTATATCATTAACAAGTACCTCAACACGTGCCTTGTATAAGTGCCTTATACTTATCTCAGTGATTTATAATGATATAAGTGCCTTATATCCAAGATATATTTCGCAGGTGGTTTTATATTTTCACTGTAATTTATATAGCTGATTTATTCATTCTTCATATATATATTAAAATTGTATTTTGCATTTGCGGAGGATAAATGCGACTTTTGGTAATAATAACAAGAGACTGGAAAATATATGACCGGTTATTCTCATGAAAACAAAACAAAAGGGCAATAAATTTTAGAGTGGACGTGTGGCACATGCAATATGTGCAGAATTTATAGTTGAAATGTACAAAAAAAAAATGATTTAACAAATAATTTCAAGGCATTTATTGTATTTTGAAAGTTACAATTCTTCAGCCACGCGAAATTATACTATATTCGCTAGCGAACGCACACGGACATTCAGAGATATAGATATACGGATGTACTCACAGATAAAGATGTACACATAGATGCACATGCACACAGCAAGAGGCAACAAGATGATTTGGACAGACTGAAGGAATGATCCAACAAATGGCTACTAGAGTTTAACTCAAGTAAATGGACGGTAATAAAGCTAGGTGGAGGCAGCAGTAGGCCAGACACAAGGTACAAATGAGGGAATATCCTTCATGAAACAGCCAGAGAGAGAGAGAGAGAGAAGTGTAAGGGCCTGAAGTCACACCAAACACGTCTCCTGTAGCAAGCAACGCAAACAACGCAGTGCTCTGTAGCAACGTTATTATGTCCTAATAGTAAATAAAGTTGTGATCACGTTGTGTACGTGTTGGGCTCGAGGAGGGGGGGGGGAGGGTGTTGTTTCTCATGCCATTGAAAAGGGGGGAAGGAAACAAGGGAGATATGCTCACCACATGGGTATGTGACGTGGTACTCACCCCAGTACATGACGGGTACCAGCACCCCATTAATTCCAGAGTTTACAAGGCTAGTTTGTTACCTGTATCTCACAGGAGCCCCATTCTCAGTAAATTTTCCCAGACACCAGGCGAGGGCGCCAGGGATATCCCCGGCTCCCAAAGTCACCTCCCTTGACTCACCATATATCCCTGGGGGGATAACCCTCGCTGGGCTGGTAAAAATAAGGTCCTGAAGCAGCCATAATATACATGTCAGGGCTCTGAGAGGTTATGTGAGATTTTCCAGTGCTTAAGTTCGAATGACAGTATTTTGTGTGTGTGTGTGTGTATGTATCTATGTATACATGCATATATTTCTGTATAAAATGTATAGTTTTAGAAACTGAGCTACTCTCCACAAAGTTTACCAGAGCCCATAAAGTCTCCCGGATTTTCAGTTTGCCTGTCCTCTACTTGTAAACTCCCCACTATAAATTCCGATTCCCGTGTCTTCCTCGAATCGCCGAAGCCGTTTAATCTCTACGGTGTAATTCCTAACAGACCTTTCAGAGTTTTTAATCCTTAATTTTTCATGGATTAATTAGCAGATTTGACTATTAGAAGTCTCCAACGGCAAGAAATATATTTGGTTGTATATTTCCGTCAAACTAATGGAAATGTGGTAGTGTGTTTAGTAACCCAAGTAGCGTAAGTGGCATAATATGAAGAATGGAAATATTATAATTTCCACAAGATGTGTGGCCCTGTCTGAAGACTAAGGCTGTGTCGACTTCGATGATCAACAATTAGATCTTTCTTTATGTTTTTTATTTTAAATAGGAGGGAAGAGGAGTAGACACTTTCTGACTCCTGTTAGCAGGCAGGGAGCTTTCCCCTTTCCAAAGCTCAAGGTAAGCCTTGGCCTGCCAGTTTTAAACAGGAACATACAGAAGTAAACGATATCTGACTCCTGTTAGTAGGCTGAGAGATTTCTTTTCCCATGGTTCAGGGAAATTCTTTTCGTACCAGTTGTACACAGGTGGGTACAGGAGCAAACAACTTCTGTCTCTTGTTAGCATAGATCATGGTAAACCTTACCCTATTATTTTCTCTACAATACAAACAAGGTAAGGAATGTAACGTAAGTCTATTGTGAAACAAGTGTGCATAATTGGCGACGATAGTTTGCAAGTCTTGGAAAAACCTTTACCCTGTTACCTAGCAGTAAATAGGTACCTGGGAGTTAGTCAGCTGTCACGGGCTGCTTCCTGGGGATGTGTGTAACAAAAAACGAGGCCTGGTCGATGACCGGGCCACTGGGACGCTAAGCCCCGAAATCATCTTAAGATAATCTCAAGATAAGAAGAGAACAAACACTTTGCGAAAAGTGATCGATAATTGATTTAATAGATTAAATATATTATATCAGATATAAAGCAAGCTAAAAAAAAATGCCTAGGAAAGCTTAAGCCAAACTGAAGCAAGCCCAGGGAAATATGCTATGTGAAGGGTGTACTGTGAGGAGGGCAGGGAGGGCAGCGTGCGTGTGTGGAGGTGGGCAGCCCGTGAGACGCCAAGCTTTATTAAGCTTGGCCTGGAGACGTGAGTAGGTTTCAAAAGCACCCAATCCCTTTACCGTAAATCTTGACTTATAACAAACTCTCGACTTGATTTACCCTCTAGCGTCGCTGCGGCCTCTGTTTGAAANGCACTACAGCCACCAATCTTGGTCTTGGAGGCACTATAGCCACCAATCTTGGTCTTGGAGGCACTACAGTCACCTGCCTTGGTCTTGGAGGCACTACAGCCACCTACCTTGGTCTTGGAGGCACTACAGCCACCAATCCTGGTCTTGGAGGCACTACAGCCACCAATCTTGGTCTTGGAGGCACTACAGCCACCAACCATGGTCTTGGAGGCACTACAGCCACCAACCATGGTCTTGGAGGCACTACAGCCACCAACCATGGTCTTGGAGGCACTACAGCCACCAACCTTGGTCTTGGAGGCACTACAGCCACCAACCATGGTCTTGGAGGCACTACAGCCACCAACCATGGTCTTGGAGGCACTACAGCCAATGCTTGGTCTTGGAGGCACTACAGCCACCTGCCTTGGTCTTGGAGGCACTACAGCCACCAATCTTGGTCTTGGAGGCACTACAGCCACCAACTTTGGTCTTGGAGGCACTACAGCCAACTGCCTTGGTCTTGGAGGCACTACAGCCACCAATCTTGGTCTTGGAGGCACTACAGCCACCAACCATGGTCTTGGAGGCACTACAGCCAACTGCCTTGGTCTTGGAGGCACTACAGCCAACTCCTTGGTCTTGGAGGCACTACAGCCACCAATCTTGGTCTTGGAGGCACTACAGCCACCAATCTTGGTCTTGGAGGCACTACAGCCACCAATCTTGGTCTTGGAGGCACTACAGCCACCAATCTTGGTCTTGGAGGCACTACAGCCACCTACCTTGGTCTTGGAGGCACTACAGCCACCTACCTTGGTCTTGGAGGCACTACAGCCACCAACCTTGGTCTTGGAGGCACTACAGCCACCTACCTTGGTCTTGGAGGCACTACAGCCACCAACCTTGGTCTTGGAGGCACTACAGCCACCTACCTTGGTCTTGGAGGCACTACAGCCACCTACCTTGGTCTTGGAGGCACTACAGCCAACTGCCTTGGTCTTGGAGGCACTACAGCCAACTGCCTTGGTCTTGGAGGCACTACAGCCACTGCCATGGTCTTAGAGGCACTACAGCCAACTGCCTTGGTCTTGGAGGCACTACAGCCAACTGCCTTGGTCTTGGAGGCACTGAGGTCACTTGCAGTGGTCATGTGGGTTCAATCAACCCCTCAATCGACCTTTTATTCTTTTTTGGAGCTTGTTTACTCACTTAAACAGGCATCGTGTAACACGAAACACCAATAATAGTTTGAAGTTTCAAGTAACGAGATTCAAGTAACGAGAAGTGTATTAGGTAGGTTGTCGTAATGTTTTAATTCTACAGCAGTAACGAGTCCTAGTAACGAGAGCGTGAAGTCAAACAACGTTATTTTGATGCAAAGAAATTACATCAAAATCTCTTATTTGGCGGCGTTATTTAACTTGTACTTTTTTGACGAATGCAAATCGTGATGTTACGAAACGTGTTTTAATTTAAGATAACATTTTTTTCCGTTCACGGCGCAAGTAACGAAGCAATAACGAATATTATAATGTTTGTAAGTTCGAACGGTAATTAGAAATATAAAGATTTCTGGCTATCTTCCATAGCATCATTTTCCAAGTTATATTCTTAATGTAAAACACAGTAAAGCTGCATTTTGTATTGCGACCCAGTAATGTCTGGTTGACCAGACCATTAACCAGGAGGCCTGGTCAGAGACCGGGCCGCCGGTACATTGACCCCCCAGAATTGACGCAAGGTGTGACGGGAGACATCTCCCGTCACGCAGGGTGCAGTCGCACCTCCACAGATCTCCAGTATCAGCTCTTGATACTGGTAATGGCTCAAAAGGGCCTCCACTTACGGGCTATTCATGCCCGTGCCACCTTTTGGGTGGCTTAATCTTCATCAATCATCAATCAGTCAACGCAAGGTATAGGCCTATGTGTATCACACACAAACTCTGTGAATTACGTCCTTTATTGACACATAATAAATGCATATTTATGAATGGAACCTATTTAGTTAAATTACATATGTGTATTTTTAAGAAGAATGAAAAAAAATAACATTTTGCATGAAATTCTTGCAAAAAACACATAGTATACAATATATTTTTTATTTACATTTAATGAGAATGATGTGGTTGTATGTTCGTTAGAAGTTGATTCCAATTTGGGACACAGGAAGACAATGCTACACCCATATCTGATTTTGTTATTGTTGCCGCCAGAGGCGGCTAGTTTATTGTGCACCCGATACTCATCTTGTGAGCGGTAGCGCAAAAAAGCATTACAGAGGGCACAAAAGGTCTTCGAGACCTCAACGGAGAATATTACATTAATAATTTCATCTATCCTTCACGCCTTATAATTATAAAGTCTGGTGCAGTGTTGACCTGGTTTCTGTCTTTCGTTTTTAATTAAATTATTAAAGCTTTGGGATAGAGAAGTGAGATGTGACAATATCTCAAGTTTTAATTTTTTAATATATCTTCATTTGCATTGTTCTCAGCAGTGTGTCGTGACAGTGTTGGAAAGTATAATAGCTGAGTTGATGACATTTAACTCTTGCTTGCCATCGCCTTAACATCTGAAACGCTTCAATATATATTCAATATGTTTTACTATATTACCGCCTTTTCTCTGAAGTTTTAACTTTAAATCGCTAAGAACACTAAAAATATAAATTGAGTAAGCCAGTTTGGTAACCCAAATCTCGTCCTCAAAAAATTGTACCAAGGGATTATTTCAACCATGAGGAGCCGGACAGCACGCTGGACTTGTGATCCTGTGGTCCCGGATTCGATCCCGGGCACCGGCGAAAAACGATGGGCAGAGTTTCTTTCACCCTATGCCCCTGTTACCTAGCAGTAAAATAGGTACCTGGGTGTTAGTCAGCTGTCACGGGCTGCTTCCTGGGGGTGGAGGCCTGGTCGAGGACCGGGCCGCGGGGACACTAAAGCCCCGAAATCATCTCAAGATAACCTAAAATATATGAATCACAGTTCTTAGTTCACACACCCTGCTAGTCCCTCACCAGCTCAGTGCTCGGGAATTGTAGTCCTAAGGATCCGGGTTCGATCCCCGGTGGAGGCGGAAACCAATGGGCAGAATTTCTTTCACCTTGATACCCCTGTTCACCTAGCAGTAAATAGGTACCTGGGAGTCAGACAGTTGCTACGGGCTGCTTCCTGGGGGATGCGTTACAAAAAGGAGGCCTGATCGAGGACCGGGCCGCGGGGACTCAAAGTTCCGAAATCATCTCAAGATAACCACAACCAATCTACTTGTGTGTGTGTGGTTCAGTGAGTGGTTATATTGGGCTCCAATGTCTGAGCAGAATGTTTAAAATATTGTTGTAGCTAATGAATTTCCTTTGATAAAATGTACAGTCTTCACTGCACTTTTCAATGTTTTCGATGATTTACGAAGAATTATTCAACAGAAAACAACGGAAATAACGTGGTAATCATTAAGAAAGTGTGGCGGTATACCTCACGCTACATTCACACCTTGTCTTGGAGGTGAGTGCATTCTCTGTTGTGGTGAATTGATGCTATTTTATGGTGCAAGCATTCCCTCTTGGGGTGAAGGTATCGCCACCTGTGGTGAGTGTATCTACACTTGCCGCGACCGTATTCTGGTTGATTGCTTAGTGTCTATTTGCATGTGGTCGTGTGGGACTCTTCATCCGCCCCAGACAAAATAGAGCAGATGATCTTGGCCTCACTGGAATATAAAGCAAAGGTCAGGACCCAGACACAGAGAAACACAGCTCTTTCGTTCTCATTCAATAAGTGTCAAAGAAACATTAAGCACACATGAACAGATCCACAAGGGCCGTGACGAGGATTCGAACCTGCGTCCGGGAGCATCCCAGACACTGCCTTAATCGACTGAGCTACGACATGGTGAAAAAGAGTTGAAACCCAAGTTCTACTGAACTTACTGGATCCTGCAGCCTCTCCGAGGCACAAACCAGGATTTTACACAACTCCCCCCTGCACCCGAGCTCTGTCAATAGGCCGTTCTCCCTCGGCCCCTTGTAGATTTGTTCATTTGATGCATCACGTTAGTGTGATTTCTATGTGTTCAGCACATATTTCTTACCACGAGTAGTGGTGGATTGGCATAGGAAGTGTTAAGAATTGTCTGGACCTTTACTGAAGCTCTAAGTTAATCAGTGGGGAAGTTGAGGTGGCGCTCTGGCTTAAAGGACACCATCTCCCCTCTCGACTCGCGTCTGTCTTTGACGGTATCAGCCTCCACGCCCGCTGTGTGGACCCTCTCTGTGGTTCGCCCTCCTTTGAAACTCCGTCCCGTTCCCTTGATATCTCTCCCTAGTTGGAATCCCTTATCGGGCATTTCCTTATGTGATATTCTCGTTAAAATGACGATGTGTGCCTCTCTCTCTCGTGGGACAAAATCCTCGTCAGCTTAAGATTTTATTTCCAATTTTTCTTTGACGATGAGATGAAATTGAAGGAGAGATTGTATTAGTCTTCGTTAAACTGTGGCTTCTCAATTACTCCTGTTATAAACAATCGTATTGCCTCAATAAATATTTACTTCCCATTTTCATATAAACTTCATTAACAATGCTTAACCCACAGTTTTCTGATTGTGATGGTTGATGTAAACAATAGTCATAACCCAAGTAGTATGTAAATTGTAAAAATACATTAACTACCATGTTATTGGTGAAAATACAATGTTTTCTGCATCAGTGATAAAAATGCAATGTTTACTATATCAGTGATAAAAACTATAATGTCTACTGTATCAGTGATAACAACTATACCATCCAGGGCTAGGATTCATCAATCAAATACATAATTCCTTACGAAACCTGTACATCTTTCCTCAATCATGGCGGCTTTGATTACATTTATTTAAGTGTTTGCCAAAGCTTGAAAACTGTCTTATTAATAAATATAAACAAATTCGTCAGGATTAGAGAAAGATGTACAGGTTTCGTGACATATCCCTGGTATATCAGGACAGTCTCAGGCATATTAGGCTTGGCCTGGTATACTCTGACTGTTCCTGGTAGATCAGAACTGTCCTTGGTTTGTTATGGCTGTTAAACAGAGTATATAGAGACTGTCAAAGGTGTATAGAGGCTCTCCCTGTTGCTGTGATCAGTGTTGTTGTGATCCCTGTTGCTGTGATCCCTGTTGCTGTGATCCCTGTTGCTGTGTCGTCTGTTGCTGTGATCCCTGATGCTGAGTCCTCTGTTGTTGCAATCCATGATGCTGAGTCTTATGTTGCAGTGATTCCTGATACTGGATCTTCAATTTAGGTAATTTCTGCTCCTTGGTGGACTGATTGCCCCTCACTGACATTCCACTTAGTATTCATCCTTCACCGGATAATAACTGCCCCTCAGCAATCAACTCCCCTCTGATGGTAGTTACCGTCTGATGACGTCTATTTGTTTCCGCTGTCTCCTCCTCCTGGTACACGACCTCTCCCGACCTTTGACAGGTTAAAGGTGGCAGAAACCTTTCAGTTTCTGTCACTAAACAAATTATTTTAATATTGGGAAAATCCGTAGAAGCAGTGATGTGGGTTCGAAGCTATGCGGTGGATGGTGCATATTATTATATATATATACCCGGCATTGCTCGGGTGACGAATTTCTTCATCATTCTTCATCATTCATCACTCTTCATGACTCACTATTTCTGTTATTGTAACCATCTTCCCTACACACGGTCATCTACGCTCTGACCATCTTAACTACACACCTTCCCCTTTTACCCCTTCCTTACCCCCTTCAATATCTTCCCTATTCTTCACCAACTGCCCTTCCCTTCACCACCTTTCCCCATCGTTCACCTTCATCTCTGTAATTTAAAGTGAGGATGGAGTATTAATTTAGCGAGATTGGAAATGAGTATAATTGGCCATTTCATGAAAGGAAATGGGCAACGATCTGGACCCCGACGCGTCAATGGGCATCACTGCCCATCACTGCTCAGTCTGCAGGTCACCTGTAGGCCTTCGGGATATGTGATTCTTAAATGTGATAAAATTCGGGCAGATAGGTTTAGAGGAAAGGGTGGTGAGGGTGTTAGTGAGAAGGAGACTTTGTGTTGATGATGTTGGTGAGAAGGGAACTTTGTGTTGATGATGTTGGTGAGAAGGGAACGTTGTGTTGATGATGA
>WNGS01006708.1:5385202-5419817 GCA_020271785.1 Procambarus virginalis | reverse complement strand
ATATTCAGGTATCTTTGCATTATGTTGTGCACTGATATCTACCAACAATTCAAAACAAACAACATCAAACAAACAACATCTGATGCACAACCATGCACGAACCGAAGCCCGACCATGCACAACCCGAAGCCCCCAGTGACACCCCCGGAGCCCGACCAGTTATTTACCGGAGCCCGACCATTATTTAACCGGAGCCCGACCAGTTATTTAACCGGAGCCCGACCAGTTGTGTAACGAAGCCCACCAGTTGTGTAACCGGACCCCGACCAGTTGTGTAACTGAACCCCACCGGTTGTGTAACCCCAGCCTAGCAAGTATACATCTCATCTACCCCCACCAAGCTAAACAGCCCCAGAGACCAACAAACTCATTCCTAGCTCAACCAAAGAAAAATCTCCTTACCCTACCTAAAACCCTCCACTTGCCCTAGAACCAACCATGGAGGCCTAGCAAACGAACCTGGAGCACAAGTACACAAACAACACTGGAGCACACCCATGCACGACCTGGAGCCCGACCATGCACAACCCAAGCCAAAGATATCACACACCCCGAGTTATGTAACCGGAGCGCCCGAACCAGTTGTGTAACCAACCCCGACCAGTTGTGTAACCGCAAGCCTGGCATGAACGAACCAAACAAACAATTCAAAAACAACATCTGATGCACAACCATGCACGAACCGAAGCCCGACCATGCACAACCCGAAGCCCCCGTGACACCCCCGAGCCCGACCAGTTATTAACCGGAGCCCGACCAGTTATTTAACCGGAGCCCGACCAGTTATTTAACCGGAGCCCGACCAGTTGTGTAACCGAAGCCCACCAGTTGTGTAACCGACCCCGACCAGTTGTGTAACTGAAACCCCACCGGTTGTGTAACCGCAAGCCTAGCAAGTATACATCTCATCTAACCCCCACCAAGCTAAACAGCCCCAGAGACCAACCAAACTCAATTCCTAGCTCAACCAAGAAAAATCTCCTTAGCCCTACCTAAAACCCTCCACTTGCCCTAGAAACCAACCATGGAGGCCTAGCAAACAAACCTGGAGCACTAGTACACAAACAACACCTGGAGCACACCCATGCACGACCTGGAGCCCGACCATGCACAACCCAAAACAAAGATATCACACCCCGGAGTTATGTAACCGGAGCCCGAACCAGTTGTGTAACCAACCCTGACCAGTTGTGTACCGCAAGCCTGGCATGACGAACAAACAAACAATTCAAAACAAACACATCTGATGCACAACCATGCACGAACCGAAGCCCGACCATGCACAACCCGAAGCTCCAGTGACACCCCGGAGCCCGACCAGTTATTTAACCGGAGCCCGACCAGTTATTTAACCGGAGCCCGACCAGTTATTTAACCGGAGCCCGACCAGTTGTGTAACCAAAGCCCACCAGTTGTGTAACCGGACCCCGACCAGTAGTGTAACAAACCCCACCGGTTGTGTAACCGCAAGCCAAGCAAGTATACATCTCATCTAACCCCCACGAAGCTAAACAGCCCAGAGACCAACCAAACTCCATTCCTAGCTCAACCAAAGAAAAATCTCCTTAGCCCTACCTAAAACCCTCCACTTGCTCTAGAAACCAACCGTGGAGGCCTAGCAAACAAACCTGGAGCACTAGTACACAAACAACACCTGGAGCACACCCATGCACGACCTGGAGCCCGACCATGCACAACCCATAACCAAAGATATCACACCCCGGAGTTATGTAACCGGAGCCCGAACCAGTTGTGTAACTGCAAGCCTGGCATGAACGAACCAAACAAACAATTCAAAACAAACAACATCAAACAAACAACATCTGATGCACAACCATGCACGAACCGAAGCCCGACCATGCACAACCCGAAGCCCCAGTGACACCCCCGGAGCCCGACCAGTTATTTAACCGGAGCCCGACCAGTTATTTAACCGGAGCCCGACCAGTTATTTAACCGGAGCCCGACCAGTTGTGTAACCGAAGCCCACCAGTTGTGTAACCGGACCCCGACCAGTTGTGTAACTGAAACCCCACCGGTTGTGTAACCCCAAGCCTAGCAAGTATACATCTCATCTAACCCCCACCAAGCTAAAAAGCCTCAGAGACCAACCAAACTCCATTCCTAGCTCAACCAAACAAAAATCTCCTTAGCCCTACCTAAAACCCTCCACTTGCCCTAGAAACCAACCATGGAGGCCTAGCAAACAAACCTGGAGCACAAGTACACAAACAACACCTGGAGCACACCCATGCACGACCTGGAGCCCGACCATGCAAAACCCAAAACCCAAGATATCACACCCCTTGAGTTATGTAACCGGAGCCCGAACCAGTTGTGTAACCAGACCCCGACAGTTGTGTAACCGCAAGCCTGACATGAACGAACCAAACAAACAATTCAAAACAAACAACATCTGATGCACAACCATGCACGAACCGAAGCCCGACCATGCACAACCCGAAGCCCCAGTGACACCCCCGGAGCCCGACCAGTTATTTAACCGGAGCCCGACCAGTTATAACCGGAGCCCGACCAGTTATTTAACCGGAGCCCGACCAGTTGTGTAACCGAAGCCCACCAGTTGTGTAACCGGACCCCGACCAGTTGTGTAACTGAAACCCCACCGGTTGTGTAACCGCAAGCCTAGCAAGTATACATCTCATCTAACCCCCACCAAGCTAAACAGCCCCAGAGACCAACCAAACTCCATTCCTAGCTCAACCAAACAAAAATCTCCTTAGCCCTACCTAAAACCCTCCACTTGCCCTAGAAACCAACCATGGAGGCCTAGCAAACAAACCTGGAGCACTAGTACACAAACAACACCTGGAGCACACCCATGCACGACCTGGAGCCCGACCATGCACAACCCAAACCCAAGATATCACACCCCTGGAGTTATGTAACCGGACCCCGAACCAGTTGTGTAACCAGACCCCGACCAGTTGTGTAACCGCAAGCTGACATGAACGAACCAAACAAACAATTCAAAACAAAAACAAATCAACAAAACAACACTGATGCACAACCATGCACGAACCGAAGCCCGACCATGCACAACCCGAAACCCCAGTGACACCCCCGGAGCCCGACCAGTTATTTAACCGGAGCCCGACCAGTTATTTAACCGGAGCCCGACCAGTTATTTAACCGGAGCCCGACCAGTTGTGTAACCGAAGCCCACCAGTTGTGTAACCGGACCCCGACCAGTTGTGTAACAGAAACCCCACCGGTTGTGTAACCGCAAGCCAAGCAAGTATACACCTCATCTAACCCCACCAAGCTAAACAGCCCCAGAGACCAACCAAACTCCATTCCTAGCTCAACCAAACAAAAATCTCCTTAGCCCTACCTAAAACCCTCCACTTGCCCTAGAAACCAACCATGGAGGCCTAGCAAACAAACCTGGAGCACTAGTACACAAACAACACCTGGAGCACACCCATGCACGACCTGGAGCCCGACCATGCACAACCCAAAGCCCAAGATATCACACCCCCGGAGTTATGTAACCGGAGCCTGAACCAGTTGTGTAACCAGACCCCGACCAGTTGTGTAACTGCAATCCTGGCATGAGCGAACCAAACAAACAATTCAAAACAACAACATCTGATGCACAACCATGCACGAACCGAAGCCCGACCATGCACAACCCGAAGCCCCCGTGACACCCCCGGAGCCCGACCAGTTATTTAACCGGAGCCCGACCAGTTATTTAACCGGAGCCCGACCAGTTGTGTAACCGAACCCCATCCAGTTGTGTAACCGAACCCCATCCAGTTGTGTAACTGTAAGCCTAGCAAGTACACATCTCATCCAACCCCCACCAAGTTGAACAGCCCCAGAGCCCAACCAAACTCCATACCTAGCTCGACCAAACAAAAATCTCCTTAACCCTAGCTAAAACCCTCCAGTTGTCCTAAAAACCAACCATGGAAGCCTAGCAAACAAACCTGGAGCACTAGTACACAAACACCTGGAGCACACCTATGCATGACTTGGAGCCCGACCATGCAGAACCCAAAGCCCTACAAATCACACCACCGGAGTTATGTAACCGGAGCCCAAACCAGTTGTGTAACCAGACCCTGACCAGTTGTGTAACTGCAAGCCTGGTATGAATGAACCAAACAAACAATTCTAAACAAACATCAAACAAACAACAACTGATGCACAACCATGCACGAACCGAAGCCCGACCATGCACAATCCGAAGCCCCAGTGACACCCTCTGGAGCCTGACAAGTTATTTAACCGGAGCCCGACCAGTTATTTAACCAGAGCCCGACCAGTTGTGTAACTGCAAGCCTAGCATTTATGAACCAAAACTCCCTCGAAGAACAACCATGCATGAACCAAAGCCCGACCATGCACAACCCGAAGCCCAAGTGCACCCTTGGAGCCAAGTAGTTATTTAACCGGAGCCCGACTTGTTGTGTAACCGGAGCCCGACGAGTTGTGTAACCAGAGTCTAACTAATTGTGTAACTGGAGCCTGACCAGTTGTGTAAACGCAGGCCGACCAGTTGTGTACCCGGAGCCCGACCAGTTGTGTACCCGGAGCCCGACCAGTTGTGTACCCGGAGCCCGACCAGTTGTGTACCCTGAGCCCGACCAGTTGTGTACCCTGAGCCCGACCAGTTGTGTACCCTGAGCTCGACCAGTTGTGTACCCGGAGCCCGACCAGTTGTGTACCCTGAGCTCGACCAGTTGTGTACCCGGAGCCCGACCAGTTGTGTACCCGGAGCCCGACCAGTTGTGCACCCGGAGCCCGACCAGTTGTGTACCCGGAGCCCGACCAGTTGTGTACCCGGAGCCCGACCAGTTGTGTACCCGGAGCCCGACCAGTTGTGTACCCGGAGCCCGACCAGTTGTGTACCCGGAGCCCGACCAGTTGTGTACCCGGAGCCCGACCAGTTGTGTACCCGGAGCCCGACCAGTTGTGTAACCACGAGGCTAGCATGCACGAACTGAAGCCTGACCAGTTATGTAACCGGAGCCCGTCCAGTTGTGTAACAGGAGCCCGACCAGTTGTGTACCCGGAGCCCGACCAGTTGTGTACCCGGAGCCCGACCAGTTGTGTACCCGGAGCCCGACCAGTTGTGTACCTGGAGCCCGACCAGTTGTGTAACCACGAGGCTAGCATGCACGAACTGAAGCCTGACCAGTTATGTAACCGGAGCCCGTCCAGTTGTGTAACAGGAGCCCGACCAGTTGTCTAACAAGAGCCCGACCAGTTGTCTAACAGGAGCCCGACCAGTTGTCTAACAGGAGCCCGACCAGTTGTGTTATAGCAAGCCTAACAAGCAAATATCTCATCCAACCCCCCACCAGTATGCTAAGTGGGGTGGCAAAGGGTCCATTTTGGGGCCAACCCCTTTTGTCATATACGTAGATGAGAATATTACAAACCACATCAAATTTGCAGATGACACTAAGACCTATAGTAAAGTTTGAAGTGAAAGCCACATTGAAACCTTACAAAGAGATCTACATGAATCCACAAATGGACAGATGACTTTTTAATGTCGATAAATGCAAGACCTTGAATGTGGGGCTATCTTGAGATGATTTCGAGGCTTTTTAGTGTCCCCCGTGGCCCGGTCCTCGACCAGGCCTCCACCACCAGGAAGCAGCCCGTGACAGCTGACTAACACCCAGGTACCTATTTCACTGCTAGGTAACAGGGGCATAGGGTGAAAGAAACTCTGCCCATTGTTTCTCGCCGGCGGCTGGGATCGAATCCAGGACCACAGGATCACAAATCCCGCGTGCTGTCCGCTCGGCCGACCGGCTCCCTAACAATCCACGTCACAACTACCAAATTGACAGCACTACCTTTCAACAGATAGATGAAGAAAGGACCTTGGAGTCACAATCCATCGCGTGAGGCATAAAACACAACACAACTAAGAATCCTCAACATTATCTTGGAGTCAGACTCCACCAATCACTGATAGTTGTACAACAAGTGGGAGCGGCAGTAAAAAAGCAAACCAAACCCTGGGCATAATCATGCGTATAAGGAAAAACAAAGTTTCTTGCCAAAGTTAAGTTCTGGTGCGCCCCCACATGAATTATTGCATCCAGGCATGGAGACCTCATCTTCAGAAAGACATAGCTGCTCTGGAGCCATGTCTTACCAGAGTTATGGAGCTATGTCTTACGACAAAAATCATACAGAGGTTAGTCATCTCTCGTATCAAGAACTGTTGAGGCTAACACTGCAAACCAGGCTTTACAGGGCGGGCTTCATAGAACCTTTAAATTCTAAACATTTGAAGGATGTCGATCAGGACATTGTCTTTAAAAGGTCAGATGTTACACGAACAAGGAGCAACGGGTTCAAATCAACAAGCCAGAAGTTGGACAGGAAACAGATGCTTTTTTTACCCATAGGGTTGTAAACCCGTGGAACCGCCTACCCGCCGAAGCCGTAAACGCCAAAACCCTGCTGGGTTTTAAAATACAGCTGGAAAAGATCATGAGGGCAAATGAGGAGGACCTTTGACAAGCCGCCGGCTTACTGTCCTCATCGAGGCCACTAGTGTTAGTGGCCCTCAGGTAAATTCAGTTCCTGGAGGGTGTCCCTGCTCCTTCGCGTGGGAAGTTGTTCATATATTACAGTATTTGTACACAGGACTGTCGCTTGTCACTAAACTACTTTTTAAAACTATTAACTTGATGAAATAATATTACCTTATACGCGAGAATAATTCCGAATTCGCACTTATTATTATTATTAACATCTTTATTGACGAAATCAATTAGCACTGCGATAAATTGAGGAATGCGGGTCGGTCGGCGGCGTAGGCGAGCCTGGCCTGAGGACAGGCGGCGGCGTAGGCGAGCCTGGGCTGAGGACAGGCGGCGGCGTAGGGGAGCCTGGCCTGAGGACAGGCAACTGTAAATGTTTCACCCTCCACATACTTCAAGTGCAAATAATTGCCAACAGAACCTAAATACCGAACCTACTATACGCCTAATTAAACAGAAATAAAATTAATTTATACACGATAAAAACTATTTTTATACACATTACATTTAAGTCGATAATAAATGCGTCTTGGGAGGTGGAGGCGGGGGGGGGGGGGTGGTCAACCGCGGGTTAACGAGCCTAGCCTGACGACGGGGTAGTTACACTCTGGGGAAGTGTATTCTACATAATATCCTACCCATATAATATTGGCAATCATGATCATCAAAATCTTCCACAATATCCGAGAGAGGACAGACTATTTAGCATTAGTGGAATACAAACATTTGAATACTACACAACCCGGATGAAAAAAAAAACAATACGAAACAATGACCCTCGGAGACATTACAAAAACTCATTGTTATAATAGCGAACAAATGTATAATGCATTAAGCATTGTAGGTGGAGGTAGATTATATATATTCATGCTACCTCCCAACTGCTCAGATAGCAAAAAAAAATTATCAGCCTTACCTACTCGGGAGCGACATACTCACGCCGCTGCTGCTCCTGACGACTGGCGGGGTCGGCGTGATGACCCGGAAGCGTCCAACCAACCCAGAGACCCCTGCCTAAAATTATTTGAACTCCATATTGAAATTCCTAGCGTATAGCGCCAGGAGTGTGTAAATTAATATTTATATATGCATTATAGGCATATATAGGCACAGATCTATAAATTACTAAAGTAATTTATAGATCTGAATACCATATATTGTCTAACAAACGAATTATTTAAGTTAATATTTTAATTATGCCAGATACAATTAAGTCTCATCGCACACAGGAGGATTCATCAGCGGATTTTTTAAACTTTTTGTTTATTTATATATAAAAAGAGTTCTTAAATTCTTGTAAAGCATAATGTTTTGGGCAGGTCCTTAATCCTAATTTTTTCCCCCAGAATACGACCTGCCAAATCGTTTAACAACCTATTCTCTGCTGGGTAAACAGTTAAGGACTGTCGCCCGGCCAGCAGGTCAAAGAGCCGGGCGCGCGCTTGACCACTGTAGCGAGTTAATACTCGCTCCATTATCTCATTGTCTTAATAGCATAACTAATTAGCACTAATTACAAAAGCTACAATCCTTTCCCCAATTACAGGTAATACTCTTCTCATCTTGTTGGAGGGAGCTGAGGTGTAATCACCATATAAGCAAGCGATATGAGGAATGGCACACGGGAGACATCTCCCGTCACGCAGGGTGCAGTCGCACCTCCACGATCTCCAGTATCAGCTCTTAATACTGGTAATGGCTCAAAAGGGCCACCACTTACGGGCTATTCATGCCCGTGCCACCTTTTAGGTGGCTTAATCTTCATCAATCAATCAATCAATGGAATAGCAGACAGTACAATTTCGAGTCAAGAATGTAGCACTCGGCGTAGGCAGTTCTAATCGTCTCCAAGACGCTACAGCTTCAACACAGAACAGACAGCAGACTAGGACCACATCCAGCTACAACGCTCTCCCTCATAGAGCTCCGCGACTTCGGCCTCACTCAGCTCTCTGCTCTGCTCCAAGCTCCATCTCAACGTCTACGACACTGCTGTATCCAGGACTACTAAATAAATATGAAACTCATTAAACACTGTGTATCTAATCTACCCAACAACTAACATAAACGTACGTTACATTGGTGACCCCGGAGAGTTGCGACGATACCCAGCCCACGACTGACTATAACATGGATTCTCACTGGACCTTCAATACTGCTGTTGCTTGCTGTAGACCGCTGCCACCTGTCATGGAACGCTGCCAACACCCTCGACACATCTATGATTTTCATCAGGATCATCTCTGCCTTTTCATCAACTACAGCTTGCAGCACCGCGAGCGTTACTTACTCATCTGACAGTTTCATCAGCAACTACATCATGTGGGATCTACAGCCTGTCCTGCCGTCTCTCCGTCGCTGCCAGGGCACTGCTTGTTCTACAGGGACTCCCACGACAGCTGCTCTTTCGTCAGATTCATCTACACGTTCACTGCATTCTGATACTCTGCTGAATCAAGCACTTTGCGCAGTACTGGACTTACAGCTTGCGTTTCCGACTCTTCGTCGCCTCCAGGACAATTCAGCTCTTGCAGTGATTCCCTCGTTGTCCTACCTACGTGCCTATATTACCTCCTATTGTCCTGGTGCCCGAGCCCATCCGCCCCGGATCTAAATGCTCCACCAGCGACCCAAGGACGCAACAATCATGCACATTCTTCTCACCTGCTACACCGAGCTTGTCCACACACTGCCTGCATCTTTTGGTACCGGACTACATGTTCCACAGCGACCCAAGGAACAGTAGTCCCGTATTTTTTGTTGTATTGTTTTTCTTCCATTCTCTGGCAGGGGGTGTCCTGTAGCGAGTAAACTTATACTCGCTCCATTATCTCATCATCTTAATGGCATAACTAATTAGCACTAACTACACAAGCCATAATCCTATCCCTATTTACATGAAACGGTTTTTCCACCTTCCTATCTTATTGTGAGGTGTAGTCACCGTATGTAAGCAAGCGATTTGAGAATAACAAACCACATTTCACGAGAGACATCTCCCGTCACGCAGGGTGCAGTCGCACCTCCACAGATCTCCAGTATCAGCTATTGATACTGGTAATGGCTCAAAAGGGCCACCACTTACAGGCTAGTCATGCCCGTGCCACCTCTTGGGTGGCTTAATCTTTATCAATCATCAATCGAATAACAAACCAATACAATTTCCAATCAAGAATGTAGAACTCGGCGTAGGCAGTTCTAATCGTCTCCAAGACGCTACAGCTTCGACATAGAACAGACAGCAGACTAGGACCACACCCAGCTACAACGCTCTCCCACATAGAGCTCCGCGACTCCGGGCTCACTCAGCACTGCTCTGCTCCAGGCTCCGTCTCAACGTCTACGACACTGCTGTATCCAGGACTACTAAATAAATATGAATCTCACTAAACACTCTGTATCTAATCAACCCAACAGCTAACATAAACGTACGTTACAAGCTCAACCCAACCCAACGTAACCCAAATCAAACCAATCTCATCCAACCTACTCTATCCCTTTGAAATGTATTTTTTTTATTGTCTCAATAAACATACTTGAACTTGAAGTGAACTTTAATGTTTTTTCGGCAGCTTTATTTCCTTAGTTTCCGAGGTGTTTTCTTTACCGTGTATGTTGTAATAAACTATTCCTATATTTACAGTTGTTTTTTCCTGTGAAGATTATTAAACAATGGTGATTATAAGGGCGCGGAAGTTCAGCCTGGCCAGGGCCGCCAGCAGCCCTTGGGCCCGCCCCGGCAGCTCCCAGTCTTTAATTTGGCACCTTTGTGGGACCTTTGTGAGACCTTGGTATAAGCCTAATATGTATATATACACTGGCTGCCTGTCCCCTTACACAATGATTTATTATTACCTATTATTTTATCATTTAATTTAAATATTAAATAAAATAATTTATTTAATTATTATAGTAAGTACTTAATAATTTAATAATAAGTAGTAAGTACATAAAAATGATTAAAAAGTACAGTTTAGTCATAAGAGATTCCTAGATTGGAATTCACTACCAAATTTCAATATATCCAAGAGAGAACTGGATAAGCACCTCCAAAGGATACCTGATCAACCAGGCTGTGACTCATACGTCAGGCTGCGAGCAGCCGCGTCCAACAGCCTGGTTGATCAGTCCAGCAACCAGGAGGCCTGGTCGATGACCGGGCCGCGGGGACGATAAGCCCCGGAAGCACCTCAAGGTATCCTCAAGGTAAGGTAAGGTATCCAAGTATTTTTAGTGTGAAATGCTGTTATTATATGCATAAATTGTTGTTTTAATAATATTACGCTTAACCACTTGCGCTGGACGGTAGAGCGACGGTCTTGTTTCCTACAGGTCCGCGTTCAATCCCCGACCGCCCAAAAAGTTGGGCACCATTCCTTTCCCCCGTTCCATCTCAAATCCGTATCCTGATTGATTGATGAAGATTAAACCACCCAAAAGGTGGCACGGGCATGAATAGCCCATAAGTGGTGGCCCTTTTGAGCCATTACCAGTATCAAGAGCTGATACTGGAGATCTGTGGAGGTGCGACTGCACCCTGCGTGACGGGAGATGTCTCCCGTGCCGTATCCTGATCCCTTCCGAGTGCTATATAGTCGTAATGGCTTGGCGCTTTCACTTGATAGTTCCCCACCCCCTGAATAATATTACGAGAGCAGTATTTATGGGCTATTCAAGCCCGTGCCACCTCTTGGGTGGCTTAATCTTCATCAATCGAGAGCAGTACGTCCTAATCAGACATTATATGATATCCTGAACAGTTGATAAATAAAAGTAATTGCAGAACTCCAGTTATCTAATACTTATCATAAATGGTATAAAACCTTATCATAAGCCAAGGGATTTGTAGATCAGTGTTTAAACGGAATTCGGAAGTAATAATAACACAGCTGATGCCATCTGTCGGCAGAAGAGAACACTATCAACTGGCTGGTCAACAATGGCCATAAGATACAGCTTACGCCATCTGTTGACATCAAATCACACTTATAACAAATTACCCTGCAAAATACAACTAACGCCATCTCGTTTTTTTCCAACGCACTATAAATAGCCAAACAGCAACCCATAAGGTGGGTTGTTGTGCTCGGGTAGGAGGTTCCAAGCTCCGCCCACGGATGGTATGGGGTGCATAATAAATGGCATATCATTGGTAGATATTCTTTGTTGACATTCACACAGCAGCCAATCACAGGAAGGGATCAGTTAAAGGCTCCATCCACTTAATAAATCATCTTTATTCAGCACACCATCCTTGCTTATGACATTCTGCTTCAACTTTAATCTACCTAAAAAGTGAAATGTTAAGTATTTAAAAATATTAATATAGTGATAATTAAATACTGCAGGACGTAACGAGTGTTACAGAAACATGGGCTGGCTACCTAACTTGTGACGTCGTCAGTGGGGTGTTGCCTCACACAAATAATATTGGCGATACAATGCCTCTGCCCTCTTATTGGTCTACATTATTCAGTTAGATGGAAATTTCTGTCTTGTATAAAACAGAAATTGTTGTTCTTTTGTACAACAACAAGGTTATTGAGCAAAAGGACGTATTTCTTATTTTGTGTTTTATTCATACAAGCGTTGGCATTCCCCGCAACAGCCAATCACAGGAAGGTATTTGTTGGAAACTCTGCCTTCAACAAAATTGATTCCTAATGAACTCTAACAATAAATTCGTTTAATAAACGAGTATTTAGGGTCAAGCTACAGATGAACATTATAGGATAACGGCGTTTTAGCTTGCAGCTTCGTTAGACAGAATCCCTGGTCTTAATTTTAAAAATAAAGAACTAAAAAGCGTATTTTATTGCTAACTTTTCGAGAAATAAATCCCAGTCTCATATTTGCGAACATTTATGCATTGATTTTTTGGCTTAAGTTCTTATCATAATCTCTTTTGCAATCTCAACACCATCTGGCTCGTATCTTGTAACTATCTTCGTTACTTAGCCTCAAAACCTTACATTTGTCTTACATATCCTCAACAGTAGATAAAAAAAAGTAATTGCAGAATTCTAGTTACCTAATACCAGCATGGTATAAAACCTTATTATAAGCTACCAGACGTATAGATCAGTGTTTAAAGTAATAATAATACATTATTATTAATGTAATAATATTATTAAAATAATAATAATACAGCTGATGCCATCTGTCGGCAGATAAGAACACTATCAACTGGCTGGTCAACAGGCCATAAGATACAGCTTACGCCATCTGTTGACATCAAATTACACTTATAACAAATTACCCTACAAAATACAACTAACGCCATCTGTTTTTTTCCAACGCACTATAAATAGCCAAACAGCAACCCATAAGGCGGGTTGTTGTGCTCGGGTAGGAGGTTCCAAGCTCCGCCCACAAGATGGTATGGGGTGCATAATAATAAAATGGCATATCATTGGTAGAAACTCTTTGTTGACATTCACACAACAGCCAATCACAGGAAGGGATCAGCTATAGGTGCCATCCACTTAGTAAATCATCTTAGTTCAGCCCACCAGTCCTGCTTATGGAATTCTGCTTTAACTTTAATTTACCCAAAAAGTGAAGTGTTAATTATTTAAAGTGTTAATAAAGTGATAATTAAATATTGCAGGATATAACAGATGTTATATAAAAATGGGTTGGCTACCTAACTTGTGACGTTATTATTGGGGGTTGCCTTAACACTACTCTGCTCTGCCCTCTTATTCTAGTAAATTATTCAGTTAATTGGAGATTTCTGTCAGGTGCAAAACCGAAACTATTGTTTTTTTCACAAAAACCTTGTTGTTGTGCACAAGGACCTATTTCTTAGTTTAAATTTTATTCATAAAAGAGTGTTGGTATTCCCTGCAACAGCCAATCACAGGAAGGTATCTCTGGAAGCTCCGCCTCCTTATGGACTCAGCACATCGCTCTAGCTCATGGCTCTCTGTTTCATCTCTTGTATATACAAACTATGACTTTTTTCGATTACTGTTATAATTAATAATATGAGATATAAAGTTTTTACACAAAATGGCTAAATTCTGCCATTAAATGGACTTTGTCTGGTATACATACAAACATACACCAATTTATTACCATTCATCCATTATTAATTTCAAATGTAATGTATACTGTCTAGTTTTTTCCTCTCGCCATTACATGGTGCAATATTTGAAAGTTGTCTATTTATTTATCGTTCTATCTATTGTCTTGTATTTATATTTACAAGCTTTCGTGCTTGGAAGAAAACTCTGCATTGAATTGGGACTAATTTATTAAATAATATTATTTAGTATTAATTAATATTTACAATTATTATTAATTTCAATTCAAATCAAATCAAATTAAATGTTTATTTAGGTAAGGTACATACATACAAGAGATTTACAGAGAGTGATGGATTTATAGATAGGGCTAGTACATACAATGCCTAAAGCCTTATTTATAGCTTTATAAATTATTTATAGCTTAGTTACTTTCATGTAACTCGCAATCGTACATCATTCCCGTTGATTGATTGACACATTTGTCAATCACACTGCACATATTGTGAAGTGTGAATTTAATCCTTGTGTAAACAATAGTCTCCGTGGTGTAGTGGTAAGACACTCGCCTGGCGTTCCGCGAGCGCTATGTCATGGGTTCGTATCCTGGCCGGGGAGGATTTACTGGGTGCAATTCCTTAACTGTAGCCTCTGTTTAACGCAACAGTAAAATGTGTACTTGGATGAAAAACGATTCTTCGCGGCGGGGATCGTATTCCAGGGACCTGCCCGAAACGCTACGCGTACTAGTGGCTGTACAAGAATGTAACAACTCTTGTATATATCTAAAAAAAAAAAAAAAAAAAAAAAAATCATAGTCTTAGTTAATTATGGGTTAAATGAGTCACAGAAGTTAACTAATCTATGTATACTAAGGCTACTACCAGAAGTAGAATGGTTGTTATAAGTGAATGCCAGAAGGAGGAGTCGCATCCAATAAACTCATCATATAACAAGTCAAATAGTGAAGTAGGCAAGGCCAGTAAGAATGAGGGGTTGATCCGCACAATTTCTTCAGAAGGTCAGATGTAACACAAACAAGGAGCAACGGTTTCAAGCACAACAAGCCACAATGTAGGACCGACAACAGGAGACGCTTTTTCACCCACAGGGTTATTAACCCAAGGAACCGCCTACCCGCCGAAGCCGTAAATCCCAAAATTCTGTTAACTTTTTAAAGTACAGCTGGAAAAGATCAACAAGGCAAATAGGGGGGCCCTTCGACAAGCCGTCGGCTTCTTGTCCTCGTCGAGGCCGCTAGTGTTAGTGGCTCTCAGGTAACTCAGGTACACTCGGGTAAACTCAGGTATCTCAGAGTGAAACGTTGTTGATTCGTATTTTATATTTTTAATACAACAAAAAATGAATTATATAATGTTACGATTATTATGATGTCCATTATTAATCAATGTGCCCAGAAATTTATTCCCCTTAAATAAATAAACATTATTATCATTATGATTGACTAAATCTAGTCCTTGAAGACTAGATCAGTTGTGAACGCCAGCTAGCGCACAAGTACATGAGCGCCCAAAATTATTTATTTATTTATATATATACAAGTAGGTACAATGGGTTTATGAGAGTACATAGCATTGGTGTTCATACATTCTTGTAAAACCACTAACACGTGTAGCGTTTCGGGCAGAACACAACTTTAACTTTACCTATACTTTTTATGTCAACTTTACTTCTACACAATAGACATATGGAGATAGGCGTGCGTTTTTATTAATTAATTAATACACTTTCACACAGCGGTGGCGCCAGACATGGTTACCAAGTTTTCTCTCGTGTCCGCATAAGTGACTCCGTCTGGAATCTCGAGAAAAAATATTGTATAAATTCCAAATTCTATCCGATCTACTTGGGGGATAGTGTACAAATGTTTGCCATGAAATGTACGTTTTCTCTAACAGCCGAAGTGCTTATTTCAGAGAACGGCATAGCATTGAATCATCGTGGTAAAACAATTGTATTATTGACACGACGAGTATAATCGACGTAGTTGTTTTATTTGTTGCCGGTTAAACGCATTCTTACGTGACGTTTTATGCTTATGTTCTTCTAGAACATTCTATTGCAAACACATTGGTACAAAAATGAAATACGTACATCGAAAATTAATGTCAGGACAGTGAAATGAATATACACTTTTGAATGCGGGTTTCGCCGATATTCCACCCCGGGTAACACTTCGGCCACTTCCCACACTCGTGTGGGTGGGCTGCGACATTGATTCTATATTTATATGCCTATGTCCGCGTAGGGAATTTTATTGCGATTTTAGTGATATCAAAATAACGCTGTAGGACAAGTGTGGAGTTGGCAACCCTGAAGATAGTAGAAACGTTGCTGTCTGTTGTTGACACCCCCGGAGCTCTACCAGTTATTTACCTGGACCCCCGACCAGTTGTGTAATTGGATGCCTAGTATGAACGAACCGAACAAACAACATCTGAAGCACGACCATGCAAGAACCGAAGCGCGACCATGCACAACCCGAAGCCCGACCAGTTAAGTAACCAGAGCCCAACCAGTTGTGTAACCAGAGCCCAACCAATTGTGTAACCGGAGCCCGACCAGTTATTTAACCGGAGCCTGACCAGTTGTGTAGAAGCCTGACCAGTTGTGTAACCGGACCCTGACCAGTTGTGTAACAGCAAGCCTAGCATGAACGAACCAAACAATTCAAAACAAACAACATCTGAAGCATAACCATGCACAAACTGAAGCCCAACCATGCACAATCCGAACCCCAAGTGACACCCCCGGAGCCTTACCAGTTATTTACCTAGACCCCCGACCAGTTGTGTAACTGGATGCCTAGTATGAACGAACCGAACAAATAACATCTGAAGCACGACCATGCAAGAACCGAAGCCCGACCATGCACAACCCGAAACCCAAGTGGCACTCCCGAAGCCCGACCAGTTAAGTAACCAAAGCCCAACCAGTTGTGTAACCAGAGCCCAACCAGTTGTGTAACTGGAGCCCGACCAGTTATTTAACCGGAGCCCGACCAGTTGTGTAACAGAAGTCTCACCAGTTGTGTAACCGGACCCTGACCAGTTGTGTAACCGCAAGCCTAGCTTGAACGAACTGAACAAAATCATCTGAAACAACTATGCACGAACTGAAGCCTAACCCCATGCACAACCTGAAGCTCAAGAGACACCCCCGGAGCTTGACCAGTTATTTACCTGGACCCCGACCAGTTCTGTAACTGGAAGCATAGTATGAACAACCTGAACAAACAAAATCTGAAGCCCGACCATGCACAACCTGAAGCCCAAGTGACAATCCCGAAGCCTGACCAGTTATGTAACCAGAGCCCGACCAGTTGTGTAACGAGAGCTCGACCAATTCTGTAACCGGACCCCGACCAGTTGTGTAACCGCAGGCCTAGCATGAACAAACTGAACAAAAAACATCTGAAGCACAACCATGCATGAACCAAAGCCCAACCTTGCACAACTAGAAGCCCAAGTGACACTCCCGGAGCCCGACCAGTTATTTAACCGGAGCCCGACCAGTTATTTAACTGGAGCCCGACCAGTTATTTAACCGGAGCCCGACCAGTTGTGTAACCAGAGCCCGACCAGTTGTGTAACCGAACCCTGACCAGTTGTGTAACCGAACCCCCAACCAGTTGTGTAACTGGAAGCCTAGCTTGAACGAACTGAACAAGAAACATCAAAAGAACAACATATATGAACCAAAGCCCAACTATACACAACCAGAAGCAGAAGTGACATTCCTGGAGCCTGACCAGTTATTTAACCGGAGCCCGACCAGTTATTTAACCGGAGCCCGACCAGTTGTGTAACTGAAGCCCCACCAGTTGTGTAACCGGACCATGACCAGTTGCGTAACTGCAAGCCTAGCACAAATGAACCGAACAAAAAACATCTGAAGCGCAAACATGCACTAACCAAAGCCCGACAATGCACAACCCAAAGCCCAAGTGACACCCCCAGAGCCCGACCAGTTCTTTAACCGGAGCCCGACCAGTTATTTAACCGGAGCCCGACCAGTTATTTAACCGGAGCCCGACCAGTTATTTAACCGGAGCCCGACCAGTTGTGTAACTGAAGCCTCACCAGGTGTGTAACTGAAGCCTCACCAGGTGGGTAACCGGACCCTGACCAATTGTGTAACTGCAAGCCTAGCATTAACGAACCAAACAAACAACCTCTGAAGCACAACCATGCATTAACCGAAGCCCAACTATGCACAACCCATAGCCCAAGTGACACCCCCGGAGCCCGACCAGTTAAGTAACCAGAGCCCGACCAGTTGTGTAACCGGAGAACGACCAGTTATTTAACCGGAGCCCGACCAGTTGTGTAACAGAAGCCTCACCAGTTGTGTAACCGGTCCCTGACCAGTTGTGTAACAGCAAGCCTAGCATGAACGAACCAAACAACATCTGAAGCCCGACCATGCACAACCCGAAGCCCAAGAAACACCCCCAGAGCCTGACCAGTTATGTAACCGGAGCCCAACCAGTTGTGTAACTGGAGCACGACCAGTTGTGTAACCAAACCCCAACCAGTTGTGTAATTGCAAGCCTAGCATGAACGAACCAAACAAAAAACATCTGAAGCAGAACCATGCATGTACCGAAGCCTGGCCATGCACAACCCGAAGCTCAAGGACACCCCCGGAGTCCAACCAGTTATTTAACTGGAGCCCGACCAGTTATTTAACCGGAGCCCGACCAGTTATTTAACCGGAGCCCGACCAGTTATTTAACCGGAGCCCGACCAGTTATTTAACCGGAGCCCGACCAGTTATTTAACCGGAGCCCGACCAGTTATTTAACCGGAGCCCGACCAGTTATTTAACCGGAGCCCGACCAGTTATTTAACCGGAGCCCGACCAGTTATTTAACCGGAGCCCGACCAGTTATTTACCGGAGCCCGACCAGTTATTTAACCGGAGCCCGACCAGTTATTTAACCGGAGCCCGACCAGTTATTTAACCGGAGCCCGACCAGTTATTTACCGGAGCCCGACCAGTTATTTAACCGGAGCCCGACCAGTTATTTAACCGGAGCCCGACCAGTTATTTAACCGGAGCCCTACCAGTTATTTAACCGGAGCCCGACCAGTTATTTACCGGAGCCCGACCAGTTATTTAACCGGAGCCCGACCAGTTATTTAACCGGAGCCCGACCAGTTATTTAACAGGAGCCCGACCAGTTGTGTAACCGATTCCCCCTCAGTTGTGTAACCAGACCCCGACCAGTTGTGTAACCCCAAGCCTAGGAAGTATACATCTCATCCAACCCCCACCAAGCTAGACAAACAGCCCCAGAGCCCAACCAAACTCCATTCCTAGCTCTACCAAATAAAGACTTCCTTAGCCCTACCTAAAACCTTCCACTTGCTCTAGAAACCAACTATGGAACCATAGCAAACAAAAATTGAGCTTTGTACGAAAAAAAGAAACCCGGATTTCTAGCAAACATACAACCACGGAGGCCTAGCAAACAAACCTGGAGCACTAGTATACAAACAACCCCTAGACCACAACCATGCACGAACCAGAGCCCGACCATGAACAACTAGAAGCCCAACAAGTCATCCCCGGATCACGAAAAGTTGTGTAATCACAAGCCTATGAAACAAATATCTCATCCAACCACCCCCCCCCACCAATGTGCTAAGTGGGGTCCCACAGGGGTCCATTTTGTGGCCAACCCTTTTTGTCATACACATCATGACATAGATGAGTATATTACAAACCACATTAAATTTGCAGATGACACTAAGACCTATGGTAAAGTGGGAAGTGAAAGTCATATTGAAACCTTACAAAGAGATTTTCATGAACTCCACACAAATAGTTAGATGACTTTTTAATGTCGATAAATACAAGACCTTGTATGTGGGGCACAACAATCCACGTCCCAAATACCAAATTGACAGCATTACCTTTCAACTGATAGATAAAGAAAAGGACCTTGGAGTCAGTCAGAATCCATCACGTGAGGCATAACAATACACAACACAACTACCAAATCATCATTATCTTGGAGTCAGAATCCTCCAATCACTGACAGTTGTACAACAAGTGGGAGCGGCAGGAAAAGAGCAAACCAAATCCTGGGAATAGTCATGCGTAACTTTACCTTCAAGGAAAAGAAAGTAGACCTTCAATTATATAAGTTTCTGGTGCGCCCCATGAATTATTGCATCCAGGCATGGAGACTTCATCTTCAGAAAGACATAGCTGCTCTGGAGCCATGTCTTGCGACAAACATCATACCAGAGCTTAGCATCTCTCGTATCAGGAACGGTTGAGGGCCACAGTGCTAACAACACTGTAAACCAGGCATGACAAGGCGGATTTCATAAAACCCTTTAAAATACTAAATAATTTGGAGGATGTCGATCAGGACAATGTCTTCAAAAGGTCAGATGTTACACGAACAAGGAGCAACGGGTTCAAACTCAACAAGCCAGAATGTTGGACAGGAAAGAGGAGATGCTTTTTCACCCATAGGGTTGTAAACCCGTGGAATCGTTTACGAAGCCGTAAACGCCAAAACACTTCTGGGTTTTAAAATACAGCTGGAAAAGATCATCAGGGCAAACGGGGGGACCTTTGACAAGCCGCCGGCTTACTGTCCTCATCGAGGCCACTAGTGTTAGTGCCCCTCGGGTAAATTCAGTTTCTGGAGGTGTCCTCGCTCCTTCCCGTTAGGAAGGAGGATTGTATACAGGACTGTTGCTTGTCACTAAACTTAGTTTTTAAACTATTAACGTAATGAAATAATACTACCTTATGCGAAGAATCGTTTTTTCATCCAAGTACACATTTTACTGTTGCGTTAAACAGAGGCTACAGTTAAGGAATTGCGCCCAGTAAATCCTCCCCGGCCAGGATACGAACCCATGACATAGCGCTTGCGGAACGCCAGGCGAGTGTCTTACCACTACACCACGGAGACTGCTAAACTTTCTACTCTAATACACCTACACTTTCGACACTAATCTCAGAATCCGTATTATTGTTGGCAACTTTATTGTCTGAAAAGGAATTCGGACACAAGTCCATCAGAATTAAGAAACCTGGGGAAAAGCCCAGGATGAAGCAATATAAACTGAAACCTCTACCATATAAACTATTTAAATTTAACATTATTAACAAATATTTAACCCTATTTTCTACATTTATTGATTCTTATAATACTACCTGATCTCTAGATCGTTGTACACATTATAAACTATGAATATATGTAATTTTATCTAAGTCACCTGATCATTGTGCCTTCTGCTTCAGAGCCACCTACGATTCTCTATCACTTTCTGAACTTCCAAGGGTACGTAAAACCTGAGCCACCAATAATTACAGCAAATCTGCAAATATGAAATTCGGTCAAACATTTTCACGCAGTTCACTAAAATTCTGTGTAGTTTTAAAAACATTTAGCAGAAAATTTGTATATTTGACTAACATTTAATAATAGATATTACTAAAAGTTGACAAAATTTGTAAAATTGACAAGAAACTAGCTGTACTTATACTTTAAATGTAAAACATTTAAAAAAATCCAGAAATATATTAAGTTTGATATAAAATCATTTGTACTAAAATTAAATATTGTATAGTGAACAATTATCAAATTTACTTGTTTGAGAAAGCTCAATCATCGATAAGTATTTTCTGCTGTAGTGAGAACAATTTAAATAGGAAAAGATGTGAGGAATAATTATTATAAGGATGGATAAGTTGTATGGAAAAACAACTTATTAGATTAAAAAAATATTAAATATAAACTAGTTGAGCTGAAAGAAAAAAATTATGTTTAAGAGAAATAGTGCAGTAAACAGCCATTGTAAATTGTCATAAACAAGAGTATAAAAAAATAAAAAATAATAAATTATAGATAAATGCAATTAAGATACACAAAATTTATTCAGCGTGATTAGGCTGATTTATTTTATACACAAATTGCTGAAAAGAAAGCAATTATACAATTAAGCTGTAAAAAAGAAAAATGTCAAAGAAATAAGTTGTTTGGAAAAATCCAATTTCAATGCGGATAACAATGTCAAAAATAATTTGAGGAGTAAGAGCAATAATCATGCTTAAGAAAAACATTAGTCAATATAAATATCATAGGTTATGCGTAACAATTACTGAAAATGACATTATTAGGCTGAAAAATTAAAAGCAATTACACAAAAATTTATACACCATTTTTAAGTAATTAAGATGAAAAGCAAAATTTTATAAATAGGCTGTAAAATAAGCATTATATAATTAACCTGTAATTATAGGACCTATACAAACTGGTTGTAAGGAAAACAATAAATATACACACAAGTACAAGTAAATCTATTTAAATAGGCTGTAAGAAAAGTTATTTATCTGTAAGGAAAGTATTCATATATGTTGAAAAATAGGTTATTCATATAAATAGGTTATTAATACACTGCAAATGAAAATAATTATATACATTGTCTATTTAGAAATCAATATGAGGTCTTTAATGGACAAAATCAATAAACCACTGTAATATAATACAAAATCACTTTGTAAGGGAAATACCTTTGGAATGTAAGGAAATATTAAAAAACACATAGGCTGTAAAGGAACAAATTATGCTGCTAAGAAAAAATACTTTCATTATTAGTGTAAAAAAAATCTCAAAACCATTTAGTATAAATTGTATAAAAAATGATTGTGTAAAAAATTAATTACAAGAAAATAATGTAAACTCTCGGGGTTACCTAGAGCACAGGCGTGCCCCAGGACTACCCAGAGTAAAGACGTGCCCAGGATAAAGGCATACTTCAGGACTACTTGGGGTCAAGGTGGCCCACAAGCCAACCTAGGGTTAAGTCGTGGGCCCGGACTACCTGGGGTAAAGGTGTATCCAGGATTATCCATCCGGGATAATGGATTGCCCCAGTACTGCCCAGGGTAAAGTCGTGCCCCCGGACTACCTGGGGGTAAAGGTGTATCCAGGACTATCCATCCGGGGTAATGAAATGCCCCAGTACTGCCCAGGGTAAAGGCATACCCCTGGATTACCTGGGATAAAGGCGTGCCCAGGACTATCCAGAGTAATCAAGAGACTTGGCAAAAATAATACCTGTTGCAAATTATTATAAACCTACCAAACGAGTTTTAAGATTTCCCACATAAAAAAAATATAGACAAGATTTATTTAATACTGTATATTCACTGCCCATTCATTCTACAAAACCATAAACTGAAGATAAACAAATTATTTGAAATATAAACAACTTCATAATGAATACAAAATACATATCACAACCAAAATCTTATGGCACTTAGACCAACAAGTTGCTGATCGTGTACTCACCTATACCAGCTGTTTTTGCACCAACTGGGGACATACCAACAGTTGGTACTCACCTATACCAACTGTTTTTGCACGAACTAGGCACCAGCTCCAGTGTCTGTCTCCTAAATTTCGACTAACAGAAGTAGTCGACCCACTCTCATACCTATTTTTGAATCCTTTTATAGTCGGTCTCCACTATCTTCTTTAAAGTTTTTTCTCCATTTACCGCCCAACAGTTGAGTAGATAAGACAAAGATGAGGCAATTAATCTGGAAAGAAAACATGAAAAATTAAAATATTATTTTGGCTACCAAATCTTGCAATGACAAATTTAAGACATTTTCTTGAAAATAATAAATCTTAAATTTGCAATTAGTTAAATTTCAGTACTTTTGATTTTTACAGTATTTTAACTTTATACTGAAAGTGCATTTTTGCCTAAGGCAAATACATTTTTAAGAACAGGCAATACTTTAACAACAAAGATGACACGGTATTGGCATCTTTGCCAATTCGCGCATTTTAAAGGTTGCTCCAGTAAATCACCTCGTCTGGAGGTGATTTACTAGGCGATTGGTAGCGTCTGGAGTTACCCTTATCTTATAAGAGATTAAGGCATCGGATTCTATAAATGGTTTGATTGTACAACGGGAGCTTTGCTCTAGATATATTCATATATCGTCCTACACCAGTTTTCTCAATTACTGTACTGCTAGGTGCAGTACAGGGGACGAACAGTAACGAAACGATAATGCGAGTTAGGCGAAACTCGCCTCATAATGCGGAGGGAGGGGGGGGGTGGAGATAAGGGGGAAGAATGCAGGCGGGGGGCGAGGAGGTAATGCGTTGTGTGAGGGGTATTATGCGTGGTGCAAAGTGGAGGGGTGAGGAGAGAAATGTGGATGGGGGAAGAGTNAATAACACTTTCCTGCTGTCGGCGAAGCAAAAAAAAACTCTGCCCTTGTGCTTAGGCGTTTTCGCGCGCCTAAGCGGTAAGACCAAAAAGTGTATACTCTTTTTACTGTCCTGACACTAATTGTAGCCGTACGTATTTAAATTTGGTATCACTGTGTTCACAATAGAATTGTCTATAAGAACATACATATAAAATGCTGCCAAAGCATAAGGAATATCAACACCAAATAAAAAAACTATTGACATCACTTGCCGAGAGCGCCAAACAGCAACAAAATGTTTCCACTCTCTTAATGATTGCGAAGAGCACATATCCTACATCGTTGATTATGGTATCATGGAACCGCAATAAAATTCTCTATACGGACATATGCATATAAATATAGAATCAATGTCGCAACCGACCCACAAGACGGTGGGAAGTGGCTGAAGTGTTACCCGCGGCGGCATATCGGCGAAATGTGTATATTCAATTCACTGTCCTGACATTAATTTTTGGATGTACGTATTTAATTTTTGTACCAATGTGTTCGTAATAGAATGTTCTAGAAGAACATAAGTATAAACCGTCACATAAGGATGCGTTCGACCGGCAACAAACATAAAAAAAACTACGTCGATCGTACTCGTCGTGTCAATAATACAATTGTTATACCAAGATGATTCACTGCCATGACGTTTTCTTTAATAAGCTCTTCGGTTATTAGAAAAAACGTAAATTTCATGGTGAACATTTCTAAACTATTCCCAACAAAATCGGATAGAAAATGGAATTTATACAAATATTTTATCGTTGCACGCACGGGTGCGAATCGAAACCAGAACCTTGAGAAAAATAGTGCACTAGACCGCTTGAATCAAAAGCACGAAATTAATATATAAATACAAGCATGATCTGAGAAAATCAGTTGTAGCAGTGTGGGGAATTGAATCTGTCGTTTTGGTGGATACCTTCTCACAGCCTACGAGAAGGCACTAGAGAATTCATACTTCCCAATACATTCCTAGACACCTGCTTCATCCCGAAGGGAAGCGAACTATGAGGGGGGGTGGAAGCGCTAAGCCATTACGATTAAATAACAATTGGAAGGGATCTAGATAAGGATTATAGGGGGGGGGGGGGGAAGGAATGGTGCCCAACCACTTGTGGACGGTCGGGATTGAACGCCGACCTGCATGAAGCGAGACTGTCGCTCTACCGTGCAGCCCAAGTGGTTGGACTGCTTCATCCCGAGCATACTAGCACAGGTAAAAACAAGTGGCAGGCAAATAATGAGATTGTGTATAAAAAATAATTAATGTGTCGCACTTCAAACAAAAATGTTTTTTCAGTAATATTTTACTTACTTTCGTTGTATATTCTTGAATTTAAAATAGAAAAGCCAGTTATAGACATTAAATAAATAGAAGTCTGGACACTGTCCCTTAATTACAAAATAAGTTTAAATTATATTTGCAACTACATTATAGAAAACTGTTGAAGAAGCTTATGGTGAAAAAAGGTTTTAAGTAAAAAGTATACAATTGCACAAAGCATGCATGATGAAGCAGTCTGACAGTCATAGTTTACCTTGTCTTCAGGCACGCCGCCTCTTGGGTAGGGTACTCCCAGTCTATATCTATACCGTCGAAGCCATGCTCCTTAAGGAGTGCTATGGAGGTGTCGACGAACGTCTTCCTCAATGCTGGGTCTCCTGCCACTGGGTACGTGATGGGAAGATTATGGCAATTATGGGCACATACAAACATTTAGTGGCAACTATTTGTTTTCAAAATACTGAATGTCAATAATGTATTGACTAAATATTTTTAGTCAGGATTTTTTTAGTAGGCTTCATTTCACTCGGATGGATGAGATTTTTGAGTACTAGTTCTTCAAAGAATTTTACTAAGACTATCACCAACAAGAGAATAAGCAGGAGTAAGCAATATTATTTAGATGACGCTTGTAAATTAATCCAAACGTGATGCAAAATCTGTTATAAACACATTACTGACACGCTAATATAATGGAAACAATACGGAGAGTTTTAATATTGATTATAAATGGTTCGATTGTTCATAAAAAAAATACCCGGACACTATTTCAATTATGGCAACCTTTAACTAGGTTTATTTTAGTCCAATGCACTTTTGTTATGCCAAAACCAAAGTGTCAATAGCTGACTGCCATAGTATGTGTATGTGACTGCAGCCCGCCCTCTCGATTTGTCACAACGTCTCAAAAACGATTTACTAGAATGCCCGAATCTAACCTGACCGAAAGTGCGATAATTGAACGAGCTGCTTTGTTTACGGGCTATTCATGCCCGTGCCACCTCTAGGGTGGTTAATCTTCATCAAACAATCAGCTGCTTGAATTATAGTACATCACATTTTGACGTTTGGGAGTTTTAGTCAAAATACTATGAATTATTCGAGATGATGATAGGTTGTTCCTGAACCTTGCCCGAAACGCTACGCGTACTAATGGCTTTAGGTATTGTACGTACTATCTCTATCTTTAAATCCATTATTATGTAACTCAATGGATGTACCTTTACCTGAATAATAAATCTAATCTAATCTAAACCGGACGGGTGAGCTTCAACACGTCCTCTAGACTAATACATCCTATTTCGCACGTTATTTTGATTTTGATTTTTTTTTTGATTTTATGGTTCACAACGTACAAATTACAAAGTCCCACTAGAAGCAGTAGCCCACTAATATCACGTTTTCTATCTCATCAAGATTGTAACTCGCTTAGCTAAATGAATTGTGGGTTCGGTTCCTGAGCCCATGATGTGTGTCTGTAACCCTTTCCACTTTCCGCCCAGTAGAAGGGTATGGGGTGCATAATAAATGAACTAAACTATGACTCGGTAGGTTAGGCTAGGTTTGGTTAGATTAGGTTATGTTAAGTGGGTTGCTTGGGTTCGTGTGTTTCTGGTTCGGTTAGCACTTGTATTTTGAACGTTGTAGCAAATTAAGAGAACGGACAGAGTGTGCAGTACAATCACCTTGGAGAAGTTTGTGGAGCCTTCGTTCCAGCCACCGACGCTCAACAAGGTCAACAATGCAGGATTTTGTTCCTTGAGGGCTGTAAACCTGTCAAAGGCGCACTCTCCACCGTTCTCGCAGAGTTCATGGAATGGGTCGAGTACCTGCGAGTGAAAAACCAAATTTAACCATATAATGTAAATTAGATATATAAACTGTCACGGTCAAGGAAAACAAACAGGATTTTTATCCAAACAGTAGACACAAATTCAATTGCATTTTGCACAAAGAGTTCCTGAGAATATATTATATATTACAGCACCTGGATCTCCCCAGTGGGATTGAGGCCAGCAAATGCGAAGATAAGGTGAGTGCAAATTTTGGTATCTATGTCCTCCACGTCAAATTTACCATTACCGCTGCGGTACACGGCCCATGACTGCAGGTAGCACACCACCACACACCTGCAGGCAAAATATGATGAAAGATAATGCAGGCGAAGAGTCACAATAACGTGGTTGAAGTATGTTGACCAGACCACACAAGATGGAGAGCACTATTTTTCTTCAAGAATCTAAGGTTTATTTGTTGGAACTTTGGTAAGCAGCTTAGCTGTATTCTTCTTCTTCATCTTAAATCCTAATTATGTGTAGTCAATTACCATAATGATTAAGATGTGCACTGGTAACAGCACTCTTAACAATTTAGACAAAGATTCTTCTAAATCCCAGCAAGGCTATGAAGAATGCTTGTTATATCAAAGGAGACTGGGCGCATTACTATGTTCAATTCTAGATCTTGTCTATTTTTTCTATTGGTAGAGGTGGGTATTGTATTATTAAGAAGCAAATATTTAATGTTTGCCAGGCCAGTGACCACTTGAGTAACATTAGTAATTGGGAACTGGTAACTTTAATTGTTAGCGAGTTGTATAGAATAACTCTGACAGGGAATATCAGTGAAGTTCAATTCTGGTGTGATATTCACAGGTTTAGTATACCATCTATAGTTAAAACTTGATGGCAGAATTAGATTGAGGTTTAAAGCTTTGTAAATGTGACATCAGCTATAAAAGAGTGGAAGGGAACTATCAAGAGAATGGACCAAGCCATTACACTTCTATGGCATTGGAAGATAAGAATTGATAGATTGAATTGATTGAAAGATAAGAGTTCAAGATAAGAATTGGTCAAAATAAGAATTTGGGATTGAACGGAGGGGGGGGGAGGGAATGGTGCCCAACCACTTGGACGGTGTGTGTTTATCAAGTTTAGGGATTTGAGCAGAGATGCCACAATCAACAAGTATGTTGTTTGAAGACAGAATTTTTGTTGTAATTCCAATAGATGATTTTTTTCTGGGGATGGACTAGACATATGTGGGCAATGTGAATGCAAATATCGTATGAGGATGTATGGGGCGTAATATAGGTCTAAAATTAACTTTGCAGAGTAAAGTGTCAACTTCCTCTCAAGTGAACGAAGAACCTTAGAAACATAGTAAGGATTTATATCTGATTATTGACATACCGTAACTCATTCGGTCATAAGAAAACATATGACTGCAATTGCTAATATTTACATAAATTTACATAAATTATAACGAAAATGCAGTGGAAATAAATTACACCGACGTCTGAAACACTCGAGCAGAGCCACAACAGACACCCAGTCTCACAAACACAATTTCCCGAATAAAGGAATGACTAATCAGAAGCAGGGAAACTTGCTAATATAGGGAAAGTCGAACGACGCTGCCTGTGCAACCTGTCCTCCTTAAACCTGTCCTCCTACAACCTGTCCTCCTACAAAGAACGTCGCTTTTCGCTCGTATGCGTTACACAAGGCCAAAAATTGTCGTACTAGAAAATGAAGCGGCTGGTGAAAGTGACGTACTATCCCATTTTCTGTTTTAGGTCCTCTGGTAGGTTAAGAGAGGATACTGTATTAATCATTTTTTTGACGTTGGCAAACATTGGAGGACGGGGGCCTGTGAAACAAAGACATTATACATATAATATATCATTCGGTTGGACATAGTGTAACACAAATGCTTATAACGTTAGAAAGAACCAACGAACCAGTTAGAGTGAGCGTGAGGGGCGAGTACCGTAATCACTGTCAGGAACTTCATGACGATGGTGGTATAGATGCCTGCGGCCGCTCCCTAAGTACTTTTCCCTGCTCGTTATCTCTGCATAGTTCACAGGTAATGCTGAAGTGTACCATTTTGTCTTCCATGTACATGCGTATAGGGTCTTTTTTTTATTGCAAGGATATTCCTGCGCGGGATAAGGTCTCTGGCGGCTCACTAAATAAAAATAAATAAATATAAATATGTTATTCAGGAAAGGTACATACATAGAGAGATTTTACATAAGTTGATCGATTTATAGATAGAGCTAGTACATACAATGCCTAAAGCCACTATTACGCAATGCGTTTCGGGCAAGAAAACATTAATATCTAAAACTTAATGCTAATTGAACAAAAAGAATAAAATGTTTTGAGAACAGATACAAATAAAGGTACAAAAAAAAGGGGGGAACATGACTGAAAAGCAGCACAAATACAATATGTAGACAAACAGCGTTGAATAAGAAAAAAAAAAAAAAATAAGACATGGGTTGACAATAGAGGGGTAAGGTAGGTTACAGGGAGTTTAACAGGTAGTGTTTAGTTTTAATCTTAAACTGGTTGAGAGAGGTACAGTCTTTAACATGGTTGGGAAGGTCATTCCATATTCTGGGTCCCTTGATTTGTAGAGCATTTCTAGTTTGGTTAAGTCGTACTCTTGGAATATCAAAACTGTATTTATTTCTGGTGTGGTGCTCATGGGTTCTGTTACAGCTTTCAATGAAGCTTTTGAGGTCAGGATTGGCATTACAGTTCAGCGTTTATATATGTATAATACACATGAGAGAATGTGCAGTGACTTAATATCTAACATATTGAGAGATTTGAGTAGGGGTACCGAGTGATGTCTGGGGCCAGAGTTGGATATTGTCCTAATAGCAGCTTTGTGTTGAGTAATTAGAGGACGTAAATGATTTTGGGTAGTAGAACCCCAAGCACAAATACCATAGTTGAGATATGGATAGATGAGGGAGTAATAGAGAGTCACCAGGGCAGGGCGGGGTACATAATATCTGATCTTGGAAAGAATGCCAACAGTTTTTGAAACTTTTTTGATATATTTAGAATGTGTCCCTGGAAATTAAGCTTGGTATTCCTTTCTGTCTCAGGCAGTTGATGAGTATTTCTGACGCCTGTGTTGGCTTCAGTAAGGTTATGGCCAATGTGTTTAACAACTTCGCGCTGTTAAATCTCGGTTGAAAGCTTGTTTGGTTTGTAACTCTGCACTGTGTTAGATAATGTTCCAGTGGTCTGTTGTGCTTCGTTCCACAAAATGCTGACAATGCCTCTGTTCTTCTGGAACATGTAAGTCTATTTGCCATGCACATGGGTATCTAAGTTTGATGCGATGCAAATGCATTTCTGTTTTTCAATTATACCCTTTTCTTAAAATCAAGAGTTCGTAGTTGGATGAATTCTTGTACCAACCCGCAGATCCTGACATTGCAGCTGTTGCATTATGGTCACTGTACATCTTCTGCACCGCTTTATAGCTAGATATTTTCTTAATCTGTGCTAGTCTCTGTTGTATGTAAATGTCTACATTCCCTCTCTCTTGGAAATTTTAGCCAAATGTCCCCAGTTTGCTAACTGTAGGTAGTAACTGAGTGATTGTAACCTATCCACCGCTGCCCACTGGATGGGGGGCGGTGTGCAGGACAAACATATAAATTGTGACACTAGCTCTCCACATATGTCAGTTGCTTAATTTAGAACCTGTACTTGAGGTCGATCTCTAACCCATTGTTGATGTGACGACTTATATAGAGTTTTGTAACTAGCTCATCAAGATTGTAACTTGCTTAGCTAAATGAATTGTGGGGTTCAGTCCCTGAGCCCATTATGTGCCTCTGTAACTATTTCCACTACCGCCCACGGGATGGGTATGGGGTGCATAATAAATGAACTAAACTAAACTTGGTTGCAAGTTTGCAGTTTCATCTGCTGTGTCATTTCCTTGTATTCCTACATGACCAGGCTCCCAATTGGTAAGAATTCGACGACCTTGATATCTGAGTGTTTGTATTAATGTTAACACTCAAATGTTGTTATGCAAGTGGTGTTCTTGCAAGATTTCAGTAGCAGTTCTCAAATCCGTATATACGATAACTGGTTGTTGGTATTCAGCAAGGACAGGTTCACAAGCCATGTTGATGGCTAGCATCTCTTGTTTGTGAAGTTGAATAGCCGTTTGAGAGTCTCCAACTAGCTATAGCATTTCCTGCCTTAACTGCAGCTCCAGATTCTTATTTACTGATCTGTATGTGAAGCTGTCTTATACCAGGATTGCTTCTGTATTCATCTGGACGATGATGAAAGCAGATGTTCCAGGAAGGAAGAATGCGTAGCAGAAGGAAATGCAGAAACACCTTCCCAGCAAGCATAATAAATATTACCGGAACAAAGGTGGATGTATTCAAGAGGTACTTAGATAAGTTCTTGCAAGAAGTGTCAGACCAACCAGGCTGTAGAGGATATGTGGGCCTGCGGGCCGCTCCAGGCAACAGCCTGTTGGACCATGTTATCGCGAGTCGAGCCTGATCTCAAGCCGGGCTCGGGGAGTAGAAGAACTCTCAGAACCTTCTCCAGGTATGCTCCAGGTAGGGTTAGTCTGAATTTGTTTTCTTGAAGAGCCATAATCTTAGTCTGCTGGCAACGATTCGCAACGGGTTTGCATGACGAAGTCTGCATGCATTTTATCGACAGCTTTCTCAGTGATTGTATTTGTGATCTCAAATGTATTAATAGTGTTATGCAGTGGGTCCACCTGTTGCTAGTGAAAGTTATTCTGTCCCGAGTTAGTGCTCCAGTGATTATACATTTAAGTGTATTGTTTCTTAAGGTATTCAGTGTCAGTATACAACTCGTCCTCTCGAATACTACATTGCATTTTCACGTATAAATCCCTTAACGCCAAAAACTGATATAATAAAAATGAAATTTGCTCGCAGTATAGACGTGATGTCCCATTTTCTGTTCCGGGTCCTCAGGTCAGGCTCACGCAATTTAGTGCATCACTTTAGTGACGTTAGGAAAGTTAAAGACGACGGGCTGCAATATGCGTGCATCAATTAAGCCCTTTTAGCCACATGTCAACCGATGTTAGTTTGGTTTCCAGTCTTAAGCTTAGTATATTATTTTCAGTCCACCTGGGATTCCCCAGTTATAACTCACATTGCATTGTTTTGGGCAAGATCAACCTTTGTCCACTAGCCATGTGTTCGTTCCCATTTGCCTTGAAAACCAGTTCTCATGCTGATAATTGTGAGGAATTATAATATATATAATATATATATATATATATATATATATATATATATATAATATATATATATATGTGTTAGTCTGTCTGTATTTGTTTGCCCCAAAGTTAAAGGCCAGAGGATGATAGGTTACAGAGAAAGACAAGTTTTGGAGGTTGGGGCAACAGAGATAGTTTTTGTTGGGTGGATTGAAAGAAAGGCAGTTGCTCAGCATCTTACAGTGCCTACAGACGAATTAGGTACACATTGTGTACCTCATGCCGTACATTGAGTTAGGCTTGGCTGAGCAAGCTTTGTATCAGCCTCAGCCTGATACAAACTTTGTATTGCAAAGCTAAATAACCCACGGACATGAAGTTACCGTGGCTTAATAAATGATTGTGAGAGTAGTACAGCAATTAAGGGGTGATTCTCCGGGCATGCGCAATAATATGCGTATAGAGGCAATGGTACTCGCTGCACAGGTGTGTGGGGAAACTAATTACAATTGTTACTTAACCTATTATAGGTATAGGTTAAGTAATAATTGTAATTACGAAGCAATAAGATGCTTATCTCAACATACTAACAAGGTTAGGTAAGGTCGGTGTTTTCTATGAAGCTTTTCAAGGTAAACTATTATGTTTAGTATATCATCTATGCACGTATTTAATAAGTCAATATTGACTATACGAATTTGCGAGGACGGGTTGGAGAGTGGCATGTCGTAGATTGAGTAACTTAATCGGTATCCAATGGGAATATATATATATAGCAATATCAATGAAAGTGACAGCAGTAAGCTAATGATAATACATAGGTAAGTAATTATTCCACTCTTACCAGGTCTTGTCCGAAATAGTGATGCTGCAAGCGGGCTTTTGCTGACTTATACTATATATTATACATGGCTACATTTGTCGATGTTATCTCTAGGGGCTTCGATTGCGACAAGAAGCCTGCGGTTTGTCAAATCTACGTTCTCTCTCCGTGCAACAGGCGAGGTGCAGACTGGCAGTCTAACTTAATTTTTGTTTACTAGGCATGCCAACTGCATAGATACCACACGGGTAGATCTCGGCGGATAGGCCTACTAACTACACGCTGCCCATATTTTGTTAGGTTTTACTGAAACTGCAGTTTAGAGATTTGTAGCACACCATTAAGGAAACTCGAGGAACTTTGATATAAACACCTTAAAGTGTATCATTGTGATACACAATGGCGTATGTTGGCACCCCAACATTCGTAATTTGTACATTTAAATTCATCATGTCCCAGGCGAGCACTGATGGTGTCAAAAAGAAGAATGTACCGAACGAGTTTGGCAAAACGTCTATACTTGGCAGCAAGAGAGTCGAAGTCAAGTTGTTGTGGATCCCCTCTCACGTTGAGATGCAACATGCATCCCAATTATCCTGTTACTGCAGTATTTAATGGCTAGGCTAAATTACATATTTATATTATGCTTGTGTTGTCGCGTGATGCTAGTAGAGAAGTAGGACACAATGCACGAGTAAGACTAACTGCTTTGGGTTTGGCCCTCTTGGCAGTCAGTTGAGTAAATATAGAAAACTTCCAGGAGCGGGGACTTCTGTATTTTCCAGGCCTTCTAGTCGGAGATGAAGATTGTGATGGCTTAAGATTGTTTTGGAATGCACAATGAAGGATTGTACATATTTTGAAAGGGTAATGGATTTAGAGAAAAGACAGTAGACAAACACATTAAATAAACAATTGACAATAAACAAACTGAAGTTGACAAAAATGACATTTGTCATGTGCGACCAATGACAGAAACGCGTAGTGATCCAGTCATGCGTGGCAGATTGTAATACCTGTTGAGTACTGAGGCCCCTGGTGTGGCTAGAGGGCCCCTGGTGTGGCTAGAGGGCCCCTGGTGTGGCTAGAGGGCCCCTGGTGTGGCTAGAGGGCCCCTGGTGTGGCTAGAGGGCCCCTGGTGTGGCTAGAGGGCCCCTGGTGTGGCTAGAGGGCCCCTGGTGTGGCTAGAGGGCCCCTGGTGTGGCTAGAGGGCCCCTGGTGTGGCTAGAGGGCCCCTGGTGTGGCTAGAGGGCCCCTGGTGTGGCTAGAGGGCCCCTGGTGTGGCTAGAGGGCCCTGGTGTGGCTAGAGGGCCCCTGGTGTGGCTAGAGGGCCCCAGGTGTGGCTAGAGGGCCCCTGGTGTGGCTATAGAGGCCCCTGGTGTGGCTATAGAGGCCCCTGGTGTGGCTAGAGGCCCCTGGTGTGGCTAGAGCCCCTGGTGTGGCTATAGAGGCCCCTGGTATGGCTAGAGGCCCATGGTGTGGCTCTCCAAATGCTAGACAGTCATCGTACTCAAGTGCAGGAGCCGCCATTGAGTAACAGAAGACTTTGCTTCAAGAAAGTGTGTCATAAGTTAGTTTAGTTTTGGTTCATTTATTATGCACCCCATACCCATCTTGTGGGTGG